>CM046944.1:42311540-42665298 GCA_025698515.1 Gossypium sturtianum | reverse complement strand
TGGCCACTATCCCACGAACATAACAGCTAAGGCGTAAGAATTCCACCTCATACTCAGCCACTGACTTGTTCCCTTGTACCAGATTCAAGAATGCTCTTCGCTGCGCATCTACATAACTTGACCCAATGTACTTACCCTGGAATGACAGCTTAAAGAAATCCCAGGTAATGCGGTCAGCCACAGCACCATCTCTGACCGTAAGCCATCATTGATACGCCTCATCCCGCAGAAGAGACACGACTCCCTTCAACTTTTCTTCCTCCGTGAAATCGAGGTCATCCATTATACGTTCGACGGCCTCCAACCAATACTCAGCTGTGTTAGGGGCTACGCCAAAAACGCCCCTAAACATTTCCGCTCCATTAGCTCGAAGTCGTTCTGACACCGATTTCTGAGCCCCTGTATCCAAGCCTGCCCCAGCAACTCTCTCCAAAACCCGTAACATCGCCTGGGACACCGCATCGTCTCCACCCGTTTGGTCCTGAAACTCTGCTTTCGTAGCTGGCGGTAGTGGCATCTCATTTCCAGACCCATGACCAAACCCTACTAGTTTCGACACAGCAACCCTGCCTCTACCACGTCCACGCGCATTACGTCCTCGTCCCCTAGTACACATGACTATTGTCGCGTTGTAATCTGATTTAGAAGTTTTATGCGTTAGTATCTTTCACTGTTTAATACCGAGCAGTTTTATGTGAGATATCCTTAAAGGATAGTTTTCGCAGAACACAACACATCCTAGAGGTTTTTCGTCTCTAAAGTTTGAAATTCCTAGAGCTGATCAGGCATATTTCCTCATACTAACAATTATTCCATACATACAACATCAAATGGTTAGAACACTTACGTGGGTAGATCGGGTGCCGGTAGACTCGGATGCCATATCCCCATCAAACCATTTTCTTTGTTTAACCTTAACACTGATTTTATAAAACACCATTGAGCCCTTTTCACAGCCCGGGTTTTGCAACCTGGCTCTGATACCAAAATGTAACAGCCCAAACCCGGCCCAAATGTTACGACCAGATCTGGTATGTTACAGGGTGAAGTAAAAACAAAATTTTATTTAATTTAGGAAAAACCGTGGATTTGAATACGTTCTGATTAAGGCGATGTTAGAAAACAGTGGTTTAGTAGTGTAGGAAAATTTTCAACTTTTAGTTGTTTTAAACATTCGTTAAAATTGGTGATATTTGAAAGAAAACATGTGTATTGAATTACTCGTATTTTGAAAGTGTCATTTCCAATTTGGTGATTAAGTTTGCGTAATGTCACCTTTTTAATAAAATAATAGGAAAATGAAATAAACCCGAATGTTAATTTAGAAAAGCCTTATTACATAACAAAAATTCCCAAATTAAAAAAAAATAAAGCAGGTAATAGTTTTATGAAAGATAAAAATCCTTATGGCCTCCACAAGTCCGCCTTGGCTCCCAATCCACAGTCTACTGATTACATGAAAAAGTTAGAAAAAAGGGTGAGTCACAGAGACTCAGTGTGTAAAACCACCAAAACTCACGACATGGCCCACGGCCCAAAACCCCATTCTCTGCTCATACACAATATTATTTAACAAACATGGATGCATCAGCCCAGCCCATCCTAGCATTTTCCATCCTCTACACGCCAGCCCGTACCAACCATCACACCATGGGGATTTCTACAATCAACCCTCCATCCTCTACATGCCGTCTCGACAGTCACGCTGTCGGTTATAATAACGATCACTATGTGACCTGAAAATCCACTGTGGCCTAGCCACCGATCACCATGTGACCTCGTAAACATATGTGGCAGAGCCACCGATCACCATGTGACCTTATATCATATCATCAATGTGGCAGAGCCACCGATCACTGTGTGACCTTATCACTTCCCCTTTATCATCATTCCCACACCCCATGCACAACATATGTGTCATAATCAACGTAGCATGCTAATAACAAGGCAAAGATTTATTACATACATCAAAACTCACATCAAATCATTAAAACCCATACCTGGCACTCTCTGCCTTACCCACAAGGGCATTTCGATTGTACACACAATATTTCTCCACTTTTTCAAATATAATTAATAATAATAAAACAGGTAACATGAAGTGTGTTAGGGTCTACACACCTGGTAACATGCAAGATAATACTTTCTATATTGACACTATCGACAGCAAAAACGACCGCTATCTGCCTACGACTCTGATCCGAAGCCGGCCCATAACCCGGTGGCTAATCTCGTACTGCTGACACAGCACGTCTCTTAAACTTAGGGGCTGGGTTCACGGGTCCAACCCCCTCCTTAGGATCGCTAGATCGATAAAAGCTGAAGGTTTTAGGCTTGGCTCACTAATCGAGTGAATCCCAAAAGTCTCCCAAAAAGAATGCGAACACAACCCTCACCTTAACTCAGCAGATCCGGTTACACCTAGGAGAATTCGACAAAGACTATGGAAGAGATCAAAGATCGAAGTAAAAGAACCAAAAGTAGAGATAAGAGGGCTTCGAATAGGGACTCAGAGGTTTTTGGCTTTTAGAGAGAAAAGAAGAGAGATGTAGGAGAATGGATGGGGAGATTCGGCCGATGGAAGAAAAGGATAAGAGAATAACAAACACAGTGTATTCGGCTTGTAGATGAAATCAGAAAAGAGAACTATGGACTAGAGGCATTCGGCTATAGCATAGACAAAAAAAATAGAGATGAAAAGGGGTTAGGGGTTTCGGCTTGTATGAATGTGGGGGCAAGAGGATGGTATCGGTTTGAAATGGAACAAGTAAAGAAGAGGAAGAGAGGATAAGTGATCAAGGAATGGTATTTCGCTTGTAGTTTAAGGCTTAAGAGTTTGAGTGGAGTGGATGAGAGATTCGGCCAAAGAGAAGAAGTGAAGAATGGTGAAATTTTGGCTTTTGATGCAACGAATGAAAAGTGAAAAAAATAAGAAAAGATAGAAGGAGGGTTCGGCTAACCTAGAGGGATGGTTCTCAAGTCGACAGAAGAAAGCTCCAAATGCCGAAAAAAAGGAAGAGAGCTTCCTAGCTTGGCTACTAAATACTTCCACAATTACGGCACCCTCCCTAAGCATACTAGAATCGATTCCTACACTCCCCCCAAGCATCCTAAATTCGGCCACTACCTTCACCCCTTGCTAAATTTCTTGTTTTTCTCCTCAATTTACTCCTGATCACCCATTCAAGAAAGTTTGAATGAGTCAAACTCCTTTATTTTCTCTCAGCCACACGTTCAAATATTTTGACCCAATCAACACTCCATCCTGAAGTGTCCCAGTCAGTTTCTGCCTCTGCTCTCCTTGACGCCAAAAAGAAATCCAAGTTGAGCTCCACGCAACTTGAACCTTCTCCCCCTCAGCTCCCTTGAGGCGTCACCTTCCTGGGCTTTAAGTGGCGCCTCCTTGCCACTTTACTAAAGCGCTTCTTATGTAAGCAATTACTAGCAACAAGCCATAAGTCCTACCCCATCCAGCTCTCCCTTGAAAATGCCCCAAAACAAAAATTTTTGGCCAAGGTTCCGGCTTATCCCTGGGCCATCCCAAAGACCCCAAACGCACATAAACAACATACAAAGCATACCAAACACATCGAAACAAGACAAATGCAGAGCCCCTAAATCCAAGATGTTACAGAACTAAAATGAATGATTTGGTGATTGAATGGATTGAATTTGAATGTGTATAGACCAAGAAAGGAGACGTTCGGATCGAGATCGAGGCAAAGATAAAGTGCTCGATTGACCGGCTGTTGCGATAGTTCAACGTCTGAGGTAAGTTCAGACATAATACGAACATCTAGTTATGTTAAATGCTATAAAATGGATGTTATAATGATATTGAAATTTGGATTCTATTTGAGAGTTGAGTTTGAGTTAAGTGGCACTAAGTGTGCGTATTCAGAAACATGATCGAAATGATCGGCACTGTGTGTGCGAAATAATATAAGCTTCGACTTCGTAGTTGGAACTGTGTGTGCGATACCGATTGAAGAATGGTTTGATGTAAATTCACTATGTGTGCGATGATAATTAAGCCTCGGCTAAATATCAGGGCACTAAGTGTGCGATTGAATCAAAGAAGAGGCGGAAGTTGATTGAAAGAGAAAAGTGAGTATTGAGTAGGAAATATAATTAACTACTAGGTGTTGGCTAAGGTACGCTCAGAACCTAAGTGGTTGATGAATCTATGAATGAGATTAAGAATTGCTAAATGAGCAATTTAGTGTTGGATGGTATGATATATATATATGTATATGTGAAATAATCTATGTAATGGTTTGTTTGATTTAAATGTGTTATGATACGAACTTACTAAGCTTTGGAAAGCTTACTGTCTGATTTGTTTCTCTGCTTTGCAGTGTCAGTAAAGCTAGCTCGGATCTGGGGATCGTCAGTATTCTCTATCACACTATCGGCAATCTATTTTTGTACTTTTGGGAAAGATGTACATAGTTGAAATATGGCTCGTATAGGCTAGTTTTGTAAGACATGTTTGAGATGTGTAAATAGCGAGGTGATGTGGCTAGATAAATGTTGGTAAAATGCATGTGAGGCTTTGATATATGGTGAATATTTTGGTATAACTTGTGAGTAAAGAAAATGTCTTATGAATGGTAATCTTAGTGATGGTATGATGCTAGTATGATTTAGTAAATTTGGGGATGAATCATGATTGATATTGAATGTATTCAAGCTGTGTAATTTAGTTCCTAAGTTGAGATGTTAGGAATGAGAAGATATGAGAGGATATGTTGATCATTTGACATGAAAATTGGTTGCCAATTTGTGTGTGGAAGTATTCTTAAATGTGCTTATAGGTTTGACCCTTGTGTGGGTGGCAATTTGGTCTTTCAAATGGCCTGTTTTGTCTACACGGTTATGACACATGGGTGTGCCTAGTGACCGTGGGGCTAAGTCAGTAGCTACCCTAATAGCACACGACCAAGACACACGGGCGTGTCTAGTAGCCGTGTGAGAAAGTCAGTCTATGGCCTAAGAGTACACGGCCTTAGCACACGGGTGCTGGGTGGCCGTGGGTGTAAAGCCATATTTGACCACGGCCAAGGTACACGGGCGTGCTTGGTGGCCGTGGAGCAAAGTCAGTTTCGACCACGGGGGGGACACACGGGTGTGTCCAGCAGTCGTGGGAAGCACACGGCCTGCTTGCACGGGCGTGTAACCCCTGTGTCTTCGAAAAGTTTTAAATTTTCAAGAATGTTTGTATGTGTTTCGGTTTAGTCCTGATCCCATTTCTAAGCATGCTTAGGGTCTCGATGACCTACTTAAGGGACACTATGATTGAAATAGATGAATGGTTGAATGAAATTTTCTGTAAATGTTTCCGATCTATCCGGTAACACCTTTAACCGTAGTCTGGCAACGGATACGGGTTAGGGGTGTTACAATCGCAGTACTGAAGTTCAACCTAGTACCCAAAGCCTCGTGTAATTTTTTCCAGAACTGAGATGTGAATCGAGGGTCTCTATCAGATATGATGGAAACCGGTACCCCATGCAGTCTCACAATCTCAGCCACATACAACTTTGCCAGCTTTTGCAACGAGTAATCAGTACGGACTGGTATAAAATGGGCAGATTTAGTTAATCGGTCTACAATAACCCATACCGAATCCTTCTTAGTAGGCATTAAGGGCAGCCCACTCACAAAATCCATGGTTACCCTCTCCCACTTCCAAAGTGGAATCTTAACTGGCTGCAGTAACCCTGAAGGTAGCTGATGCTCAGCCTTAACTTGCTGGCACATCAAGCACTTACTCACAAAATCATTAACTTCGCGTTTCAGTCCTGGCCACCAGTATAGCTCACGAAGATCTCGGTATAACTTGTTTTCGCCAGGATGAATAGCATATGGACTACTATGCGCGTCCTGTAGTATAGACTGCCTCAGATCAGAATCCCTCGATACACAGACTCTCCCACGGAAACACAGTACTCATTTGCTATTCAGCCCAAAATCCAAAGTTTCCCCATTCTCAACCTGTCGGAAACGAGGAACCAGTGACTCATCCAACAACATTTACCCTAAATCTGTTCAGTCCATGTCGGTCTAACTTGCAGCTCAGCCAACAAGCTACCATCATCAAACAAACTGAGATGAGCAAACATTGCTCTCAAATCAGATACAGCCCTACGACTCAGTGCGTCCGCTACCACGTTAGCCTTACCAGGGTGGTACTCAATCGAGCAATCATAATCCTTAAGCAGCTCTATCCATCTTCGCTACCTAAGATTCAGCTCCTTCTGAGTGAGGAGGTACTTGAGGCTCTTGTGATCTGTGTAGATAATACACTTCTCACCGTATAAATAGTGCCTCCAAATTTTTAGTGCGAATACCACCGCAGCTAACTCCAAGTCATGAGTAGGGTAATTCGCCTCGTGAGGCTTAGGCTGACGAGACACATAAGCAACCACCTTACCCTCCTGCATCAGCACACAACCCAAACCAACGTGTGATGCATCACTATAGACAGTGAATTCCTTCCTAGACTCTGGCTGTATCAAGACAGGGGCCTCAGTCAGAATTTTTTTCAATTTTTCAAAACTTTCTTGCTGCTTATCAGTCCAGTTAAACGGTACCCCTTTACGAAGCAACTTAGTCATAGGTGCAGCAATCAAGGAGAACCCCTCAACAAAACGTCTGTAATACCCTGCCAGACCCAAAAAGCTTCGAATCTCAGATACGATCTTAGGTGGTTTCCTATAACAGTCTGGTTTATACCCTAGTAGGAACAATGGTTTCGGGGCCACAAATTCAAGTCAGTAAATTATTTTAATATTATTTTATGTGCCTATGATATGTGATTAAGCATGTGATAAATTTCTGTAAGTTAATTTGTCCATCTGTGTGATTAATTGAGCAAATGACTACATTGCATAATTGGTGAAAGTGGCCTTTTATTTGATTGAGTGGTCAAATTGATGTGTCTTTATAAAGATGAGGCCTTATGTTGTAAATTGCCCTTTTAGCAAATGTAGTGGACGGTATTAGGTAATGAAATGATAATATATATGTTTTTATAAATTAATTTATTAAGTTAAAATTTATATTATATTATAAGTTATATATTATTATAATAAAAGAAAGGAAGGATTTGTTATTATCATCTTCCATCGAAAACACAAAAGAAAGAAAAGAAGAAAAGCTTTGAAACACTCGGCCATTGTCTCACTTGATTGAGGTATGAGTTTTGTTCAGTTTTTGATAATTTCTACGTTTCTGCAATCGTTGCTTCATTTACTTCAAAACCCATGTCTTAATTTTATGAATTGATGATGTTTGTGAGATGTGCCATTGATGAAATGGTAAGCTTTATGATGAGTTTGATGTTAAATGAAAGATATGTGTTTAATGAACATGTTTTGTTCTTGAATTTTTGATGAATTTAGCTAATTACGGCTAAATTGAGAAAATAGCAATTTGAAGGACTAAATTGTGCATTTGATGATATCTATGGGCTTGTATGCTATTCATAAGCATTCGGCTAAGCATGAGTATGTGATGATTTTATGTATTTGATGTTTTGAGAAAAATGGACTAAATTGATAAATTGTGCAAATGTGAGGGTTGAATTGCAAATTGTCCTAAATGTGTGTTCTTGGATTGAATTGAATGAATTGATGAATGATTGGGTTAAATCTGAATATGTATAGATCAAGAACTGAAGAAAACAGACTTAGATCATGGGAAATCGAAAGTAATCGTGTAGCTGTATCCGTTTCCGTTAATCGAATCCGAGGTAAGACGATATACAAATAAATATATTTCCATTGAACAATTTGAATGCATATGATATGTGAAATACTATGATCATCCATTGAGATGGAATGTATGTGAAATTTGAGTTGGCTAATAAGTCAATAAACTGATAAAGTCCTAGAAGTCCCGTGTGAACCTAGGAATAGATAGGATTAACTATGTCATGACATAGGTGTCGGTTCTGTGATATCATGTAAGACCACGTCTGGGACGTTGGCATTGATTGGTGATTTTGTGTAAGACCACGTCTGGGACGTTGGCATCGATATGAGATTTATGTGTAAGACCATGTCTGGGACATTGGCATCGTATTGATTCGTGTAAGACCCTGTCTGGGACAAAGGCATCTATATCTGAGTACATGTAAGACCTCGTCTGGGACGTTGGCATTGTATGACTATTCTGAGCTTTCTGAATATCCTATTTAGTTCTGAACGGTTCAACGGGCAAGTCTGAGAAATGAACAACTCTGTGATTTGTACATCTGTTTCAGCTACGTTTGAAAATTACACTATATGTGTATGAAAGGTAAGTATCTATATGAACTTACTATGATGAATATGTGCAATGGAATGATGAGATGATATGTGAAATTATGCTGAGATGAACTATGTGTATATGTGGTAATGAGTTGAAGTATGTGATAAATTATGGCTAAACTATTGAGCCAAACTCTATGTGAGATGTATATGCTATGATAACCATTATTGTCATTGAATAAATATGCTATGTGCTTTTTAAGTTAAGTTTATTTGTATATGGCTTACTAAGCTTTTGAAAGCTTACTCTGTGTGTGTGTCTGCTCTATTTTATAGATCGTCAAAGCTACTGAAGGCTCGGGACCGTCGAGGATCGTCATCACACTACTCAAACTCATTTTGGTATCTTTTGAAAATGTATATACTAAGTATGGCATGTATAGGCTAGCTAATTTGTATAAGTTGAGAGATGAACTTAGCCATGTGATGTGGCTAGTTATGTGTTGATAATATGCATTAATGAATATGTTACATGATGAATGTTTTAGTATGGTTTGATAGCATATGAAATGGTTAAGTTGATGGTAAGTTTATGGATGAAATTTAGGCATATATGTTTGAACAAAAGAATGAGTTCATGAAAGGTAAATAGGGATGAATTATGCTTGTGTATACTTGAGTTTTTTGTTGTATGAATTGGTATGTTTGAAAATGGATTTGAATATAGAGATTGAATGGTTATCTTGATGTGTTTTTGGTTGCCAAATGAGCATGAGTTGCATTGGTAATTTGCTTGTAGGTATGACCCTAATGTGGGTGGCATTTTGGCCTTGCAAATGGCCTGTTTTGCCACACGATTGTGGCACACGGGCGTGCCTGATAGCCGTGTGAATTGTTCAGGATCGACCAAGGGCAAGGTACACGGGCGTGCTTGGTGGCCATGGAGACAAGTCAGGCTCGACCACGGGTAAGACACATGGGTGTGTCTAGTAGCCGTGGGAGGCACACGGCCTGCCCACACAGGCGTGTGTTCTATATAACTTAGAAAAGTTTTTAATTTTCGAGAATTTTTGTAAGAGTTTGACATAGTCCCGGCCCTACTCTAAATCATGTTTGAGGTCTTGAGGACCTATTCAAGGGACACTATGATGTGATATGATGAATTATTTTATGAATTATCTGTAAAAGTCTCTGATATGTTCGGTAATGCCTATAACCCTAATTCGGCGATGGATACAGGTTAGGGTGTTACATTTGGTTGGTATCAGAGCTACGGTTTAGTTGATTCTCGGACTAATGTAGCATGTCAGAGTCTAGCTGACGATGTAGAAAGTAATGGATCCTGAACTGTGCTAGTGTGATGAATCCTGATGTATAAAATGTGATTTTTCATATAGTAATGGATCCCGAAAGAGCCGTAGCTGACGATGTAGAAAGTAATGCACCTACTCCCGCTGAAGGGACAGTGCCCTCTGATCCGAGACCGGTTACGAGCAGTCAAGAGGGAGAAGCTAAACAAGTTTTCTTCCAGATGATGAGTGAGTGGTTGACTCAGTTTGTTAGAAATAACCTGACTGTTTCACAACCCCCGCCCCTGGTTAATCCCCCTCAGACATCTGCTATGCCTCTGACTGTAAATCTAAATCTGTTGAACAAGCCTCCAGTAGACAAAATCCGCAAATATGGGGCTGAAGAGTTCAGGGCTACTAGTGATGATGATGCCGAAAAGGCCGAGTTCTCGTTAGAAAACACAATCCGGGTATTCGATGAAATGTCTTTAACTCCGGAAGAAAGTATTAAATGTGTCGTTTCACTATTACGGGATGCAGCTTATCAGTGGTGGAAAACCCTAACTTCTGTTGTTCCGAAAGAGCGACTCACGTGGGACTTCTTTTAGATTGAGTTTCGGAAGAAATACATCAGTGAGAGATTCATTGATCAGAAACGAAAGGAATTTCTGGAATTAAAACAAGGCCACATGTCTGTTACTGAATATGAACGAGAGTTCCTGAGATTGAGTCAGTATGCACGGGAATGTGTATCGTCGGAAGCGATTATGTGTAAAAGGTTTGAATATGTGCAACAAATAGTTTGATGTCCTCATTCAGCCCATCTTCAAATCTTTTACTCATGATGGCTTCGGTGGACACACATTCTCGAGCGTATTTGCTGAGTCTTACAAACTCACGCTCATAGTCAGTCACTGACATCTTGCCTTGCTTCAGTTCTAGGAATTCTTTCCTTTTCTGGTCCACAAACCTTTGACTGATATACTTTTTCTTGAACTCTTCTTGGAAGAATTCCCATGTGATCTTCTCCCTTGGTACCACTGATACAAGGGTGTTCCACCATTGATAGGCAGAATCTCTTAAAAGGGAGACTACACACTTCATGCTTTCTCAAGTGTGCATGATAATTCATTAAACACCCTCGATGGTATTTTCTAACTGAACTCACTTTCGTTCTAGATCGTCATCTTTTCTAGCCCGAATTCTTCTCGCGCCCTTGTTTCTGATCCTATCAACTGGAGGCTTAACTCCTCTTGCCACCTCTACTACTTGAGGGGCTCTGGAATAGGTTGTGGAACAGGTGGGGGTGGAGGGGGTTGTGCATTCGGGTTCGTACGAACAAACTCCGTGTACCATGTGTTCATCATATGGAGGAAGGCTTCTCTAGCCTCTTCTCCTCCTCCTTGACTCACCGTGAGTGGGTCTAAACTTGTTCTCATTCGGCACCATCCCTTCAGCGAGTCAAGCGCATTACTTTCCACGTCATACACCATATCTCTTTCAGGATCCATTTACTATATATAAACATAATTTAAGTCGTCAAGAGTCGTCACACTATCATTATAAAAACATTCTTATGTATGGCATGTATAGCTAGACTCGTGCTCGTGCTACGTTAGTCCTAGAACCGACTAAACCATAGCTCTGATACCACTAAATGTAACACCCCATACCCGAGTCCGAGGCTCAGACCAGATACGAGACATTACTATGCTTGAACTTGCTTAATCATGACATTACGGGCTATAAAATTTCGTTCCGAAATTAAAACTTCTTATTCTTAAACAATTCGTACATTTCATGGGCCTACGAGGCCTTAAACTTGTACTGGTAAACTTTCGGAACCTTATCGAAAAACTTTTCTTTGAAATAGGGGTTACACGCCCGTGTAATATAAGACACGCCCGTGCATAGGCATACACGCCCATGTCCTCAGACCGTGCCCTTAAAACTCAGTATTCTGCCAATTTCCACACGGCCATAGCACGCCCGTGGTCCTAGCCCGTGTGAAAAACCTTAGCATTCTGACTTATAACACACGGCCATGGCACGCCCGTGGACTTAGACCGTGTACTACATCTTGATATACTGACTTATTTCACACGACCGGGCACACGCCCAAGTTCTAACCGTGTGTCATGCACGGCCTTAACACACGGCCGTGGGATTGGTCCGTGGCCTATTCTGACTTATAAGACTAAGGTGCAGTTTATACACGGCCTAGACACACGCCCGTGTGTCTAACCGTGCAGGCACTTAGGGGCTATTTACCAAGCCAATTGCCATCCTGAAATTAAGACCAAACTCAAGCTCAATTCAGCAACTCAATTATTACATCTTTCATGAACAATATAACATGCTTCATTGATATTGATAACATACATTCTTAGTCAAACTTGGCCAATCACTTAGCCATTTACAAAAGAATAATAAACTTGACAGCCCATACTTTTGCCCCTTTCTAAGACATATACTCAAAATGAAATGTTTCCTATACATGCCATACTTAAAATCAACTTGGCTATACCAAAATGGCGATTGATAGTGTGCCACGAGCTCCGACTTCAATGATCCACAGTTTAGCTTGGCGGGACTACATGAAAAGAAAGAATTAAAGACGTAAGCATTTAGCTTAGTAAGTTTGCATATAAAACACATATCAACATACTTGCTTAAATAAACCATTTGACATAATCAATGGTATCATAATTTCAACTATAAAGCTTATTTGCTCATACTTGGTTCTTACATGCCTTGTAATACTTACTAGTCTCATACTTGTGAAGTAAACAAGATACTTGTATCACTTGATCAAAGATACTTTAACATAGTAATCATAATCTCTATTTTATCATTCATCATATGACTAATATTTGTCCCCACTTGATAATGATTTTGCTTACTAAACTTTCTTGTTATCTCTTGTGAGCTTATCTCATTTTCCCGATGAATTCCTATGAATAACCGAGAATACCAAATCTCTTACCATGAACTTGATGCTAAAGCCATATTTTGGATATGGTCTTACATGGGATATCTCATCTTGGTTTCAAGGCCATGTCTTGACATGGACTTATATGAAATCTTCCTCTTGATAACTTGTTCAATGCCAAGCTTGGGTCCTTGGACTTTCATGATAACTTGTTCAATGCCAAGCTTGGGTCCTTGGACTTACATGATAACTTGTTCAATGCCAAGCTTGGGTCCTTGGACTTACATGATAAACTTGCTTGATTACCGATGCCATGCCTCGGCTTGGTCTTATACGGACTTTCTCATACTTGATCTCATTAATTTCTTTGTTTAACATAACATTAAACATTTTCATAATAACATTATATATTATGACAAGCAATTCAATGATATAAATCATAAAGCTTAGAAATCATACAAACTTACCTCAATATACAAAATGTAGCTAGGTATGCAATTTAGCCCTCGACCTTGTTCTTGCCTCGGTTTCGATCCTGGCTTCACTTTTCTTGATATATAGTCATAAATAGATCATTTAATATTCACATTGACTAAATTTACCCTTTACTCATACTTGGGCAAAATTACTATTTTGCCCCTATACTTTCTCATATTTGCACTTTTGCCCCAAGGCTCGTAAAATAATTTTCATTCAACTTTCATAGACTACATGCTTAGCTGATTAATTTTCTCTACTATAGCCATTATCAATTCTCATTATTTCTAATAGGTATGACTAATTTCAAAACTTTTACAAACTAGTCCATACTATCATATTTCATGAAATTCATTAAGGAAAAGATGTTTATCTAACATCAAACTCTCTTAATCTTCCATAAAACATCATTTAACAAGCATGTCATTCATAGATGAATTTTTGAACATGCACTTAGCTTATTTTATAGCTAAAAATAGATAATTCATAATACGAAGACTTCAAAAACACGAAGAATATTAAAAACGGGGCTAAGATGAACTTACTAGCAAGCTTGAAAAAATGAAGAACCCTAGCTATGGAGTCTTCAAATTTTCTAGTGATGGAAGGAAGAAGATGAATGAAATTTTTATCATCTTTTTCCTATTTTAATCACTTATTAGACAAATGACCAAAATGCCCTTCTCTTTAAAAATTTCTATTTTACTAACTCATGTCCATTTTTGTCCAAATTTTATAATTTGGGAAAATTGCTATTTAAGGACTTATAATTTCTATTCTAGAGCTATTTCATACAAAATGCTTCTAGAAACTCACATTTTACAACTTTTGCAATTTGGTCCTTTTTGACCATTCAACTTCAATTTAGCAAAATTGCTTCATGAAACTTTCACACTAACATGCAAACATGGCATGAACCCTAAAAACTCATAAATTCACCTCGAATTCATGGTCTCGCACCACTATTCCGACTAGGCCCTAAATCGGGTTGTTACACTATTGATTTGAGATGTCCGAATAATGAAATAGTCAGAGTTGAGTCTAATGACTTGAACAGGTTACCTGCTGTGATATCTGTATTGAAAGCTCAGAGTTATATGAAAAAGGGATGCGAGTCATATTTTGCTTATGTGATTGATTCGAAAGTGTCTGAAAAGAAAGTTGATTCAGTGTCAGTAGTCTGTGAGTTCTCTGATGTTTTCCCTGAAGAATTACCGGGATTGCCTCTGATTCGTGAAGTTGAATTTGGAATTGAATTATTGCCTGGTACGACACCTATTTCGATAGCTCCGTATAGAATGGCGCCAACAGAGTTGAAAGAGTTAAAGTCACAGTTGCAAGAGTTGACTGACAGGGGGTTTGCTAGATCGAGCTTCTCACCGTGGGGTGCTCCCGTTCTGTTTGTGAAAAAGAAAGATGGCACGGTGAGACTGTGCATTGATTACCGTCAGTTGAACAAAGTGACCATAAAGAACAAATATCCGTTACCCAGGATTGACGATTTGTTTGATCAGTTAAAAGGAGCTACTGTGTTTTCAAAGATAGATCTGAGATCGGGTTACTACCAGTTGCGAGTAAAAGATTCAGACATTTCAAAAACTGCCTTCAGAATGAGGTACGGGCATTATGAATTTTTAGTTATGCCATTTGGACTAACAAATGCTCCTGCTGTTTTTATGGATCTGATGAACAGAATCTTCAGACCGTACCTAGATCGATTTGTTGTTGTATTCATAGACGACATTCTGATTTATTCACAGGATGAGACTGAACATGCCAAACATCTGAGAATTATGTTGTAAACTTTGAGAGAAAAGCAATTGTATGCAAAATTCAGCAAATGTGAATTCTGGTTACACGAGGTTAGTTTTCTGGGACATTTTGTGTCAGCTTCTGGAATTCAAGTTGATCCGAGCAAGATTTCTGCTATTCTGGATTGGAAACCTCCGAAGAATGTGTCTGAAGTCTGAAGCTTTCTGGGACTAGCTGGTTATTATCATCGGTTTGTAAAAGGATTTTCAGTGATAGCTACTCCGTTGACTAGATTGCTTCAGAAAGATGTGAGATTTGAATGGTCTGATAAATGTCAGAAAAGCTTTGATCAATTGAAAACTCTGTTAACGGAAGCTCCAGCGTTAGTACGACCAAAAATCGAAATCAAAGATTTTTTGTAATATACAGTGATGCTTCGTTAAACGGTCTAGGATGTGTATTGATGTAAGAAGGCAAAGTAATAGCTTATGCCTCGAGACAACTGAAGCCTCATGAAAAGAATTATCCGACGCATGATCATGAGCTAGCTGCGATTGTGTTCGCATTAAATATTTGGCGACATTATCTGTTCGGCGAGAAATGTCATGTGTTTTTAGATCATAAAAGTTTGAAACATCTGATGACTCAAAAGGATTTGAATCTGGGACAGAGAAGGTGGCTAGAACTGTTAAAAGACTATGAACTTGTAATAGATTATCATCCGGGTAAAGCTAATGTAGTTGCTGATGCATTGAGTTGAAAGTCATTATGTGCATTACGTACTTTGAATGCTCAGTTAGACCTGTCTGATGATGATTCTGTGTTCGCTGAATTGAAAGCAAAACCGTTGTTTTTACAACAATTAGTTGATGCTCAGAAAGTTGATAATGAAATGTTAGCGAAATGAACTCAGTGTGATTCGAATTCTGATTCTAAATTCAGGGTTGTTGACGATTGCTTGAGATTTCGAGATTGTATCTGTGTTCCGAGAAACTCTGAGTTGTTACAGCTAATTCTGAGTGAAGCTTATAGTAGTCGCCTATCTGTTCATCCGGGAAGCACTAAAATATATCACGATTTTAAGCAACACTACTGGTGGTTAGGTATGAAACGAGATATTCCTTACTATGTGTCGAAATGTTTAGTTTGTCAGCAAGTAAAAGCTGAACATCAGGTTCCGTCTGGATTGTTATAATCGATTCTGATTCCCGAGTGGAAATGGGATAGAGTGACAATGGATTTTGTTTCTGGACTACCTCTAACTCCAAGAAATAAAGATGTGATTTGGGTCGTAGTTAATAGATTGACAAAATCTGCCCATTTCATTCCAGTGAGATCTGATTATTCACTTGATAGATTAGCCGAGCTTTACATTTCTGATATTGTCAGATTGCATGGGGTGCCACTATCCATTGTGTCAGATAGAGATCCGAGGTTTACATCGCGATTCTGGAAGAAATTGCAAGAAACTTTAGGCACAAAACTGCATTTCAGTACAGCTTTTCATCCGCAAAAGGATGGTCAATCCAAACGGATCATTCAGATTCTCGAGGATATGTTGAGATGCTGCATTCTTGAGTTTAATGGTACGTGGGAACAATATATGCCATTAATTGAATTTGCTTATAACAACATTTTCCAATCGAGTATCAAAATGGCACCTTATGAAGCTTTAAACGGACGTAAATGTCGCACACCTCTGTATTGGACTGAGCTCAGTGAAAATAAGATACACGGGGTTGATTTAATAAAAGATGCAGAACAGAAAGTAAAAGTAATCCGAGACAGTCTGAAATCGGCATCTGATCGTCAGAAGTCTTATGCGGATTTGAAACGAAAAGAGATTGAATTTGAAATCGGTGACAAAGTGTTTTTAAAAGGTGTCTCCTTGGAAGAAAGTACTCCGATTCAGACATAAAGGCAAGTTAAGTCCGAGATTCATTGGGCCATATGAAATTATTGAACGAGTTGGACCAGTTGCGTACCGATTATTGTTGCCATCCGAGCTAGAAAAGATACATAATGTATTTCATGTTTCTATGCTCCGTAGATACAGATCAGATCCGTCACATGTGATTGCTCCGTCTCAGATTGAAATTCGACCTGATATGACATATGAAGAGGAACCAATCCTTATCTTAGCTCGTGAAGTGAAAGAATTGAGAAATAAGAAAATTCCGTTAGTAAAAGTGTTGTGGTATCGACACGGAGTAGAAGAGGCAACGTGGGAACCTGAAGATTCAATGAAACAGTAATATCTGAATCTGTTTAACGGTAAGATTTTCAGGGATGAAAATCCGTAAGGGGGAGAATTATAACAGTCCGATTTATACCCTAGTCGGAACAGTGGTTTTAGGACCACAAATCTGAGTCAGTAAATTATTTTAATATTATTTTCTGTGCCTATGATATGTGATTAAGCATGTGATAAATTTCTGTAAGTTAATTTGTCCATCTGTGTGATTAATTGAGCAAATGACTACATTGCATAATTGGTGAAAGTGGCCTTTTATTTGATTGAGTGGTCAAATTGATGTGTCTTTATAAAGATGAGGCCATATGTTGTAAATTGCCCTTTTAGCAAATGTAGTGGACGATATTAGGTAATGAAATGATAATATATATGTTTTTACATATTAATTTATTAAGTTAAAATTTATATTATATTATAAGTTATATATTATTATAATAAAAGAAAGGAAGGCTTTATTATTATCATCTTCCACCAAAAACACAAAAGAAAGAAAATAAGAAAATCTTTGAAACATTCAGCCCTTGTCTCACTTGATTGAGGTATGAGTTTTGTTCGATTTTTGATAATTTCTATGTTTTTTTAATCGTTGCTTCATTTACTTCAAAACCCATGTCTTAATTTTATGAATTGATGATGTTTGTGAGATGTGCCATTGATGTAATGGTAAGCTCTGTGATGAGTTTGATGTCAAATGAAAGATATGTTTTTAATGAACATGTTTTGTTCTTGATTTTTTGATGAATTTAGCTAATTAGGGCTAAATTGAGAAAATAGCAATTTGAAGGACTAAATTGTGAATTTGATGAAATCTATGGGCTTGTATGATATTCATAAGCATTCGGCTAAGCATGAGTATGTGATGATTTTGTGTATTTTATGTTTTGAGAAAAATGGACTAAATTGATAAATTGTGCAAATGTGAGGGTTGAATTGCAAATTGCCCTAAATGTGTGTTCTTGGATTGAATTGAATGAATTGATGAATGAATGGGTTAAATCTGAATATGTATAGATCAAGAACTGAAGAAAACGGACTTAGATCGCGGGAAATCGAAAGTAATCGAGTAGCCGTATCCGTTTTCGTTAATCGAATTCGAGGTAAGTCGATATACAAATAAATGTATTTGCATTGAATAATTTGAATGCATATGATATGTGAAATACTATGATCGTCCATTAAGATGGAATGTATGTGAAATTTGAGTTGGCTAATAAGTCGATAAACTGATAAAGTCCGAGAAGTCCCGTGTTAACCTAGGAATAGATAGATTCGCTATGTCATGACATAGGTGTCGGTTCTGTGATATCATGTAAGACCACGTCTGGGACGTTGGCATTGATTGGTGATTTCGTGTAAGACCACATCTGGGACGTTGGCATCGATATGAGATTTATGTGTAAGACCATGTCTGGGACATTGGCATCGTATTGATTCGTGTAAGACCCTGTCTGGGACAGAGGCATCCATATCTGAGTACATGTAAGACCTCGTCTGGGATGTTGGCATTGTATGACTATCCCGAGCTTTTTGAATATCCTATTTAGTTCTGAACGGTTCAACGGGCAAGTCTGAGAAATGAACAACTCTGTGATTTGTACATCTGTTTTAGGTACGTTTGAAAAGTACACTATATGTTTATGAAAGGTAAGTATCTATATGAACTTACTATGATGAATATGTGCAATGGAATGATGAGATGATATGTGAAATTATGCTGAGATGAACTACGTGTATATGTGGTAATGAGTTGAAGTATGTGATAAATTATGGCTAAACCATTGAGCCAAACTCTATGTGAGATGTATATGCTATGAGAACCATTATTGTCATTGAATAAATATGCTATGTGCTTTTTAAGTTAAGTTTATTTGTATATGGCTTACTAAGCTTTTGAAAGCTTACTCTGTGTATGTGTTTGCTCTGTTTTATAGATCGTCAAAGCTACTGAAGGCTCGGGACCGTCGAGGATCGTCATCACACTACTCAAACTCATTTTGGTATCTTTTGAAAATGTATATACTAAGTATGGCATGTATAGGCTAGCTAATTTGTATAAGTTGAGAGATGAACTTAGCCATGTGATGTGGCTAGTTATGTGTTGATAATATGCATTAAGGAATATGTTACATGATGAATGTTTTAGTATGGTTTGATAGCATATGAAATGGTTAAGTTGATGGTAAGTTTATGGATGAAATTTAGGCATATATGTTTGAACAAAAGAATGAGTTCATGAAAGGTAAATAGGGATGAATTATGCTTGTGTATACTTGAGTTTTTTGTTGTGTGAATTTGTATGTTTGAAAATGGATTTGAATATAGAGATTGAATGGTTATTTTGATGTGTTTTTGGTTGCCAAATGAGCATGAGTTGCATTGGTAATTTGCTTGTAGGTATGACCTTAATGTGGGTGGCATTTTGGCCTTGCAAATGGCCTGTTTTGCCACACAGTTGTGGCACACGGGCGTGCCTGATAGCCGTGTGATTTAGTCAGGATCGACCACGGCCAAGGTACACGGGCGTTCTTGGTGGCCGTGGACACAAGTCAAGCTCGACCACGGGTAAGACACATGGGTGTGTCTAGTAGCCGTGGGAGGCACACGGCCTGCCCACACGGGCGCGTTTTCTGTATAACTTAGAAAAGTTTTAAATTTTTGAGAATTTCTGTAAGAGTTCAGCATAGTCCTGGCCCTACTCTAAAGCATGTTTGAGGTCTTGAGGACCTATTCAAGGGACACTATGATGTGATATGATGAATTGTTTTATGAATTATCTTTAAAAGTCTCCGATATGTCTGGTAATGCCTGTAACCCTAATTCGGCGACGGATACGGGTTAGGGGTGTTACGTTTCCAATCCAGTACGGCTTCAATTTTTCGAGGATCAACCCTAATCCTCTCGGCAGATACCACGTGACCGAGAAATGTCACTTCTCACAGCCAGAACTCACGCTTGCTGAACTTAGCGTATAGTTGTTTCTTCCTTAAAATTTGCAGAACAATTCGGAGATGTGCATCATGTTCATCCTCGGTTCTCGAATACACCAAGATATCATCTATAAATACCACCACGAACCGATCCAGGTAGGGCTGGAATACTCGATTCATCAGGTCCATGAAGGCAGCTGGTGCATTCGTCAGCCCAAACGACATCACTAGGAACTCGTAATGACCATAACGAGTCCTAAACGCGGTCTTGTACACATCAGCCTCCTTAACTCTCAACTGATGGTACCCAGAATGAAGATCTATTTTGGAGAAAACTTAAGCTCCTCGCAGCTGATCAAATAAATCATCTATCCTCGACAAAGGATACTTATTCTTGATGGTCAGTTTATTCAATTGCCGATAGTCAATGCACATGCGCATGGACCCATCCTTCTTCTTTACGAACAACACTGGTGCTCCCCATGGAGACACACTAGGTCGAATGAATCCTCGATCCAGCAGTTCTTGGATTTGATCTTTTAACTCCACCAGCTCCTTCGGTGCCATCCTATAAGGAGCGATGGACACTGGAGCTGTTCCAGGCAGGAGCTCAATACCAAATTCAACTTCGCGGTTCGGAGGAAACCTAGGGAGCTCATTAAGAAATACACCAGAAAAATCCTTAACTGTTCTGATATCTCAAACATAAGGACCCTTAGAATCAGATACACCAATATAGGCTAAAAACGCCTCACAACCCTAGCGAACTAGTTTTTCGGCCCTTAATGCAGATATCAGATTAGACAGAAAGTCCCTTCGCTCCCCAATCACAGCCACCTGCTCATCATCCGTAGTCTTCAACACCATACGCTTAGCAGTACAATCCAAACTTGCACGGTGTTTTACCAGCCAATCCATCCCCAAGATTAGGTTGAATTCACCAGCTCCATCAAATCCGTTGGAAATATAACTCCTTGAACCTCTAGGGGCACATCTCTGAACAACTTGTCTACTCTTACTGACTGTCCCAGTGGACTTCACACAGTCATGTCATTAACAATACTCTCACACATGATACCCAAGGTGCCAGACACAATGCATGCAATGTATGAATGCGTAGACCCTATATCAATCAGAGTAGTGTAAAGTACATTATGAATTAGAAACGTACCGGCTATAACATCTGGAGCGTCACCATCCTCTCGATGACGAGCAGCATAGACCAGTGCAGGCTGCCTCGCCTCAATGTTACCAGCACCTCTGCCTGGCGCTCCACAACCTCGTCCCACACCATTTCCACCCATGGTCTGCCCACGGCCTCTCGTTGGCTGCTGACCACCTCTCGCTGGCTGAACATAACCCTAACCTGCAGCTTGCATCTGAACAGGCCTCTGAGGACAATTCTTGACTTGATGCTCCATAGACCCACATCTGAAACATGCCCCAATCTTCTTCCAGGACTCACCCAGGTGAGGTCTCCCACAATCAGCACAGGGCTGTGGTTTTGCAACAGGAACCCCAGCTTGGACTGGCCCAACAAACCTGGCCTTCTTTTAGGCCTTCTAGAAGAACTTGAGGGCTCTGAATCCCTCTTATATCTGCCCTTATCCTTCTCACGATTCTGGCGCTCAGAGCACTTCACGTTCTCAGCGATTTTCGCCTTTTCTACTAGGGCAGCAAAATCTCGCTCCCTCTACGGAGCTATCAATACTTGTAACTCATCTCAGAGGCCACCCTTGAATTGCACACAGCGTTCATATTCAGTCGCCACTATCCTACGAGCATAGCGACTCAGTCGCAGGAACTCTGCCTCATATTCTGCCACAGTTTTATTCCCCTGGGTCAAGCTCAGAAATTCCCTTCTTCGGGCATCCACTTAACTTACGCCCACATACTTTCCTTGGAATGCCGCCTTAAAAAAATCCCACATTAATCGGTCGTCCTGAGTACCCTCTCTCACGGTAAGCCACCACTGATAGGCCTCGTCTCGCAGTAAAGACACTACACCTTTTAGTTTTTGTTCAAAAATGCAGTCGAGGTCGTCCATTATTCTCTCTGTGGCTTCCAACAATTATTCAGCAACATTAGGGGCTACTCCAGAAATACCCCTGAAGATTTCCGCTCCATTCGACCGGAGTCATTCTAAAATCGACCCACGGCCCACAGCACCAGTATTGGTCCCTACGACCCTTTCCAGAATGCGGAGCATAGCTTGGGATAATGCATCATCCCCAGCCGCTCGATCGTATGATCCCGTCTCAGTCACCGATGAAGCTGGTGCCTCCCTAGCCTCAACATTAGGCATGTGGCCTGATGCCGAAGAACTAGCCCTAGCACTTCCTCGGCCTCTACCGCGGCCTTGTGTACCCCTTCTGCGAGTACCTCTGGTGCTCATACGAAAAACTCAGTGTGTAATCCCCTATCAGGCAGTCCGTATACAACATGCGATAATATGCAGGCACGAGCCCTATTCGATGCTGACCGACAAAGGTGGGTCTTAGCCCAATACAGTAATAGCATGGGCCTTAGTCGAATACCATATCAGTACAGTGCAATAATGCAACCCATCCTAATCCAGCCAACACACCACTCCGTACCACTAACACACCATGTGGGGATAAAATCGACCGACCCAGCCAACACACCAATATCGCAAAAAGTCGCGATGACGATATCGCGACAAAGGCGCGATGCGATATATATGTGGCAAGGCCACGATCTGATATACTTCCTCCATAACAGTATCCCAACCCCATGCAGTAAGTCATGTCATAAATCATACGTATATGCAGAATTTCATACTCAGTAACAGTCATCTACAAATCATGAACACATCAGTCAACCTACCTTTAGGGGTATAACGGTCATTTCCATCTATTAGGGGTAAAATAGTCATTTCACCCTTTAAGGGTATTTTGGTCATTTTACCTACTTTGGGGTCTCGGTGTAGATATCAACCTCTCGGGAGGTTCGCAGTCGCCTCGAGCAACTCCGATAACCTAAATGGTCATAACAGTGTAAATGGGCCCAAGGCCCATTACTCGGCCCAAGTGGGCCCACACGCTCGTGCGGCCCGTTCAGCCCAAATTTTACCACGGCTATGAGACCTACATAGCCCAATACCGTATTTGCCACAAATCATGGATTTCATCCGTGTGGGAACCACTAGCCCATTGAGCCCACACGACCCTTTTTGCCCAACGTGGCCCATTACGGCCTAAGCCCATGAAAATGGTCATGGAGGCCTCTACAGTTTATCGCCCACAATTCGTGGGTTTGGCTTATCACACGAGCGATTGCACGCTCATGTGGTCTCAAACACCGTATTTTTGATTTTTTGGTTTTTTTCGTTCTATAGTTACAGTGGGGTGTTTACACACCTGTTTACGAGAAGAGCGCAAATCTCCACGAACACCAATCTAGATTCAAACATGACCCAATGTCAGTCCTTTAATCGTTAGGGTAAAACACCCTCTTATTGACACTTAATCCAAAAACACCATCCTTACCTTGCTTGAATGTGGTGACTTTAGTCCTCCAAGACCGCTAACGAAAAGTGATCACACGCTTTTATCGATTATCTGTACCACAAACATCGATCTCATTAACCAAGGTAGGCCATATAATTGGCCTCAATCCACAAATGATATCCTATAAGAACATAATCAGTATACGGCCTAAACCTCAAAAGTGAGGTAACGTATTACCTTGACTGAACGCTGAGAACAAGGGTTGCGACTACTTCAAAACCACTTACACTCCACCACCCCTCGAGGAAAACCCTAGAACCGTAACGAGTAACACATCGTGAGGAAAGAATCAACAGTCAGTAATCACAGGATAAAAAGGAAGGTATTCAGCTAAAAGAGAGCACAGATTGAAGAAGAGAAGAAGAGAGAAAAAGAAATGGAAGAGTTGCTCACAAAATCAACTAACAACTATTGACCGAAAAGAAAAGGACTTTTGTTGAATAATGTGCAGCAACCAATACAAATCCAAATGAACCAAAAGCCAATAAATGAAAAAAAAGGAGAATTTGGCAGATGCTAACACCAAAATGTTTCTCCAATGCCGAAAATGAAAAACATTTTCCCTAGCTGAATTCTCAAAGCTAGAATTCCCCTAAACGGCACAACACTTCCTCTCAATCAAACTCCTTGATTTTCTCCTAGTATCTCTCCCCTTATCCCTCCTTGAATTACTCCACCGATTTCTCCTCAACTCCCCCAACAACTCTATTCAAATTCTATTCAAACTCCCATTAGCTATGTTTCAGTCCAACTCCACTACCTATACAGCTCAAGCAGCAAAATAAATACTCCATTGCGCAACCCAGGACTTGAACCTCAGACCTTACAGTTACACAACACGCCACCTTGCCACTAGGCCACAAGCTCTTTTTGTCATAAAACAAGCACTTTTATTTATAAAGCCTATATGCCAGTGTCCAGATTCATTTAAGAGCAAAACTAAAAATTCTGCAAAAGCCAATACTTGAACCCAGGCTTCTCAAACACTCCCATACACACCCAAATCACTTAGCCATTAAAGCAAACAAGCAATTTGTGTCATATCATGCAAAAATTAAAGACTTAAATTTTTGGGGCGTTACATGCATGTTAATGGTGAGCTTGCCAAAGACTTAGTTAGCAAAAGAACTTCTCATCTTGATTTGTCTAAGTATCAATTTCTGATTGATAATGACTTTGATTGGGATGATGGTTTGAAAAGTTTTTCTCCTAATTTGTATGGTGTTGGCAAGTTCAATGATGAAGCAAGATTAAAACAGCACCAACAAAATTTGGACTTTTATGGTAAGAAGTTGACATCTAATCTGTTTGTTTGTGTTGACCATGCGAATTCTTTAATTCTTGGTGTGAAACCTTCGTGTATTTATATGCCTATTCAAACGAGACTTGAGAGATTTGATTGTTTGAAAGTTTGCGTGTCTAAGTCTTGTTTGCTTGGCATTTGTGATTTACTTGTGAAAATGAAATTTTTGTTACGTGCTGGAAAGAGTGATCAAAACCATGTTTTCAAACCCGGAGTACGTTTTCATAAGTTGATGTTACGCGAAGGTGAGCGTCATAAATTTTATGTAAGTAAATGTGTGAACAATCTTTGCTTATGTGATGATTTATCTTTATTTTTGAAAACAAAAGATGATGTTGGTCAAATCCTCGGATCCGGAGGTTGCTTTATATTATTCATTAACCAACTAGAGCTCAATGTGCGTGATTATAATTTTAGTTTGCTTCATGTCCCAACTATTTTTCCAGCCAAGAAATTTGCAAGTCAAGGTGAAAAGGTAAGCAAAAACCTTGTCTTTGATCCCGGAGCTCATCGTTCTATATCATTGTCTAAGGTATTTGAACCATGGAATGTTGTTAACTCTCGAATGCCTTATGACTCTAGTTTGTTGCCCTCTATAAAACTTTTGATCCATTATGGAAAGGTAAGACCGTTTTCCATTTTTGATCCTGGTATTGGTTTATACGTTCAATTTTTGAATAATATTTTGAAACGTTCTTTTGAGTTTGTAAACCATGGTGTCACTAATCTATGTCGTTCTTGTGTAGGTGACGCCTTGGAACGGTTCCCTCCTAAAGAGGGAGGGCATGAAAATAACCCGTCTTCTTTTCGAACCATTTGTGATTCTAATGGTTTTGGAAATAATTCTGTCCGGATCAAGAACAAAAGGGTTTGTGGTCTTGAAATTTTTTTTCTCGAGTAAATGGCCCGATTTGAGGACAAATTATCTTCAAGAGGGAGGGTATGATGTGAACCCGGTCGCATCATGTTATGACACAACTCGACATCATCGAGAGTGGCCTAAGCTCGAGGGGCCTAAGTGCAAAATGAAGCTTAATTACAAGCTCATTCAGCTCACTAAGTGTGCATGGCAATATTATGCAAGCTGATCAGCTTGATCCTAGTTTTTGAGCTTGATTCAACTCGAATTCTAGCTCATTGAGCTTAATTCAGCTCAACTTAGCTCGATTGAGCTCATTTCTATTTTTGTTAATGCTTGCATTTTTTTTAAATTTGCTGGAATAAAATAAGTATGTTAGCTTAATTGGTTAGGTTCTCAAATAATTAAATTGCATTTTTAATGTGTCAAAATCTGGACATCTTAATTATGTTTTAAATATGTTTTATTTTAATTCATGTTTTAAATATGTCCTAGTTAATACATGTTAATTTGTCTTAGCTTATTACATAATTTTAATACATTTTAGCTCCAGCTGAATTAATGTGCAGGTTTAATATGTCTTAAGCTTGCTGCTGATTTTAATGTGTGTGTTTTAATGTGTCTTAAGCTAATTAAATTGTTGAATTTATGAGGTGCAGCTACATACATGAACGGCATAAATGCAAGGTGTGCTGCGGATTGAAATGTCCAAGCAACTCTTCGTGCACATCAAGGGACAAGTGAGCTGCTGGTTTCTCTTTCCCAAGCTGCCTCATCGTGTATTCCAACAGCCCCAAACGTGTTCACACTTGCTGGAGGTTCCATTCACACTCATGACCATTCGATCACTTGCTTTCACACACAAAGGCTTCTCAATTTTGTTGGTTCACACTCCATGGCTATTGAAGTGCCCTAAGCTGCTATTTAAAGTCCAAGACTGATTAGTTCTTCAAGGCAGCTCATTCAATCACTTTGACCGAACCTAAATAAGGCCATCCAGCTCATTTCAACTCCTTATTAATTGACAACAATTTTAGCTGAATAAAGACACTCTGGAAGCTGCCCATTGACGTTCTCCATGCTCAAGTAACCTTCAAGGGACGTTCTAGGAAGGTGCCAAGAAGTTTTAGCTCATTAAGTTGCTGCATGCTATCCATTAGGCTACCCAAAGTGCCTATTCGGCTGGCCTAGTTTTCTAACTATAAATACTTTGCTATTTCTATGTAAAAGAGACTTTTCCTCCTTTGATTAATGTTTATAACATTTGTGAGTTATTTCAACTCTCTTATTTCGTTTAAGACTCAAGATTGACTTATCTAGCTTGCTAGTGGCGTCATCCTTGTCTCTTTGAACTTATCACTCTTAAACCGAGTGTGGCGTTCACCCATTTGATACCTTTGGTTCCTAACTCGCTATAGTTAGCGGGTCAAGGTCCTTTTCACCATCTTAAGTGTCATATAGGGTTCGGGTCAATACTCCCTATAGTATTGGTTCTTCATTGGCCTTAAGCTGATTTAATCCATCAATCTACTCCATCTATTCGACTTATCCATTTTCAAAGTTAATCTATTTCCTTGTTAGCCGAATCAACCTCATCCTTTCACTTCTTCCATTCAACCTTTGTTCACTATCCATAACTAGCCAAATCCTTATTTGATCGCACCTTAGCCTATCACCACCCTAGACCCCTTTCAAACCCTTGTTTAGCCTATACTTAGCCGATTATACTCCAACATCAAGTAAGGACGATACTTCTCAGACTTTACAATCAGGCAACTTCAACGACTCGACTCGCATCACCGAGGCAGGATCGTATCAAAAACTGTCCATAAAATATATGCCAAAAAATTGAATACTTCTACTTCTAGAATTCCACTATGTGGCATCTCATCTTTTCTTGTAATGTTTCCCATTCGTTTACATCTGTCACAATGTTGTGCAAATTTGTAGGCGTCTTTAATCATATTAGGTCAATAGAATCCCGATTGTAATACTTTTTGAGCTGTCCTTTTGCCTCCAAAATGACCCCCCCACACGGAGAAGTATGATATCCTAGAAAAATATCTTCCATCTCTTCTTTAGCTACACATTGCCTGATTATTTGATCAGAATACTATCGAAATATGTATGGTTCTTCCCATATATATTTCTTAGCATATTACATGATTTTATTCTTTCTTGGCTATAACAAATCTACGGGACAGACTCCTCGAGCTAAGTAATTGACTATATCAACATAACAAGTTGATTTATGTGATAACTGTATAGCCCAAAAATGTTTTATTCCGAACAACTGCTCATCTGTAAACGTTTTATTGATCTCCGTGCTTGATTTTTCCTCTACCTCCATCTCTAGTCGCGATAGATGATCTGTAACTTGATTTTTTGTTCCTTTCCTATCGAGAACCCATAATTCCAACTCTTGAAGCAACAACACTTATCTCATTAGTCTCGTATTCATTTCCTTCTTCTCTATAACATTTCAAAGCAGAGTAATCCGTATAAACATAAACTCGATTTTCCATTAAATGTGGCCTAAATCTTTCATAGGCAAACACAACTGGAAGCATTTCTTTCTTAGTATTGGTGTAATTACATTGAGTAGGATTTAGTGTCTTACTTAGGATTTAGTGTCTTACTTGCATAGTGGATTGCATGAAAGACTTTATCTTGTCAGAGTAATGCTCCCACGACCTAGTAGCTTGTATCTCACATTATAGCAAATGGTTTTGTCCAATCTGAACTAATTGATAACTCTCAAAAAGAGTTATATTTCATGCCTTTAGACCTAGCTAATTGCTTGTACTTGGGTACACTTAGTGGCATTTTAGGAAATTTTATTTTTATCATTTACATTAGGAGCTTGGACTATGTTTACATGCTAGATACTTTCAGTTGCGTATAGAAGGGTTGTGTTTGGTGGTTTGGCAGGTGCAGGATATGGAGAAAGAAATAAATGAGTGAAGATTTGCCGAGGCAAAAGGTTGGATAGTTTCCATCTTGTATGCCGTGGCAATTCAGGAAGATAACCGAGTTAACATTCAGCGCATACCAGTTTTAGGCCAACTCTACTTGTACCAGAAAAATCTACCTAAACCCGAGAAGTTATCGTGGGCTGTTGGAGCTATTCTAGGAAGAAAAAGCCTATAAAAAGCTGAAGGATGAAGCCCTAAGTGTGGAGATCCAGAGGCTACAATTGAGGGTAGCGACTGAGTAGAGAAGAAAAAGGGGAGACCAAAGGCAATCCCTCTTAGCCATCACAGGACACTGTGCTATAGATTGCAGATTGATTTGGTGACAACCATCTTCCTAAGTTCCTCCATTATTTCTTATTCTATTCTCCGTGAATTAATTTGATCAAAATGATATCAAATGTTATTTCAAATTTTAATTTAAGCATCAACCCATAAGCCAAATCTCATAGGGTTTGGATTACATGATGGGAACTTTTATTTTCTTTAATAGTTGAAGCGTATATTTGACTTAATTTACTATTTCATTTAATTGTTTTTATTTCCCAAGTGTATGCGTATATTCTCTAGACATAGATGTATGTGCAAGATGCCCCCATAAAACTGAATCTAAGTCTGAAAAGGTTAGATTAGTTGGACTGTAATTGAATGATATGATCAAGTACTCGAAATTTACTTGTATTAGACTCTAGACATAGAGCAACGATCATAAGGAATGAAGACAAAACAATGTAGGGTACCGTGATAAGGCCTATAGACACAGGCCAGGTAACTTGATACCTTGCTATCAAAAGAAGCAGGTCACTTTAGGTTTCTTCTGAACAGTAGATTATGAAGGATTTTGCTGAGACACTACTAAAGTAAGGGGCAGATTCTTAGTAATCCCAACCTTCCAATCAACATCGCAGACCTTCAATCTGTTGTCGCAACATCTTTGCTATAGTGTTCTTAATTATTTATTTATTCGCTCATAATTTATTCACGTAATCATTCTCGTAATTTCTGTTGTATTCTTACTCTTGCTTTTCCGTAGCATTTTCCAATATTAGTCAGTATATATTTCACACTCATCATTATTCTTTAAATTTACCACTGTGTACTTAACTCGGGTTTGCCATAACATTAATCATTATCATAACTTGACCATTTCTTTACATAATCTGATCCCTATGGATATGATATCACTTATCACTTTATTATTTGATTCGACGTGTATTCTTGCACAATTCACAATTCACATTCACATGTGACAAGTTTTTGGCACTGTTACCGGGGATCGCCAATTTGGTGTAATTTGGTTTGGTTATTTTATTAAATTCCATTAGTTTTATTTAACTTAGTTTACTTTAATTTCCATAGGTTTTCCATCAGTGCATGAGAAGAGGCATTCCTGCTAACAAAGAATATCCTTTTGACCCAAAGATCGAAAGAACTTTACGAAGAAGGAGGAAAGAACTGTGAAAAATGGCTAGGAACGGGAATCCTCCTGGTTTCAATGATAATCTGAATGGTCAAGATGTTAATCCTTATGTTTGCAGGGTGATACCTGGTATGAATGATATTTTGAATGGTCAGGGCGCTTATCCTTATATCCGTGGGGTGATAGGTGACCAATTCGAGTGCATGTTGTGCCAATTTTGGATGACCTGAATCCAGGGACAGTCAGACCACAAATACAACTCAGCAATTTAAGTTATATCTGGTAAGTTTCAGATGTTACAAATAGTAGGACGGTTTGGTAGACTACCCACTAAAGATCCAAGACTGCACTTACGACTTTTTCTAGATGTTTGTGACTTGTTTAGGCAACAGGGTGTTCCTGAAGATGCTCTGCGACTTAAACTGTTTCCACATTCTTTAAGAGATCGTACGAGAGCATGGCTGAATGCTTTACCGTTGAGAATAGTGGCATCATGGAATGATTTTTGCCAGAGGTTTTTGCTACGGTATAATCCCCCAAATATGAATGCCAAGCTTAGAAATGACATCACATATTTTCGACAATTGAAGGATGAAACACTATATTGAAGATTAAATATAATGGATCTTGAACCATTTGATGCAAGTGAATACTCGACAGAATATCCGTAGCACTCTAGGCATAGATGTTGCAAGTTGTACCGAAAGAGGCAAGTTACAGTAGTGACTCTCTGAGTAGTTGATTAGACAACATTTTACCATGGCATTATTTTGATATGAACATTTCACCTGAATAATTTCAACTCGATTCATTCAACAACAAAAATACTCCTACTTTTCTATGTAATTTGCCACAGCATTTTATTTGCCATATAAATTCTTTGTTTTTAGCATTTGATTTCATTAATTCGTTATACAACATCTTATTCAACTTGATAGTATTTCATGCTATTTATTATAGTCAATAGGATTATAATAACTTACTCAATTTCTTACCAAATTCTGATCCCTATGGAGACGATACTTACTTATCAATTTATTACTTGAATGACATGTACACTTGCACGATTGCATTAGTTATTTACATGCAACAAATATCAAGGAATATGATATTGGAATATACAAGTGTGACTATACCATGACTTGTGTCCAATATAGATATAAAGGATAAAAGGATATAATACATGAAAAGTTTATCACAAAAAGTTTATGTCAATCAAGACTTCTTGTAAAATGGGTAGCAATGATGCATTGTTAGATGCCATTCATTGCTTATAATATTAGAAATGTTCTAGTATTACTACCAACATTACAAGAACCTATAGGGTCACACCCGATGGTTAAAGGGAACAAACTTTACGCTAATATAATTGGCGTATACCCTCCTACATACAACTATGGCGAATTCTTATCATTGGCTTATAAGTATCACCTGATGGACAGCTTCACCTAGCTAACAGTATTGCCCGACGAACAGTATCGCCTGGTAGACAATATTACCTGGAGGATATGATTTGAAACTTCTTTCTAGAGTTAATATTTATGGAAGTTAGTATTTTTTTGGAAAGAATGTAATTTCAATATCTTCCACAATTTTCTCTAAAAAGAAAAAGGGGAATTATTCCAATTTAGTATACGATATTAATAAAAGGTAGATAATTTTTGATTGCGTGGGAGTGAATATGTAAGGAATATTTCAAAGGGTCTAGCAGTCGATTTTTTGCATTCTCTCTAAAAAGAGTTCAATGAGTTTTTGTTGTTCGTGTTTAACTAGGTGGACTATGTAAAGGCTGAGACATTTTTGTTGCAGCTTGGTTTGACATCACGCAAAAGAATCCAACCAAAAGCATTATTCACCATTCTTTAGTTTCGAAAAGGTATATATTTAACCCTATTTTAACCGAACTCGTTCCTCGTACATAGATCCATGGTTGATGATTGCCGAATTTTTTTCCCATTGTGCCATGGTGCATACCGACGATCCAACAGCTACTCGATGAGATTGTCCCATGATGACTCATTTGTGGTGCATGATGTGATAAGTATTGAGTTCATGGTTATACACTCAAGATCTTCTAGTTAAGTAACTCCCTACGAAGCTCTACTTAAGTTAGAATGATGGTCAAACGTTACACGATTATTACTACGTGTGAATGCCTAAGGAATTAGGTTCATGTACTAATTGGATGGAAATCCATGTTTTTACTAATTGATCATGATCAGCCCACGGTGGCTTGATTCAATAGGTATGGGAGTTATCGTTGCAATGACTTACCAATGTTTTCAAGGGTTAATGTAAGACGCATGCATCATCTTAATGCATATTGTAATGTTGCAAAATGTTTTCAAACATTTGCTTAATACAAAGATATTAATATATGAATGTTTTATTTTTAGTTCAAAAATGACACCAACTCCCTTATTAAACATTCTCACTGAAAACAAATTGAACATTAATAACTATAATGAATGGAAAAGGACCTGATAATTGTCCTAAGTTATGAGAAACTTAAAATAGTTCTTTACAATAAGTGTCCACCGACCACTCAAGCTGAGGTTAGAAAACACTTGGAAGAGTCTAATGAGATAGCTCATTGCTACATGCTGGCAAGTGTGATCAGTACTCTGTATAAGCAACCAGAGAGCTATAAGACTACTAAACCGATTCTAGATAAGCTAGAAGACATGTTCAGAGGCCAAGCTAGCTTGGCTTGACAGTCTGCCATAACTAGCTTGATGAATGCCTAGAAAAATCTCGGCACTCTGGTCCAAGACCATATAGTCACTCTTATGGGCTACTTTGTCGTGGCTGCAGATAATGAGGCTAATATGGACTAGAAAACTCAAATTGAAATGGTGTTCAAGAGCTTGTCAAAGGATTTTATTGGTTTTCAGGTCACATATAACCTTAGTAAAAAACCTAATGCTTACACAACTCTTGAAGGAGTTACAATCTTATGAGTTGATGTTGAATGATGATTAGCCAATCTGAAAAGTAGAAGTGAATATAGTCGTCGCTTCTTCCTCAAAAGGGAAGGGAAAGAACACTAGGAAAGGCAAGGCTAAGGACTTTGGACCGCTACAAGTGGAAAGAAAGAGAACTAGAAAGCCTAAAAACTTATCTAAGTCTAAATGCTTATTCTACAGCAAGAAAGGGCACTTCAAGGCAAACTATAAAAAGTGGAAGGAATACCTAGCTACCAAAAGAAAAGGTATGGAACTCTTGATGATATAATATTGTTTAGTGGAAGATTCAATAGACCACTGGGTCATTGATTTCGAAGCAACTAATCAAGTTTGTGTTTCTCTATAGGGGTTCGAAGAGACGAAAGATCTTAAAGATAAGAGCTTATCATTATGAACCGGGAACGAGACAAGTGTGGTAGCTGAAGTAATGGGAGATGCACATCTTTATTTTGATAATTTAAGATTATTTTAAGTGACGTTTTCTATGTACCAGGTTTCAAAAGAAACTTAATTTCCATTGCATGTTTATATAAAGACGTCTTGACAGTGACTTTTAATAACAAAATTACAATATTTAGAAATCTCAATCTTATTATTAATGGATGGATGTCAAATAATCTCTATTTTATCAAACCAAAGATGTACACACTGTTTGAGACTGAAATATAAAATAAAAACTTAAAACTTCTCACTCTAATAAGGTGGTGTACCTTTGGCATTTTAGACTTGGTCATATTAACCGAGAAAGAATCACTAGACTTGTGAAATACGGCATCTTAAGTTTGCTTAAAGAAATTGATCATCCACAATGTGAATCTTGCTTGGAAGGTAAGATGACAAAGTGATCTTTTAATTCAAAAGGAACGAGGGTCGAAAAACCCCTACAACTTGTGCACACTGACATTTTTGGCACCATGAGCGTTAGTGCAAGAGGTGGTTATGAGTATTATGTAACCTTTATTGACGACTATTCCAAATATGGGTATGCATACTTGATGCACGACAAGAGTGGAACCTTTGATAAATTCAAAAAGTTTCGTGCAAAAATGGAGAAACAAATTGGTTTACCCATAAAGGCACTCCGATCTGATCGAGGTGGGGAATATTTATTTGATGAGTTCTTAGGGTACCTCATAAAGATGGGATACTATCCCAGTTAACCATGTCAAGCACCCCACAACAAAATGGCAAGGCATGGAGAAGGAATCAAACGTTGTTAGACATGGTACGTTCGATGTTAAGTTATTTGAAGCTGCCAATCTCTATCTGGGATATGCAGTACAAACAGCTTACTATATTTTGAATGATGTGCCAACTAAGGCAGCATTAAAAACTCTATACGAATTGTGGCATGGCTAGAAGCAAGTCTAAAACATTTAAGGATTTAAGGATGCCCAACCCATGTATTGGATAAAGATGTGAGGAAGTTGGACTCATGAAAAAAATTGTGCATGTTCGTAGGACATCCAAAGAGAACAAGTGGTGGTTTGTTTTATAACCTGAAAAAGCAAAGTGTTATAGTGTCAACTCATGCTACTTTCCTTGAAAAAAGTTACATGAATGACTTCAAACCTCAGAGTAAAGAGGTACTCAAGGATATTTCGGGAGATTACAAAACCATACAGAAATGGTATACAACCAACTCCTAATAGTAGACTTGCAAATGATCAACAGCATAGGGAGCTTTGTCGCAGTGAGAGGGTCTCTCTTAGGCCTGAGTTCTTCCAATCTGATAGAACTGTTCTTAACACTGAGTTTGTCGAACAAGAAGATGTTGACCCACTCACATAGGATGAAGCGATGCAGAGTGATGATTCCTAGCTTTGGGAAATAACTATGAAAGCTGAAATGGATTCTATGTATTCCAACTCAGTGTGTAACAGCCCATTTTTAGTCAAATCAGAACAATGGTTTCGGGGCCACAAATATGAAGTAAAAATATTTATTTTGTTATTATTTTAATTTCTACAGCATGATAATGTAATTGTGTGAAAATTTCGTTAAGAAATTTTATCGTTTGAATGGTCAATTTGATAAAAAGGACTAAATTGCGTAAAATGCAAAAGTGTCGTTCTATTAGCTAAAGTTGTCTAATAGCTATAGAACCTTAAATTTAAGGTCCTTAAGTGGTAAATAGACCATTAGTTTGAAACTGGATGATAGTGGCATGGCATTTGGTGTAATTATTAAATGTTTTAAAGGTTAAATAAGTAAATTAGTTAATAAAGGTTAATTAAAACAAAACAAAAATCAAAATTTTGTCCATCTTTTCTTTCAATTGCCGAATGTTGAAGAAGAAGATAGCCAGTTTATCCATTCTAGGGTTCGGTCACTTTGGAGTCTAATTGGTAAGTGATTTTCACTCGTTTTTTAATGATTTTTACGTTTTTGAGATCGTTGCATCTAGTACTAGCTAGCCCAGGGACTATTTTGCAAAACTGTTAAAGATTTTGAATGTTTCCATTGATGAATATGTGTGAGTTTTGATGATTGATGATAGATTTTGAATGTTTAATGTTAGTTAAACAAGTTTTGTTAAGTGATTTTTAGTGAAAATGCAAAATAAGGATTGAATTGAGAAATGTGTAAAGTTAGTGGTTAAAATGTGAAATAAATGAAATTTATGGGCTGCTAGGGGCATTTTAGTAATTCGGCTAGCATGGTTTATTTTGAATTTCACTAATTTTTGATTTTATGCAAAAAGGACTAAATTGTGAAAAATGTGAAATATGTGGGGCAAAAGTGTAAATGTGTTTTAAAGTATGTTTTGGACTAAATTGAATGAATAGATGATTTAATAAGTTAATTTTGAATACATTTAGATCAAGAAAAGTAGAATTCAGATCTAGATCGGGGAAAAACGAAATTTATTGATTAATCGACTCAATTCACCGTTTTAACATACGAGGTAAGTTTGTATGTTATAAATTCATTTCAAATGTATTTTATATGCATTGATATAGCATGAATTGTGATATTGTGATTACGGATGAGTTTGAAAATGATTCGATTAAGATTCGACAGTTGAAATCCCGATTAAACCTTAGGAATAGTTTAGGATACTAATGACATGTCATTAGGTATACTTGAGTTGGCTTCGGGCCATGATTTAGTACTATGTGTGTGAGATAAACCGATTTGGCTTCGGGCCATGCATATCGGCTGATTTGGCTTCAGGCCATGATATTAGAATTTCGAATAAGTTACCTTGATTTGGCTACAGGCCATGGTATAGGTACTTATCGAGTGAGACCTTAAGTATCCGACTTCTATTCCGAATGGTTCAACGGGTAAATGAAGAATATGATTGAGTATGAGATTAGTACGAGATGGTTCAGGTACGTACGGAAATGAATTGAATATTAAAAACTATAAAATTGATGAATTTCTTGGTAAGTATATGAATGATCAATTGATAGCTTGAAAGTTAATAGAATTGTTGTTCATTATTGTCCATTATATGAATTTTTAATGAATGATCTTAGTTGCTCATTGATAACATAGGAGCTTACTAAGCTATATAGCTTACTTTGTTGTTTTTCCATGTTTTATAGTGATTTCAAATCTAGCTCGGATTTGGGGATCGTCGGAGACTTCACCACACTATCCACTGACTCTTTGGTACTTTTGAAACTATGTTTCAAGTATATGGCATGTATAGGTATTTGAGTCATGTTGATTATATTTTGGTAATGATGTTAGCCAAATGAATTGGCATTGTAAATGTATATGTTTTGATTTGTAAATATAGCCATGAGATTTGACTTAATTTGGTGAATTTGGCTACTTGCTTATATGTGCATATATGATGATAGTTAAGTTCATGGATGGATATGTGAATGACTTATATTATGAGAATTGTGGTCATTGTTACTAATAGGTATTATGAATGTTAAATTGATGATATGTAGAAGTTGGTATGCTTGTGAAATTAGGCCTAATAATGCACCTTTGATAATGGTCATTTTTTTATGATTGAGTAGACAAGGATTTGTATGAATTTAGTTAGTATATTGTGTTTCCTATGTGCCTTGAATTGTTGGTACTGAGAATGGTATGAATTAGGCTTGATTATGGATGAATTAGAATGTTATTTGTGCTATGGATTGGTACCATTTGAGTTGGTTTAGGTATGTGCAAAATGGGTGGCAAAATCGCTTGGTAAATAGCCTATTTTTGTCCACACAGGTAGAGACACGAGCATGTATCTCAGTCGTGTGTCCCCTGGTGTTGAAATTGAAATGAAGTCACTATGCTCCACGCGGTCTCACACACAGCCATGTGCTTGGCCGTGTGGTACAAGTTAGTATACCCCCTAATTAGCACACGACCTAGCACACAGGCATGTGACTTGGCCGTGTTGCATAAGTCAGTATACCCTACAGGTTTGACACAGCCTAACACACGGCCTGGCACACGGGCATGTGTGGCCACTTCGTAGGGCAGACGGGCTAGACACAGGGGCGTGTGCTTGGCCGTGTGACCCAGGTCAGTATGTACCCCCTATTTTCACACGGCCAGTGACACGGACGTATCTGGTGGTCGTGTGAGACACACGGCCTGGACACACGGGCGTGTGTCCTCTCTTTGAAGCAAAAATTGGCTAAGTGTTGAAAATTTTCCCAAGTTATCGGTTTAGTCCCGAACCATTTCTAATGCATGATTAAGGCCTCGTAGGCCCGTTTAAGAGACACTATCATTGGTTGTGATTGAATTGTATTTGAAATGATAAATTGTATATGAAATGGGTGTTTTAAAGTGTGGTAAGTCATGTAATGCTCTGACCCTATTCTGGCATTGAATATGGGTGAGGGGTGTTACATTTATTGGTATCAGAGCTACGGTTTAGTCGATTCTAGGACTAATGTAGCGCGTATGAGAGTCTAGTCATACATGCCATATATAAACTTTGATTGTGTGATGACTCCTGACATTTAAAAATGTGTTTTTATATAGCAAATGGATCCTAATCGAGCGATAGCTGATGAAGTTGAGAGTAATGCGCCTGCTCCCGCTCAAGGAACAGCGCCATCTGATTCTAGACTCGTGACGGGCAGCCAGGGAGGAGAGGCTAAAGAAGCCTTCTTCCAAATGATGAACAAATGGTTCACGCAATATATCCGAACTAACCCGGCTACTCAACAACCTCCACCCCCTCCTGTTCCCCAACCTGTACCCGTAGCTCCTCAAGGAGTTGAGCTTTTAAGATTGAACAAGTCACCAGTTGATAAGATCCGTAAACACGGGGTTGAAGAGTTCAGGGCTAATGTTGACGATGATCCTGAGAGAGCTGAGTTTTGGCTTGAAAATACAATCCGAGTGTTTGATGAACTTTCTTGTACATTGGTTGAGTGCTTAAAGTGTGCTATTTCTCTTTTGAGAGACTTTGCGTATCAATGGTTGAATACGTTGGTGTCTGTAGTGCCGAGAGAGCGAGTGACCTGGGAATTCTTTCAAACTGAGTTCCGAAAGAAATACATCAGTCAACGGTTCCTTGATCAAAAGCATAAAGAATTTCTAGAGTTGAAACAGGGTTGTATGATCGTAACTGAATATGAAAGAGAATTTGTATGGTTGAGCAAGTACGCTCGAGAATATGTTTCTATCGAAGAGATAATGTGCAAGCGGTTTGTTGATGGGCTGAACGAAGACATTAAACTTCTGGTCGGGATTTTAGATTTAAAAGAATTTGTTGTGTTAGTTGAACGGGCTTGCAAAGACGAAGATTTTATCCTAGAAAAGAAGAAAGCTGAGTCAGAGGCTAGAGATTCGAAGAAAAGACTGATGAATAAGCCTTATCATTCTTCATCAAAGAAATCTTGAGATTCGTATAGTCGATCGAATGCATCAGTGGGATATCATAATAGAGATCGTGGAAGTCAACATTTGAATCCTAAAGCACAAGCTACTTCTGTTTCGAGTGTTGGCAGTGTGAGAAACAATAAACCCGAGTGTCAACAGTACGGGAGAAGACATTTTGGTGAATGCTGGAATAAGAGTACTAAAGCTTGCTTTAAATGTGGTTCACCAGATCACTTTATTCGAGACTGCCCAGAGTTATCTGAGAAAGAAAAAGTTCAGAATGTAAGATCGAGCAATACAACTGCGAGAGGGAGACCACCGAGAAATACGGGAAATGTATCCAGTGGTAGAGGTGCTACGAGAGATTCTGTTGTGAGATCTGAAGCACGAGTACCTGCCCGAGCTTACGCTATTCATGCACGAGAGGAGGCATCATCGCCAGATGTTATTACCGGTACTTTTTCTCTTTTTGATACTAATATAATTGCGTTGGTAGATCCTGGATCAACCCATTCATATATCTGTATGAATTTAGTGTTTAAAAAGAGTTTACATGTTGAGTCTACAGAGTTTGTAATTAAAGTATCGAACCTCTTAGGCAAGTCTGTTTTAGTTGATAAGATTTGTAAGAATTATCCTTTGATGACTCAGGGTTACTGTTTTCTGGCTGACTTCATGCTTCTACCGTTCGATGTGTTTGATGTGATTCTGGGTATGGATTGGCTAACTATGCATGATGCAGTTGTGAATTGTAGACAAAGATTATCGAATTGAAATGTCAGAATGGTGAAATTCTTCGGATTGAGTCTGATGATTCGAGTGAATTGCCTACTGTGACATCGTCTATGTTAGCTCAAAAATGTATGAAAAAGGGCTATGATGCATATCTTGCATATGTACTAGATACAAAGGTGTCTGAATCAAAGATTGAATCTGTACCAGTTGTTTGTGAATTTTCGGATGTATTTCCAGAAGAATTACCGGGTTTGCCACCAATCAGAGAGGTTGAATTTGGTATTGAATTAGTACCAGGAACAACATCGATATCGATAGCACCGTATAGAATGGCTCCAACAGAATTAAAAGAGTTGAAAGCTCAGTTGCAAGAGTTAACAGATAGAGGTTTTGTACGACCGAGTTTTTCGCCCTGGGGTGCGCCTGTATTGTTTGTAAAGAAGAAAGACATCACGATAAGAATGTGTATCAATTACAGACAGTTGAATAAAGTGACTATAAATAAAAAATACCCTCTATTGCGGATTGATGATTTATTTGATTAGTTGAAAGGTAAAACAGTGTTTTCAAAGATTGACTTGAGATCGGGTTATTATAAGTTGTGAGTAAAAGACTCAGATGTGCCAAAAACTGTATTCAGAACAAGGTACGGACATTATGAATTCCTTGTTATGCCTTTTGGACTAACTAATGCTCCTGCCATGTTTATGGATTTGATGAATCAGATTTTTAGACAGTATTTAGACAGATTTGTTGTTTTATTCATTGACGACATTCTGATCTATTCACGAGATGAGTCTGAGCATGCCGTGTAATAGCCCGATTTTGGGGCTAGTCGGAGCAGTGATCTCGGAATCACTAATTCAAGGTTAGATAAAATTATTTTTATGTAATGTTATGTGTTATAACATGTTTTTAAGGATGCATGAAAATTTTGGTACCTTAATTTTAGCGATTTCTAGCTAAATTGTGAAAAAGGACTAAATCGCATAAAGTGCGAAAGTTCTATTTTATTTGCTAGAGGTGCCAAATAGTTATGGAGCATAATGTGAAGGTCTTTAAAGGACAATTAGACCATCTAGGATATGATGGCCGGCCAAGGGGGACAAAGACATTAAATGATGGTAAAAAATTTGGTGATGTTAGGTGTTTTAAATGAATAAAATAAGATGAATAAAGATGTTATCATCTTTTCACTATTCCTTCACCTTCTTCCACCGAAAATTGAAGCGAAGCAAGGGCTATGGAGCTCAAAAATTTCAGCAAACATTTCTCCTCACAAGTAAGTGATTTTGATGATTTTTCTTGATAAAAATTGTACTTTTGGAGTCCCCAAAGCTTAAGCTTTCTAAAGAGGGGACTAGTTTGCAATATGGTTGAAAGTCTAGGGACTTGCCATGAGAGAGTTTATGTTGTTTTATGAGTTTTTGTGAAAGAAAATGAATCCTAGTTGTTTGATAAACAACTTTTGTGAAAGGATTTTCATGAAAAATACCTAAAATGGTTTAAGATGCAAATGTGGTAATTTGTTCATTTAGGCATGAAATAGTTGGAATTTTGGATAGTTGTAAGAGGATTAAATGTTCAGCTAGGATTGTTTATCGAGAAAATATGATAAAAATTTATTTACGAGCCTAGGGGCAAAATCATAATTTTGCCAAAGTGTAGGGGCAAAATAGTCATTTTTGCCTAGAGTGTAGATTATGATATATTATGATTTATAAGTGATTAAATCGGTAAATTCCGTTGTTCTAGATTAAAGAAATTGAGTTTCGGACCTAGAACGGGTGAAAAGAGAAAGGTGGGTAAAAGTCCATTTTCGGCCCTTTCGGCATCGAGGTAAGTTCATGTGCAAGAGTTGTAATTACATATGAGTTATTTTAATATTCCAATGTTGTATGGAATGTATAATTACGCAATGAATGTATTAAATATTTGTCGATGAGTTGTTAAGAGAATTGAACCTAAGAATGGTAAGAAATGTAAATAGTATGAAATGATGATAGTTAAGGTTCCGTGTAAGACCATATTGGAATATGGCTTCGGTGAGAGATATTAAATAAGACCATGTCAAGGACATTGCAACGATGTGATATTTCGTATAAGGCCTTGTCGGGAACATGGCATCGATATGATAATTCATGTATGACCCTATCAGGGGTATGATGTCAATGTGACAATATTTGTATGAGACCTAATAGTATTATTTAACAGTTGAGATGAATTCAGTATATGATGAACCTTTGGTGGGATGGGTGTAATCAACACACCTTAATGTATGAGAGAGAGATTTGTTAATGTATTGTGTGAACGCGAATGAGAATCGTAGAAAGTTAAGTAAGAATGATAGTGAGTGAGGATGTTTACGGATGAACGTTTGAATTAGAGAAAATGTGTGTGGATAAGTATTTGCGAATGTATAATATCGGTGGGCTGTGTGGGTTACCACCTGATATATTATTAACTGATGGGCTATGTGCGATACCATCAACTATATTATTATCGGTGGGCTGTGTGCCTTACCACCTGAAATATTATTAATTGATGGGCTGTGTGCGTTACCATCAACTTTATTATTATCGGTGGGCTGTGTGCGTTACCACCTGATAAATTAGAAATCTATAGGCTGTGTGCGATACCATCGCTTATAAATGATTGGTGAGCTAAGTGCAAAATCACCATAGGTATAAATGATTGGTGGGCTGTGTGCGATACCACCCTATAAGAGATTCAATGGTGGGCTAAGTGCGTAACCACCGAGAGATTAGTAGTATAAGTGATTTACTGAGAATGTGTGATGTGTTATTTTATATGATCTTGTGATGATCAGTGCAGGAATGTATGCTAATTAGACGAGCATTTCGTTTATGGTATGGTAAGAATATGGTAAGAGACAGAATGAGTAAGCTTCAAAGGTTATTGTGTAGGTATCTATGAGTTTAAGATGAAAAACTCATTATAATACCTTACGGTTAAGTATAATCAATGATAATCAATATCTTATCATTATAAGCATATGAACTTACTAAGCATTATTGCTTACTCCACTTCCTTTCTCATCTCTTATAGGTTAATTTAGCTAGCTCGGTTTGAAGACCGCCGGAGATGTTTTCACACTATTGAGGAGACACTTGGTATGAGGTATCAAGTCTTTTTGAGTCATGGAATGTATAGGGCTAGTACATAAGGTTGATTTAGTCATTGTTAATGTGCCAAATGTGTTGGCCTAAATGAGTTATTGGACAATTGTATATAGACATAGATGGTGGGTTATGTTGTTTGTAATTATATTGGAATAGTTCTCCCTAGTGTATGGGATGAATGACTCTATCCCTTAAATGATTTGAGAATGTTTTGAAGAAATATATGAATGTATGCAAGTGAGAGTAGAAAGAGGCTTGGCAAGATAGCCTTTAAGTGCCCACACGGATAGACACACGGGCGTGTGTCTAGGTCGTGTGCACGCTGCACCTTAGTGCCTTAAGTCAGAATAGACCACGGGCTGATCACACGGCCGTTTGTTCAAGTCGTATGATACGCATGGCCAGCACATGGGCGTGTGCCTAGGCCGTGTTGAGTAAGTCAGTATATCAAGGTATAGCACACAGTTTAGGCCCACGGGCGTGTCAAGACCGTGTGTGATTAGTCAGTGTCGACCACGGGTGGAAGGCACGGACATGTAATAGGGTACACGGGCATGTTCCCAAACCGCATGGGCATGTGCCTTAACCGTGGGGCATTTGGCAGAATGCTTGGGTTTTTAGGCACGGTCCGGGGACATGGGCGTGTGTGTCTATGCACGGGCGTGCCTAATCTTGAACGGGCGTGTAAGACCTGTATTGAAGAGAAAAATTTTAAGATTGGAAAAAGTTTTGGATTAGTCTCGAGAGCCCTCGTGTGTATGAGTGAGGCCTCGTAAGTCAAGAATGAGGTGATTGAGGTGACTAAAGAGAGTAGTCACGATTAGCCTAAGTGGCAACCGTGAGGTTTTAGTACGGTAACGTCTCGGACCCGGTTCCGGCATAGAACCCTTTGTAAGGGGTGTTACATGCCGAGCATTTGAGGATTGTGTTGCAAGCCTTGAGAGATAAGTAATTGTATGCTCAATTCAGAAAATGTGAGTTTTGGCTCTGGGAAGTTGGATTTTTGGGACATATAGTCTCGGCAGATGGCATTCGAGTTTATCCGAGCAAGATTTCTGCTATTGCTGACTGGAAACCTCTGAGGAATGTTTTGGAAGTTCGTAGTTTTCTAGGTTTAGCAAGCTATTACCGAAGATTCGTGAAAGGTTTTTCAATGATTGTGACACCGATGACACGACTACTTCAGAAATATGTGAAATTCGAATGGTTAGAAAAATGTCAACAGAGTTTTAAACAGTTGAAAGCATTGTTAACTGAGGCACCAGTGTTGGTTCAACCTGAGTCGGGTAAAGAATTTGGGATTTACAGCGACGCGTCACTGAACGGTTTAGGTTGTGTATTGATGCAAGAGGGAAAAGTTGTAGCTTATGCCTCCAGATAGTTGAAACCACATGAAAAGAACTATCCGACACATGATTTAGAGTTGCCTGCTATAGTTTTTGCATTGAAAATCTAGCGTCATTATTTGTACGGAGAAAAATGCCACATCTTTACTGATCATAAGAGTTCAAAGTATATTATGAATCAGAAAGATTTCAATTTACGACAACAGAGATGGCTTGAGTTATTTAAAGACTATGAGTTAGTTATTGATTATCACCCGGGGAAAGCGAACGTGCTTGCTGGTGCTCTGAGCAGAAAGTCATTATTTGCTTTGAGTGCAATGAGTACACAGTTACCTTTATCTGATGATGGTTCGATTATAGCTGAGTTGAAAGCGAGAACGTTATTTCTTCATCAAATCTGTAAAGCTCAAAAATGTGATAGTGAATTGAAAGCCAAACGAGTACAGTGTGAATCGACTAGTGATTCAGAGTACCAAATCGGATCCAATGATTGTTTGATGTTCTGAGATAGAATCTGTGTACCGAAGGATCCGGAGTTGATTCAAAAAATTTTACACGAGGCACATAGTGGATGTTTATCCGTTCATCCGGGAAGTACTAAAATGTACAATGATTTGAAACAATTGTATTGGTGGTCGGGTATGAAACGAGACATTTCTGAATTAGTAGCGAGATGTTTAGTGTGTCAGCAAGTGAAAGCCGAACATCAAGTACCTTCCAGTTTGCTTCAGCCTGTGATGATACCGGAGTGGAAATGGGATAGAGTGACTATGGATTTTGTATCAGGATTACCTCTATTTCTGAAAAAGAAAGATGCTAGCTATCTGGGTTGTCGTAGATCGACTAACAAAATCTGCTCATTTCATATCGGTACGTACAGATTATTCACTTGACAGATTAGCTGAATTGTATATTGCTGAGATTGTTAGATTGCATCGGGTGCCAATTTTGATTATTTCGGATAGAGATTCGAGGTTTACGTCGCGGTTTTGGAAGAAATTACAAGAAGCTCTAGGTACAAAGTTGAATTTTAGTACAGCTTTTCATCCACAAACCGACGGACAGTCTGAGCGGGTAATTCAGATGCTCGAAGATATGCTCCGATGTTGAGTATTAGAATTTGAAGGTCATTGGGAGAAACATTTTCCACTGGTTGAATTCACGTATAATAATAGCTTTCAATCTAGTATAAAGATTGCACCGTTCGAAGCTTTGTATGGTCATAAATACCAAACTCCATTGTACTGGACTGAGCTTAGTGAGAAACAAATTCACGGGGTTGATTTGGTTAGAGAAATCGAAGAGAAAGTTAAAGTAATTCGCGATTGTTTGAAAGCAGCTTTAGATCGTCAAAAATCGTACGCGAATTTGAAACAAAAATATATTGAATTTCAAATTAGTGACAAAGTGTTTTTGAAAGTATCTCCGTGGAAGAAAGTCCTTAGATTTGGTCGGAAAGGTAAGTTGAGTCCGCGTTTCATCGGGCCGTACGAGATCATTGAAAGAATAGGACCAGTGGCATATCGACTAGCTTTACCATCAGAGTTAGAAAAGATTCATAATGTGTTTCACGTGTCGATCTTGCGACGTTATCGATTGGATCCCTCACATGTGATTTCTCCGTCAGAGATTGAGATTCAGCCTGATATGACGTACAATGAAGAACCGATCAGGATTTTAGCTCGTGAAATCAAAGAATTGAGAAATAAACGCATAGCCCGAGTGAAGGTTCTTTGGCATAAACATAGGATCGAGGAAGCTACGTGGGAACCCGAGGAACCTATGAGAAAACAGTACCCTAACCTATTCACTGGTAAGATTTTTGGGGACGAAAATCCCTAAGGGGGAGAGTTGTAATAGCCCATTTTTAGTCAAATCAGAACAGTGGTTTTGGGACCACAAATCCAAAGTCAAAATATTTATTTTATTATTATTTTAATGCCTACAGCATTATAATGTTATTGTGTGAAAATTTTGTTAAGAAATTTTATCGTTTGAATGGTCAATTTGATAAAAAGGACTAAATCACGTAAAATGCAAAAGTCACACGGCTGACGCACACGGGCGTGTGTACAGACCATGTGGATAAGTCAGAATGCCAAGGTTTGGCACACGGGCCAGGGCCACGGGCATGTCCAGGCCATGTGGATTTTGTCAGTGTCGACCACGGGTGGAAGGCACGGGCATGTCTTAAGGGCACACGGGCGTGTCCCTATACCAACACAGGCGTGTGGCCCCTGTTTTAAAGAAAAGTTTTTTTGGCTTGTAAAAGTTTTCAGACGCAAGTTTAAGGCCTCGTAGGCCCACGATATGAATGATTTGACTAAGAAAGAGAAGTTTTTAATTCGGAACAAAATTTTGTAGCCCGTAAGTACATGTTTAAGGAAGTTCAAGCATAGTAATGTCTTGCATCCGGTTTTAGCCTCAGAATCGGGTATGGGGTGTTACATTTAGTGGTATCAGAGCATGGTTTAGTCGGTTCTCGGACTAACCTAGCACGAGTAAGAGTCTAGCTATACATCCCATATGTGGACAGTGATAGTGTGATGTCTCCCGGCTCTAACAAAATTTTTTTGTTAAGACAGTGATGATTCCCAACCGAGCTAATTTCAGTAAGTTTGTATGATTTTCAAGCTTCATGGATATTTTCATTGAATTGCTTGCTATGTTGTTAAATGCACATTATTTCCATGAAAATGTTTAATGATTTATTAAACAAAGAAGTTACTAAGAGCATGTATATGAAAGTTCCGATTGAAAATGAATTACTTAGGATACTCAATCTGCCACATGAGACAAGAAAGTCCGTATAAGACCATGTCAAGACATGGCATCTACAATCAAGTAAGTTATCATGTAAGACCAAGACAAGTCTTGGCATTGAAGAGTTACTATGAGATGAAGACCCATATAAGCCCAAGCCAAGGCATGGCATTGGCGAGTCTCCAAGAAAAGATGTCATGTAAGTCCAAGACAAGTCTTGGCATTGAAAAGCTATCAAGAGATAGAGATCCCATGTAAGTCCAAGCCAAGGCATGGCATTGGTGAGTAACAAGGAAGATTTCATGTAAGTCCAAGCCAAGGCTCGGCATTGACCAGTTCATGAGTAAAGTTACCAATAAGACCATGTCAAGACATGGCAATGGTAAGTTCCCAAAGGAACCCACAAGCAAGACTTCATGTAAGTCCATGTCAAGACATGGCATCGATACCAAGTAAGAGATCCCATGTAAGACTATATCAAGGATATAGCATTGGCATCAAGATACATGTGAAATGAGATTCAGTATCCTCAGTCATTCATAGTAATTCATCGGGCAAAAGAGTAAAGCTTAAATGAGATAACAAGAAAGATGAGTAAGTAAAGCTATTATCAAGTTGATTATGAGTATTATTCATGTTATGAATGATGAATTAGAGATTATGATTGTCATAATAAAGTATGCTGATCTATGTGATCAAGTGATACAGTTATCTTGTTTACCTTGCAAGCATGAGACTAGTAAGTTCCATGATGTATGTAAGAGTTAGTAAGAGTAAGTAAGCATTTGAGATTTGTGATGCTATTGTTTATGATAAATATGTCCACATGGTTAAAAATCACGTGTGACTGTTAAAGTAGAGAAGATATAATGTTTCATCTTATGACCCTGTTACAAAGTCACACATATTATAATGTGAGAGTTAAAATTGAAAAGTTTGACTAAGTAGAATGCAGGAAATGAGTACGGTCGTTCAATGATAAAATGATGAATAAGACCATGGTTGGACCATGGCGGTATATGTGATCCCATATAAGACCATGTCTGGGGCATGGCATTGGCATCGATACATGATCCCTTATAACACCATATTAGGGATATGGCTTCGGTATTGAATAAGATAATTGAATAAGACCATATCTGGGATATGGCATCGATAATTATTGTGAGATCCCGTATAAGACCATATCTGGGATATGGCATCGGCATCAAATAGTAATCCCGTGGGAGACCACGTCTGGGACCTGGCTTCGGTATGAGATCGTGTAAGACCATATCTGGGATCTGGCGTCGACATCGATATAAGATTTTGTGTAAGACCATATATGGGATATGGCATCGACATCGATGTGAGCTTCCATGTAAGACCGTGTCTGGGATATGGCATTGGTGTTGATATGAGATTTCGTGTAACACCATAGCGAGGCTACGGCATCGTGACGACATGTAAAGCAATAGTTGGGCTATGATGTTGTGATACGAGTAAGACCATAGTTGGACTATGGCAATCAAGTAAACGACGTACTCAAAACCCGTAAGACATTCTCTAGATTAATAAGAAATAGTAAGAGGAATTAGAGTTAAATGTTGAGTACTCAAGTAGACCTTAATGTGAAACTTGAGTAAGTGAAGTCACAGTTCGAAAGTATAAGTGATAGAAGAAATTGTAGCGTGATAAATGTGAAAACTCACTTGAGGCGAGTTGTGTGACTATGATGATATTTCATTGAAAATGAGTAGTAAATCATATGTATGTAGTCACGAGAGTTAGGCTAAGGGACTTTGCAACCTCACTCCCTTACCACTGTTGAATTTTGATGAGACGTTATGAGAGTTAAGTTGAATAAGTTTGCATCGGATTAATGCAATAATTATGCTAGCATGATTAAGAATTCCTTGTATCACATCGATGCATAATACTCTACTAAATAGAGTAACTGTTGTTGAACATAAGGTTGAAGTCCTAGAGGACTAAAATGATGAGGCTATCATCGAGATATGAGATAGACAAGGTCCCGTATAAGACCATGACCGGGACATGGCCTCGGCACCGAGTTGTGATTCCGTATAAGACCATATCCAAAATATGGCATCGATATTTGATGAGGAAGTCCATATAAGACCTTATCAGGGATATGGCATTGGCATTTAGAGGTGACTCCATATAAGACCACCTCAGGAATGTGGCATTGGTTTCGTACCTACATGAATGACGATGAATATGCGTCTTTGATTATCCCTAGTGATCAATGGGACAGATAGATGAGTCTAGAGGTAGAAATGAGAATGGTACTAAATTCATTTGAAAGAGTGAAAACATGTACTCGTGAATGAATCACGAAAGAGACAATTATATATATATAACACGGGCGTGTTATATAAGCGCAAGTATGAGTAAGTTGGCTAGAAGCCTATGGTTTGTGCATGGTTAGTTAATGCCATGGATGGGATTATAATGATCTCCTTTAGTATTATGTACTAATACATGTTTCCCTTCAGGGATGATGTGGTCGTTCTTTTTATGAAATTGTGATTGTGTGAGAATGTTAACTGACGAAAAAAGTAGACTAAATAGTTGTCGATTTAGTTAACTGAAATCGACATTTCCTCTATCTCCTCGTAACCTTAATTGGGTACCTTGAGGAGGAAGTTGGTGATGATTCGTGTATAAGAGGTGAAATCACAAGTTTCACGTTGTGTGATGGGTTTTTGGGTAAGCCGAATAGAGTTAACGAATTCGATCGAGATATCCCTGCTATCGTGAGATATGACTATATTAAAGGTTCTAGATTAGCATAGCAAGAGAAACTCGGATGAGAGTGTGCTTAAAATAGGTTCTCAGTATGGAGAAAAGAGTAGATTAATGTATTGATATATGATTCAAGTTCTGTGTATATTCACGCATGAATCAGTAAAGAGAATAAAATTATGTGTGTACGTGAGTAGGGAGCATGATACAAAGATATGCTCATCGAAATGTTCAAACCGTGATGGTTGATTCGAAAGATATAGAAAGAACTGTTTATTTGAAAGCTCTAGTACTGTGATCAGTCTGAATCGAAAGAAAGAGTTGACAGGTTGGTGATCCAGAGACAATCACTTTTGTGTCTGTGTTGTGAGTTAGATATTATGTATTGATCCATGGGAAGATCGATGTGTATTTTCTGAATTTTAATAAGTGAGGGTATCTTATGCTACAGAAGATTTTGAAGATGAAATAGTGGAAACGGCTTGAGCTATTACAATGGTGGGTATAGTTATTGTGATACTACTCAGATAATAGACATAGTACAAATGTCTGAATGAAAGATCCATGTTTAGTAATGTGAGTTAGTTACTCGGTTGACTCTAGTTGGTAATATCCTAATTTCAGCGAGGTTAATGACTATAGTGAGTCTTCCTTTCGAATGCAAAAAAAGTTCGTAAGTGTTATAATATATGGTATTTTAAATAAGTTATCCATGTTGGATAAGATTTCTGTTGTTGATGTTTCCTCGAGATAGAAAGTGAATGATGTTGAATCCAGAACTTATACAAGTGTTATTGGCAAGAGAAACTTGAAGATAAGTGGATTCGTGATTTTGAATAGTAGATGGAAACGTTTAAAGAATGTTGGTAGCAAGTCCTCCTGATAAGATTTTCGGGGACGAAAATCCCTAAGGGGGAGAATTGTAACAGCCCGATTTAAGGGCTAGTCGAAACAGTGATCTCAGAATCACTAATTCGAGGTTAGAGAAAATTATTTTCATGATATGTTATGTGTTATAACATGTTTATAAGGATGCATGAAAATTTTGGAGCCTTAATTTTAGCGATTTCTAGCTAAATTGTGAAAAAGGACTAAATCGCATAAAGTGCAAAAGTTCTATTTTATTTGCTAGAGGCACCAAATAGCTATGGTTTATGAAATAGAGGTCCCAAATGTGCAATTTGGTCTTTTTTTTAAGTGAGTTGGCCGGCCATATGCCATAGGGGACAAGAACTTTCAATTTTGGTCAAAATAGGTGGGAATTAGGTGTTAAAATGATTAAAATAAGATAAATAAAGATGTTATCATCTTTTCACTATTCCTCAACCTTCATCCACTGAAAATTGAAGAGAAATAAGGGTCATGGAGCTCAAAAATTTCAGCAAACATTCCTCCTCACAAGTAAGTGATTTTGATGATCTTTCTTGATAAAAATTACATTTTGGAGTCCCCAAAGCTTAAGCTAGCTAATGGGAGGATTAATTTGTAACATGGTTGAAAGTCTAAGGACTTACCATGAGAGAGTTCATGTTGTTTAATGAGTTTTTATGGGAGAAAATGAATGATAGGATGATGAGAAACAACTTTTGTGAAAGGTGTTGTCATGAAAACACCTAATTGGGACTAAAATGCAAAAGTTGTAATTTGTTCATTAAGGCATGAAATAGATGGAATTGTGGATATTTGTAAGAGGATTAAATGTTCAGCTAGGCTTTCTTAATAAGAAATTGAGATGAAAATTTATTTACGAGCCTAGGGGCAAAATCATAATTTTGCCAAAGTATAGGGGCAAAATAGTCATTTTTGCCTAAAGGGTAGATTATGGTGCATTATGATTCATAAGTGATTAAATCAGTAAATTCCATTGTTTTAGATCAAAGAAAACGAGTTTCAGACCTAGAACGGGTGAAAAGAGAAATGTGGGCAAAAAGGTCCCTTTCGGCCCTTTCGACATCGAGGTAAGTTCATGTGCGAATGTTGCAATTACGTACGAGTTAATTTAATGTTCCAATGTTTTATGGAATTTATATTTACTCTATGAATGTATGAAATATCTTTGATGAGAGGTCAAAAGAATTGAATCTAAGAGTAATGGGAAATGTATGTAGAATGATATGATGATAGTTAAAGTCTTGTGTAAGACCATATTGGAATATGGCCTCGATGTAAGGATTCGTATAAGACCATGTCAGGGACATGGCATCGATATGTTAATACAAGTAAGACCCTATTGGGGTATATATTCTATGTGACATTATGAGTATGAGACTCAAGAGAATTATTTAATAACTTGAGTGATTCAACGTATATGTTGAAAGAAAGAAAGTACGTGGTTGTACCACGGAAAAAGCACAAGTGTGTGTGCTAGAACGGAATTGATATGAATTCAGTGTATGATGAACCCTTAGTGGGTTATGTGTATGATCGATGTGAATCAGAGCTTTAAAATTTATAAAAAGAATGATCGAACCTGGAAACTAACTCTGAAAACGATTGAGGCAAGTGCACCTATCGAACAGCAGTATAGCTTTAGGCAAGACCGGATTATCGAACCCAAAGGAACTAAAAGTACTAATACTAACTTTCTTTTTATTATGTAGCCTAAAAATAAAGAGAGAGATTGTTTATCTAATCTAAATTAATTAACTACTAAACTAAGACTCTAAGACAAAGAAGAATGAATTTGGAAAATAACTTGGGAAAAACTCAGTTGATTTAAATGATACCCTAGGAAGAATCCACCTAGACTTCACTTGTTAACTAACACTGAACCATACGATTTATTCACTTAGTTTGATCCGTAAGACTCCCTAACGTATATTAAACCCTCTCTCGAGGCTTAATAACGTCTAACCCTAGGTTAATTAGTGGAACTCTCGTTCTCTTATAATAACCCCTAGAATAGCAATGAAATCGATCTATGGATTCCCATATTAGGTTTCACCCTAATCCGGCAAAATCTCGTCACCCTATCTCTAGGCGTGCGATCAACTCCGCTTAATTATGTTGGATCTACTCTTGGCGTGGTCTATTCCTCCTCCACCTAAGCACATTAAATTTGGATTAAGCTCACATAATTAAGAACAAACTAAGTATTTATCATATAATTCAGAAAACAATAACAAGATTCATCATAGGTTTCATCCCCTTCGGGTATCCGAAGGGTTTAGTTCATAACAATAAAGGAAAACATCTCAAGAGAAAAGATAAAACAAAACATAAGAAATCCCTAAAACCCCTCAAGGAATTGAAGGAGAGATCCTCCATCTTGAGTATAATTCGCTTCTTGAGATGGATCAACTGGCTATCCCCGAGTGAATCCCCACAAATCGCCTTCTTCTCTGGCCTAGCACGACGCCCTAGACGATGGCTTTGGGCTCCCCTCTCTTAGGTCATACTTAGGGTGTATTTATAGGCTTTTGAAATACGTTTCTTTCTCCCTAAGTATCCTTTCCCGAATGAAATTGCTCTTCTCCACGGCAGAGGCACGGCCATGGCGCACGCCCGTGTGAATCGTGGCCAGGCCGTGTTCAGATTTCTTTAATGAGACACGACCGTGTGAGTCGGGGTTAGACCGTGTTCTAGATTATTGACTTGGCACGGCTGTGTGGGTCCAAGTCCAGGCCGTGTCGATTTTTTCTTTGGCCCGTTTTGGTCCGTTTTGAGCCCGTTTCTCGTTCTTTTTATCCTTGGGTGCTTTCCAGAGTATAAGACATGAAAAGAAAGGATTAAGAGCACCTTTTTACATAAATCAAGGGATAATTCATCCAAAAGCATACTAAATGTGGGATTAAAAATATGTTACTATTTCGGTTTATCAAATACCCCCACACTTAAGCTTTTGCTTGTCCTCAAGCAAAATTCTCAACTTACAATTAAAACGAACTTCCTATAATTCATAATAGTCATTGACAGTGTCTTATCATAATTCATGGATAATTCAACTCAAAGTGTCCTAAAAATTCAAACATTATAAGCCTTATATTTTGTAACACAAAACATAGGTGTTTCCCTTCATCTAAATAATTACCTCTGATTCGAAATTGTCAAGGATTGACATCCTCACTAAAGATTCACTCAAATCACTCAAAGTGTTTAAGGTTCAAAATTTAGGCACTCAAAAGTCAAACATGAAGAGTTAATCCCATAGGCTTGCATGAAAATCAAATCTCCACCACTAAAATATGAGATGAAACACAAATCAAAAGGTCTTTGTTAGGGTTGTAACGGGGCTAGGGTTAAGGTGTGGAATAAGGCTGAATTAGAGGGTTAGAATCGAGATTGAATTGACAAATTACCTAACTAAGAACTAATGAACCAATAATAATAATTACATCAATTGAAAACTAATAATGCTAATAATACGAGCTTCTTCTTCGATATTTGGGATTTAAATAAATGTATAAGCTCGTTTTATTCACATAACTAATAATGAATATACTTCGTCATTTTTTTTAAGTACATAATAAATACATAATAAAGGATAAATTACTAAAATTCATAATTAGGCAACTAATCAGATCAAATCTCGATATAGGGGTAGTTAGAAAGAATGGTGATAACAATTATAAAGGGTTTTGGGTTAATATTAGTGGGTGAGTCAATAAATAGGGTTGTTAGGATTAAAAGGGGTTCACTAGGGGTTAATTTATGAAGGTAGGCTTTTAATGGAGTTAGTGGGTTAAAACCTAGGTGCCTTTATCATCTCTGTATATCAAATCAAAAGTTTCGTCTCGACATGTATAATCGATGCAAGTTCTAGAATAACAAATCAGTGTTGACATACTCATAATCAATAAAGTGAGCAAGAAAAAGAATATATGCTCTATAAGGCTCAAAAACTCACAAAAATTATGGGTATTTTTGACATCAACCTTGTAAATATCAAATTTCAAGGTAATATTTAAATTCAGGTAGACAACCTAGAAAATTTTTAATTTAGAAAAATAGACTTATTATGCTTGATTCTCTAGTATTCTTAGAATTTAATTATCAATGCACAATTATCAATGACTTAATCTAAAACATATCAATAAAAATCATAAATCATCAGAAATTTCATCCTAATTAGTAGTATGAGTAAATTACCTAGAAACAAGACTAAATTCAGGGATTTTGAGAATAATGAAAAAAAGTTTGGTACTACGTCTAAGATTCACCCCCACACTTAAGATGTACATTGCCCTAAATGTACAAAGATAGATAATATAAATGTAATGTTCAGATCAGAAGATATGGGGATAAGTGAAACTCCCTGAATTATGGATGAATTCCTTGAGTTGGATGAACGATATGTTGGAGGGGTCGTTCTGGATGATGATCCTGTGCTAGATGAAGAAATTGGGGAACTCGTGAAGAATTAGCCAAGAAATCTAAAGAAACCTTAATAATATACTAATAATATAATTAAAGACAAGAAAGAGAAAGAGACTAAGAAGGAAAATAAACTAAGTTTAAAAGATAAAGGGGCTTGAGAATCCTTATTGGTAGATAGTTCGAGAGGTGGGTGTGACTTTGAAGGTGACGGAGGTGTTGGTGGTGGTGGAAGTTGCGTGATTCCCAAGCAGCCTTAAGAACCTAAAAACAAGAAACTAAAACAAAATGAACTAGATAAAACATAAGATAGTCAAAGGGAAGGAGAATGAAAGGAAAGAGAAAATAAAAATAGAAATTAAATGGTCTCAAATACCCTTGGCTTGTTGTTTGAATGAAGCTGCCGGCATGAACTCATGTGAATCGGTCTCCCTTAAGGAGATTGGCCTTTTACGCTTCTTTGCCATGGATATGATTTTGTTGTAGCTCAAGAGTCTAAGGATTTATTAGGAAAAAGGGAAAAAGAAAAAGAGAGAAAAGAAATAAATAGAGAAGAATGAGAGTAGGTAAAAAGAGAAAGGAGAGGGGCATGGTGTTTAAATAGAATTTCAAGTCTGGCAGTTTCCCACGCCAATGGGTTGAGGGTGTGTCGATTCACACGGCCGCATCGCACGGCCGTGTTCCTAGGCGTGTTGGTTACCCCACGCTCGTGTCTAGCCTGTGTTCGACAAGTCAGTATGTTGGCACGGTTTTAAGGCACGGGCGTGTTCTGCCCATGGTTGGAAAGTCAGTAGCTTCACACGTTCATGGGGCACGGCCATGCCCCTTTGTCGGTGCCCGTGGTGTAGTGGTTGGATCCGTGATGTCGAAAAGTGGTTGGAACTAATTCGCACGGCCTCTGTTATGTCAGTACGGGGATTCTTATGGTCCACACAGCCACGGCCACGGCCATGTGCAAGGCCGTGTGACTTGGAAATCTGCACTTCTGGTTAGTTTATAACTAAGTGTTCAGAAAGAAAAGAAGAAAAGAAAAATAAATTTAAAGCAAAATGTGAGACTAAATTATGTTAGTGCTCGGGTTGCCTCTCGAGAAGCGCTCGTTTATAGTCTTAAGCTAGACTCTCCTCTCGTTTGCATTGTCAGGGTGGTTTGAGGAGTTGAAAGTCCTTTCTCATGCCATCATTTGTATCCTCGTGAAAAGATTTAAGTCGAGATGTGTTTATAGTAAAAGTACCAAAAATAGGATTACTTACCTCGACTGTTCCGTATGGGAAAACACTGGTTACCCTAAAAGGTATTTCTTTGTTTGTGTTAGGGTCCGGAGGAGATATTCGAGGATCTCACGATCTAACAATGACTGGTCCCCTATTTTGAAGTGGTTTGTTGTTCCTATTAGCTTTTTTGGGGGCTCTTTCAGTTTTATCTTGTGTGGTTCCGGTTCTTCGTCGTGTATCCCTAATTTCTCCTTGAATTGTGCCTTCCACTCGTCTAGATCATCGATCTGAATCTCTCGTTCCTCATGAGTTATTTCTTTGTCGGCATGGGGTTTAGGATCGGGTTCAGTTGTATTCTTTGGTGGTGCTTCCTGAAAATAAGGGTTAACCGAATGGTTATCAGTAGAATTTACGTTCTCACCTTAATTACTCAATGTTCTAGTCGAGTCGAGAGCCTTGAGGGCGACTGTCTCATTCCCTACACAAAGTATGAGTTCTCCTGCATCAACATCAATTTTAGTCCTGGCAGTCGCTAAAAAGGGTCTTCCTAAAATTAGGGGAATCGAATTATCCTCATCCATGTCTAAGACAACAAAATCCACTGGGAAAACGAATCTGTCAATTTTTACAAGGACATCTTCGATAATACCCCTAGGAATTCTAACAGTTTTATCAGCTAATTGAATGCTCATCCTAGTTTGCTCGGGTTTCCCTAGACCTAGTTGTTTAAATAATTTATAAGGCATGACATTAATGCTTGCCCCTAAATCAGCTAATGCATTATCAACAGTTAGTCTACCAATTAAACATGGAATTGTAAAGCTCCCTGGATCTTTTAGCTTTTGTGGAAGTCTATTCTGTAACATTGTTGAGCACACTGCGTTTAATTCCACATGTGGATCCTCGTCTAACTTGCGCTTATTCATCAAGAGATGTTTTAAAAATTTCCTCGAATCTAGCATCTGTGAAAGAGCTTCAATTAGCGGTAAGCTAATATGTAATTTCTTTAAAAGTTTAAGAAACTTACCGAACTGTTCCTCTGTATCGTCTCTCATTAACGCTTCGGGATATGGTATGCGAGGTTGGTATTCCTTAATTACCGGTTTTGGCTTGTCTTGTGTTACCTCAACTTTACCTTTTTCTACCTCGTTTCCTTGTGTTGGACTGGGTTCGTCTACTTCTTCGCTTTCTTGAGTCGTTATGGCTTGGATTTGCTCCTTTGGATTAATTTCAAGATTACTCGGTGAGACGCCTACGGTCGTTTCGGATAATAGCTTCGCAATTTGTCCGATCGATCGGATAATTTCCCTGATTGCCTTTGTAAGTCCTCTAACTTGGTTCTCGATCGTTTTGATCGATGTTTGTTGGGTGTTGAGTGTTACCTCAGGTTTTTGGAGACGGGCTTCTGTGGATGCTATGAATTTGTTCAACGTCTCTTCAAGATTCGACTTCTTTTCCTGTGGATAGGGCTGATTTTGGAAATTTTGAGGAGGTTGTTGTCTTTGATTTCCTTGATTTCCTTGTCCTCCCACGAAAAGTTTGGGTGGTTCCTCCAACCTGGATTATAATTATTACTATATGGGTTATTATTAGATCTGAAATTGTTACCTATATAGTTCATCTGTTCGCTTTCTGTGCCCGGTTGGTAGGGTGAGTACTCAGGATTCGCCACAGTTCCACTTGTGTCGCATTGCATTACTGGATGTGCCTATGAAGAACACAAACTATCAAGCTTTTTTATTCATCATCTCTACCTGTGTTGATAGCATGGTTACAGCATCTATGTTGAAAACTCTAGCCGGTTTTGTTGGTTTGGTCCTTGTAACCTGCCACTGATAGTTATTCAGTGACATCTCTTCAATAAACTCGTAGGCTGCATCAAGAGCTCTATTATTCAAGGTTGCACTGGCGGTTGAATCTATTAGTTGCCTCGTTGAGGGGTTTACACCGTTATAGAAAGTCTGGACTTGGAGCCACAAAGGTAAACCATAGTGTGGACACCTTCTCAAGAGATCCTTATATCTCCCCCATGCATCGTATAATGTCTCTAAATCCATCTGCACAAAAGAAGAGATATCATTACGTAATTTGGCCATTTTGGCCGGTGGGAAATATTTTAATAAAAATTTTCAGTCATTTGATCCCATGTAGTGATTGACCCTCGTGGTAGTGAATTTAACCACTGTTTAGCTTTATTCCTTAATGAAAAGGGAAATAACCAAAGTCGTATGGCATCATCAGAAACGCCATTTATTTTGAAGGTATCACAGAACTCTAAAAAATTAGCTATATGAGTGTTTGGATCTTCGTCCTGCAAACAATCAAATTGAACAAACTGTTGAATCATTTGTATAGTGTTAGGCTTTAATTCAAAATTATTAGCAGCTATAGTGGGCCTAAAAATACTAGATTCGGCTCCTGTTAAATGAGGTTTAGCAAATCAAACATAGTACGAGGAGCATTATTTTCTCCCACATCTTGTGGTGGTGGGTTATTTTCGCCCATCCCTTCAGTAGGATTGGATCTGTCTTCTCGCTCTTCTTCCGTGTAATTTAGGGCTCGCCTAATTGCTCTGCGATTCCTGTGAACTGTAGCATCAATATCACTGTCGTATGCTAAAGATCCTCTCAGGTTCCTTCTAGTCATAAACTAGAGGTACCTGCTAGGAAAAGAAAGAAAGAAAATTTAGCAAAATTTAAAAAAATAAAAATAAAAATAAAAATAAATTGCGAAAAATAAAAAATAATGGCTAAAGTAATAAAAATAGAGCTTTCTTAATATTTTAGTTCCCCGGCAACGGCGCCACAAACTTGATCGTTGTGAATCAGAGCTTTAAAATTTATAAAAAGAATGATCGAACCTGGAAACTAACTCTGACAACGATTGAGGCAAGTGCACCTATCGAACAGTAGTATAACTTTAGGCAAGACCGGATTATCGAACCCAAAGGAACTAAAAGTACTAATACTAACTTTCTTTTTATTATGTAGCCTAAAAATAAAGAGAGAGATTGTTTATCTAATCTAAATTAATTAACTACTAAACTAAGACTCTAAGACAAAGAAGAATGAATTTGGAAAATAACTTGGGAAAAACTCAGTTGATTTAGATGATACCCTAGGAAGAATCCACCTAGACTTCACTTGTTATCTAACACTGAACCATACGATTTATTCACTTAGTTTGATTCGTAAGACTCCCTAACGTATATTAAACCCTCTCTCGAGGCGAATAACGTCTAACCCTAGGTTAATTAGTGGAACTCTCGTTCTCTTATAATAACCCCCTAGAATAGCAGTAAATCGATCTATGGATTCCCATATTAGGTTTCACCCTAATCCGGCAAAATCTCGTCACCCTATCTCTAGGCGTGCAATCAACTCCGCTTAATTATGTTGGATCTACTCTTAGGCAGGGTCTATTCCTCCTCCACCTAAGCACATTAAATTTGGATTAAGCTCACATAATTAAGAACAAACTAAGTATTTATCATATAATTGAAAAAACAATAACAAGATTCATCATAGGTTTCATCCCCTTGAATCCAAAAAGGTTTAGTTCACAACAATAAAGGAAAACATCTCAAGAGAAAAGATAAAACAAAACATAAGAAATCCCTAAACCCCTGAAGGAATTGAAGGAGAGATCCTCCGTCTTGAGTATAATTACGCTTCTTGAGATGGATCAACTGGCTATCCCCGAGTGAATCCCCACAAATCGCCTTCTCTGGCCTAGCACGACTCCCTAGACGATGGCTTTGGGCTCCCCCTCTTAGGTCATACTTAGGGTGTATTTATAGGCTTTTGAAATACGTTTCTTTCTCCCTAAGTATCCTTTCCCGAATGAAATTGCTCTTCAACACGGCAGAGGCACGGCCATGGCGCACGCCCGTGTGAATCGTGGCTAGGCCGTGTTCGGATTTCTTTAATGAGACACGGCCATGTGAGTCGGGGTTAGACTGTGTTCTAGATGATTTACTTGGCACGGCCGTGTGGGTCCAAGTCCAAGCCGTGTCGATTTCCTCTTTGGCCCGTTTTGGTCCGTTTTGAGCCCGTTTCTCGTTCTTTTTATCCTTGGGTGCTTTCCTGAGTATAAGACAAGAAAAGAAAGGATTAAGAGCACCTTTTTACATAAATCAAGGGATAATTCATCCAAAAGCATACTAAATGTGGGATTAAAATGTTACTATTTCGGTTTATCAGCGTAACACCCTAAACCCGGCCTAAACGTTACTACCGGATCTGACATGTCATATAGAAGGATTAAAACTACACGTCCGGTAAACTTTGAGATCTTTTGAAGTTTCGAGTCTAGGTTGGTCGTTTAAAAAAAAACTTAGTGTTCATTTTAAAAACTTTTAATCAACTTAGATATTGTCTTTGTTATAGAAAACGAGTTTGCTCTATTATTGTTAGGTGACATCTTGGATTTATTAGTTATTTATTATTGTTTGGAAAGTCGTTTGTTATATTTTAGAGAAAAAAAACAGTCATTCATATTGTATTAGGAAACTACCATACCAATTAATTCTTAACTTAGAGCATGTAAGAAAAGTTTAAAACCATATTAATATAGTAGTGGCCTTATTACAAAAAACAGAGTCCCAATTTAAAGTAAATAAGTCTAAGGAAAAGAAAAAAACAAGGTTTTACTAAACATAAAGCGCATGGCCACCTCAGAGTCGATCCCAGCCCATGTCCGCTGAACTAGGAATTACCTGCAAAAAATGTTTAAGCAGTGGGGGTGAGTCAAGCGGACTCAGTGTGCAATTACTCTTCATACACCATAACTGGGCCTGAGCCCATTCTTTTGTCAACTGACCTTAGCCCTTACAAATCATCTTGGGCGAAGCCCACACATAAACATACTGGGCCTTAGCCCTTTTAGCAGATTATAGCAGGCAATCCGATATAAGTGCAATATGATGAAAATCCCAACCCAACCTAGTTATCCATCCGCTACACACCACCCATTCCTGCCAACACACACCAGTGGGGATTTCTACAATCGACCCTCACCGCTACACACCATCGATGGCAGTCATGCTGCAGTTAGCTGCTCATCGTCAAAGTTGTGACAAAGTCACCAGATTATGTGGCATGGCCACCGAAACAGAGTGTGGCGGAGCCACCAGATCAGATTGTGGCAAAAACCACCAGAATAATGTGACATGGTCACCAGATACACTTCCCCTTCCATTAATAGCATATGCCCATCCCCATGTGAACATGTAATCATGGTGTATGGATGCAACATAAATCAACATATAAAAGATGTTCAGAGTATACATATAATCATGATAACATAATCGCTTATATGGCATAGTCAGAAATCGCTAACCTGATGTCCCAGTTTTACCCTCTACGGGTAACTCAACAGCCAATGCCGAAGTTTCGGCATTTAATAATGCATGTACATATTAATATAACAGGAAAAGGTGTGAGAATTACACACCTGAAAATGTAAAGAACTATACTCTCAACGTCGTTGACACCCTCACTCGCAGGTAAGACAGCGATCTGCCTATCCCAAGCCGACGTCGGCTCTCTCCCACACCCTAGCGGGAAATCCCGAACTGCCAACACCGCCTGCCTTTTGAAATTAGGATTCGGGACTACGAGTACACCTTCCCCCTTCGATTCACTGGCACTCGTATCCATGAAAGAATCTTGATCAATACCGAACTATATTGGAAACAAGGGTTATCAATCGAAAGACTAAAGAGAAAACCCCTACCTTTGCTATTAACGCGAGCAAACAAAACCGCTTGGAAAAGAGTTTCGGCAACCAAAGAAGCCTTAGCACTTCTCCTCTTGATATTCGGCTTGGATTAATGATGAAAGACGTGATACGTACAAAAGAAAGTAATCGATTCTGAAAAGAAAACCCTCTTCGGTTTAACACACCACAAGAGTAAGGAAAAGGAAAAATAATAGAAGAAAAAGAATCCTTACCAGAACAAGGATATTCTGATTGGAAGGGTCAGAAGGGTGTGTTTGCACTCACAAATTCGGCCTTAAGGAGAATAACAGTGTAAGACTATCGGATCATAAGGCGAAGAAGATAGAAAGAAAAGAGAAAACAAAAGAATTTTACCTTTCCAATAACAACTATCAACATAGAGAAAAGAAATGGTTTGGCCCTCTTCCAAACGAACGACTACTGGGATATGTGGTGGCTATCCACCGGAGAAAAGAGTAGAATTAGGGAGTAGAAGAGGATTTGGCAACACAAAACACAAGTATGAGATGAAATGGAAAAGGAAATGGGAGCTATGAGGATTCGGCAAGAGGATGGAAGCTTGAGAAATGAAGTAAATGAGAGGAAAAGAAAAAAAAGAAGAAAAGGGAAAAAGTACCCAAAAGGTTTCGGCTTTTACCAAATAAAAAGATGAACCAAAATAGTCTTAGGGGTTTTCGGCAAACAGAGAAAAAGTTGAAAGGAAGAGATGCACCAAATGCCGAAAAAGAGAAAACTCTCAACACAAAATTTTGCTAAAACACATCAGAATTCGGCACCTAAACCCTTTCCCAAAACTGAATGCCCCTCTCCATCCAAGAGACTTCACTTTGACCAAATTCCTCCCCCAACACATCCCAAAATTCGGCCAACACCCCTTTTCACCTCAATCCCCTTATTTCCTCCTTGATTTTCTCCTTAATCCCCTCTCGCTCACTCATTCAAATGCATTTGAATGAGTCTTCAACTCCTCCACAAGAGTCCCAACCGAACTCTCCCACCTTCACCTGATCAGTACCAAAAAATTAAACAGATTGTGCTACAGGTGGGATTCGAACTCATCCCTCTTAACTCTGGCAAATGACGCCATACCACCTTACTACTAACTTCTCTTGTGCTAGCATTCTTCCACTTAATCCCTTATGACCGACGCCACCTACCTTCTCCCACTTAAGCCTAAACACAAAATTTTTTTTTCCAAGCCCCGACTCGACCCCAGGCCTTCTTAGAACCCCCAAACACACATAACCAACACACCAAGCAGCCTAACACATAAAATAATGCCAAAACACAAAAATCAAATTTTAGGATGTTACAGTTCTACCCCCTTAAAGAAATTTCGGCCTCGAAATTTACCTAGTCAAAAGAGGTGAGGGTATTGCTGTCGCATCACATCTTCTGGCTCCCACGTGGCTTCCTCTGCACCGTGATTTTGCCATAACACTTTGACCAAAGGGACTGATTTTCTTCTTAAAACCTTAACATCTCGGTCCAAGATCTGCATTGGTTCCTCTTCAAAAGACAGGTCTGGCCTTACTTCAATTTTTTCCACGGGCACTATGTGAGATGGATCCAAATGATAACGCCTTAGCATTGAGACATGGAATACGTCGTGCATCTGACCCAATTCTGGAGGCAACTTAAGCTGATAAGCCACTGGTCCTATACGTTTCAACACCCGATAAGGCCCGATATACCTGGGACTCAATTTACCTTTCTGACCAAACCTTAAGACCTTCTTCCAGGGTGAGACTTTTAGAAAGACCTGATCACCCACTGCGAACTCTATGTTCTTACGCTTCAAGTCTGCGTACGATTTCTGCCTGTCGGAAGCTTCTTTCAACCGAGTTCGAATTAACTTAACTTTTTCCTCAGTCTCTAAAATCATTTCCGAACCCAACAACTACCGTTCACCCAATTTTGTCCAACAGGTAGGAGTACGGCACTTACGACCATATAGTGCCTCGTAAGGTGCCATTTGAATGCTGGATTGGTAACTGTTGTTGTATGCAAACTCTGCCAATGGTAGAAAATCTTCCCAACTACCTCCAAAATCAATAACACAACCCCTCAACATGTATTCCAGGACTTGAATTACCCTCTCAGACTGACCATCAGTCTATGGATGAAATGCCGTACTGAATTCCAACCTCGTACCCAATGCCTGATGTAACGCCTTCCAGAATTGCGACGTGAACCTAGGGTCTCTGTCCGATATGATGGACACTGGTACCCCGTGCAACCTTACAATCTCTGCTACATATAGCTTAGCTAACTTCTACAATGAATAGTCGACACGAATAGGGATAAAGTGAGTAGCCTTTGTCAACCGATCGACAATTACCCACACTGCATCCTTCTTACTAGGTGAAAGAGGTAGCCCACTAACGAAATCCATCGTTATCCTTTCCCATTTCCACAGCGGAATCTTCACCGGCTGTAACAACCCCGAAGGAAACTGATGTTCTGCCTTCACTTGTTGACACATCAAGCATCTACTTACAAACTCAGTAACCTCTCGCTTGAGACCCGGCCACCAAAATTGCTCACGCAAATCTCGATACATCTTACTTCCACCGGGATGCATAGCGTATTGGCTACTATGCGCTTCCCTCAGAATCCTTTGCCTCAACTCGGAATCCCTCGGCATACAAACTTTTCCATGACAACACAACACCCCTTCATTGTTCAGACTAAAATCCCCTATCTCACCATTCTGTACTTGCTGAAATCGAGAACTTAACACATCATCCAGCAGCTGTTTCTCTTTAACCTGACTTACCCACGTCGGCTTTACTTGCAGTTCCGCTAGCAGACTACCATCCTCATACAGACTAAGATGAGCAAACATTGCCCTCAAGTCAGATACTACCTTACGGTTCAATGCATCCGCCACTACATTAGCTTTACCCGGGTGGTATTCAATCGAGCAGTCATAATCCTTCAATAGCTCAATCCACCTCCGCTGCCTTACATTCAATTCCTTCTGGGTAAGGAGATATTTCAGGCTCTTCTGGTCCGTATAGATTACTGTCTTCTCTCCGTACAAGTAGTGTCTCCAAATCTTCAGGGCGAACACTATCACAACTAACTCCAGGTCATGAGTGGGATAATTAATCTCATGCGGTCTTAATTGCCGAGACGTATACGCAACTACCTTGCCCTCTTGCATTAATACACACCCCAACCCCGTATGCGAAGCATCGCAATAAACAACGAACTCTTTTCCAGCCTTAGGCTGTATTAATACCGGAGCCTCTGTCAAAATCCTCTTTAACTTCTCAAAGCTCTCCTGCTGCTTATCAGTCAAAACAAATGGTATCCCTTTTCGTAACAACTTGGTCAAGGACGCCGTAATCAGGGAGAAACCCTTGACAAATCTTCTGTAGTACCCAGCTAACCCAAGAAAACTTTAAATTTCCGCTACAGACTTCAGTGGCTTCCAATCCAGGACAGCTTCAATCTTCCGGGGATCAACCCTGATCCCCTCGGCAGACACGACATGCCCAAGGAAAGTGACTTCCTTCAACCAAAATTCACACTTGCTGAATTTTGCATACAATTACTTTTCCCTCAATACTTGCAGAACAATCCGGAGATGCGAATCATGCTCTTCTTCCGTCCTTGAATAAACCAATATGTCGTCTATAAATACCACGACAAACCGATCCAGATAGGGTTGGAATACCCGGTTCATCAAATCCATGAACGTAGCTGGTGCATTCGTTAACCCGAACGGCATCACTAAAAACTCATAGTAACCATAGCGAGTTCGGAAAGTCGTCTTATGGATATCCGCCTCCTTGACCTTAAGCTGGTGATACCCAGATCTCAAATCTATCTTCAAAAATACCGCTGCTCCCCTTAACTGATCGAATAGATCATCAATTCTTGGCAACGGGTACTTGTTCTTAATTGTCAACTTGTTCAGCTGGCGATAGTCGATGCACATACGCATTGACCCATCCTTCTTTTTCACGAACAACACCGACGCTCCCCACGGTGATACACTGGGTCAGATAAAACCACGGTCCAGCAACTCTTGGATCTGAGCTTTGAGTTCCACTAGCTCCTTTGGTGCCATTCTATATGGGGCGATGGACACCGGAGCCGTTCCCAGAAGTAGTTCAATTCCAAATTCCACTTCACGGTCCGGAGGTAACCTCGGAAGCTCTTCTCGAAAAACATCAGAGAACTCTTCCACCGTCTTGACATCTTTTACTGACAATTCTTTTGTGTCCAACGCACTGATGAAAGCTATAAATGCCCTGCACCCTTTTCGCACCATCTTACTAGCCTTTAACTCAAAAACCACATTGGACAAATAATTCCTTCGCTCCCCTATCACAATTACTTCCTTGCCTCCCGAAGTTCTCAACACCATACGCTTAGCAGCGCAATCCAGATTAGCACGATACTTAGCTAGCCAATCCATGCCTAGAATAAGGTCAAACTCACCGAATGGCAACTCCATCAAGTCCGCCAGAAATATTACTCCTTTCTAAAGGCACATCTCTAAACAACTTGTTTACTACTACGGATTCTCCTAAAGGGCTAACCACAGCCATTTCCCTAGAAGCAACCTAAGATTTAAGGCTCATAGTCTCAGACACATTACTAGCAACATACGAATGGGTCAAACCAATATCAATCAAAGAAATAAATGATTTATCAGCTATGAGAAACGTACCAGTTATGACGTCCAGTGCATCGCCATCCTCCCGCCGTCGAGCTGCATAAACTAATCCCGGCTGTCTTACATTTGCATTACCGACACCCCTGCCCGGTGCTCCTCGACCCCGACCAAAACCATTTCCTCCTCTAACTGAGCCACGACCTCTCGGCGATTGCTGACCACCCCTCCTGAACTGATCAAAACCCTATCCAACTGGCCGCACCTGGTCCACTTGTGGACAATCTTTAACCATATGATCCATAGATCCGCACCTGAAACATCCACCGGTTCTCCTTCTACACTCACCAGAATGCATTTTCCCACACAGAGCACATGGTCGAAACTGGTCCATTGCCGCAGGCCTCCCAACTCAAGCTGGCCCATCAAACCTAGGCCTCTTTTGGAAACCTCCAGACGATCCCGACGACCCAAAACTCCTCTTATTTTTACCCTTATCTTTCTCCCTGTTTTGAGTCTCTGTTCGCTTAACCTCTTCAGCTATTTTAGCTTTTTCAACCAGAGTGGCAAAATCTCTCTCCCGCTGCGAAGCTATCAGTACTCGTAGCTCGTCCCGTAACCCATCTTCGAACCGTACGCAACAATCATAGTCGGTCGCAACTATCCCTCGGGCATAGCGGCTCAATCGTAGAAATTCTACCTCGTACTCGGCCGCCGATTTACTCCCTTGAACCAAATTTAAAAATGCTTTTCTTTGGGCATCTACATAACTTGCTCCAACATATTTTCCCTAAAACGTTATTTTGAAGAAATTCCATGTCATACGATCCGCTGAAGTACCCTCTCTTACTGTGAGCCACCATTGATACGCCTCATCTCGAAGAAGAGACACTGCTCCCTTCAATTTCTCCTCAACTGTACAGTCCAGATCGTCCATAATCCGTTCAACTGCCTCCAACCAATATTCAGCTACATTTGGGCCCACACCAGAAATACCCCTGAATATCTCTACCCCACTTGCTCGAAGTCGCTCAGGAATAGACTTTCGAGCTACCGATCCAGTGTTTGCCCCGATAACCCGCTCCAGAACACGCAACATCGCTTGGGACAAAGCATCGTCCCCACCAGTTCGATCCTGATATCCCGCTTCTGCCACAGGAGATGCTAGTACTTCGCCTTTCGACTCATGTCCTGCTTCTGAGAACTCAGCCTCCACCTTTCATCCTCTACCACGGCCGCGTACGCCCCGTCCACGTCCTTTAGCACTCATGTCCACTAACTTGTCTTAATCTGATTACGCAAATTTTATGAATTAGCAATTCTTTCACTGTTTATTACCAGGTAATCTTATGAAACAGAGTTTAGAAGTGGTTTGTCGCAACACACAACATACACCTAAAAGTTTCAATCTCTAAAGTTGGGTTTCTTAATTCTAGCATCCACAGCATAATATATTCACATAATATATTCACTTCATGCAAATGACCCAATAGTCAGAAGACTTACCTTGCGGACTTGGTGCCGGAAACTCAGGTGCCACACTTAAAATAAAACATATGCATCTATTTTCAAAACAGAACTTTTGGAAAAACGTTTTTGAACCCACAACCTCCACAGTCGAGTTTTGCAACCTTGCTCTGATACCATAACTGTAACACCCCAAACCTGGCCTAAACGTTACGACCGAATCTGACATGTCACATAGAAGGATTAAAACTACACGTCCGGTAAACTTTGAGATCTTTTGAAGTTTCGAGTCTAGGTTGGTCATTTAAAAAAAACTTAGTGTTCATTTTAAAAACTTGTAATCAACTTAGATACTGTCTTTGTTATAGAAAACGAGTTTGCTCTATTATTGTTAGGTGACATCTTGGATTTATTAGTTATTTATTATTGTTTGGAAAGCTGTTTGTTATATTTTAGAGAAAAAAATAGTCATTCATACTGTATTAGGAAACTACCATACCAATTAATTCTTAACTTAGAGCATGTAAGAAAAGTTTAAAACCATATTAATATAGTAGTGGCCTTATTACCAAAAACAAAGTCTCAATTTAAAGTAAATAAGTCTAAGGAAAAGAAAAAAACAAGGTTTTACTAAACATAAAGCGCATGGCCACCTCAGAGTCGATCCCAGCCCATGTCCGCTGAACTAGGAATTACCTGCAAAAAAAAGTTTAAGCAGTGGGGGTGAGTCAAGCGGACACATCGTGCAATTACTCTTCATACACCATTACTGGGCCTGAGCCCATTCTTTTGTCAACTGACCTTAGCCCTTACAAATCATCTTGGCCGAAGCCCACACATAAACAGACTGGGCCTTAGCCCTTTTAGCAGATTATAGCAGACAATCCGATATAAGTGCAATATGATGCAAATCCCAACCCAACCTAGTTATCCATCCACTACACACCACCCATTCCTGCCAACACACCAATGGGGATTTCTACAATCGACCCTCACCGCTACACACCATCGATGGCAGTCATGCTGCAGTTAGCTGCTCATTGTCAAAGTTGTGACAGGTCACCAGATTATGTGGCATGGCCACCGAAATAGAGTGTGGCAGAGCCACCAGATCAGATTGTGGCAAAAACCACCAGAATAATGTGACATGGTCACCAGATACACTTCCCCTTCCATTAATAGCATATGCCCATCCCCATGTGAACATGTAATCATGGTGTATGGATGAAACATAAATCAACATATAAAAGATGTTCAGAGTTTACATATAATCATGATAACATAATTTCTTATATGGCATAGTCAGAAATCGCTAACCTGATGTCTCAGTTTTACCCTCTACGGGTAACTCAACAGCCAATGCCGAAGTTTCGACATTTAATAATGCATGTACATATTAATATAACAGGAAAACGTGTGAGAATTACACACCTGAAAACGTAAAGAACTATACTCTCAACGTCGTTGACACCCTCACTCGCAGGTAAGACAAATGATCGCCTATCCCAAGCCGACGCCGCTCTCTCTCCACACCCCAAGCGAAATCCCGAATTGCCGACACCACCCGCCTTTTGAAATTAGGATTCAGGACTACAAGTACACCTTCCCCCTTCGATTGACTGGCACTTGCATCCATGAAAGAATCTTGATCAATACCGAACTATATTGGAAACAAGTGTTATCTAACAACGATATTTAACTTAAGTAGAGAACAACCAAAAGAGAGATCAATCGAAAGACTAAAGGGAAAACCCCTACCTTTGCTACTAACGCGAGCAAACAAGACCGCTTGGAAAAGAGTTTTGGCAACCAAAGAAGCCTTAGCACTTCTCCTCTTGATATTCGGCTTAGATTAATGATGAAAGACATGATACGTACAAAGAACAGGTAATCAGTTACGAAAGAAAACCCTCTTCGGTTTAGCACACCATAAGAGTAAGGAAAAGGAAAAATAATAGAAGAAAAAGAATCCTTACCGGAACAAGGATATGCCGATTGGAAGGGTCAGAAGGGTGTGTTTGCACTCACAAATTCGGCCTTAAATAGAATAACATTGTAAGACTATCGGATCATAAGGCGAAGAAGATAGAAAGAAAAGAGAAAACAAAAGAATTTTACCTTTCAAATAACAACTATCAACATAGAGAAAAGAAATGGTTCGGCCCTCTTCCAAACGAACGGCTACTGGGATATGTGGTGGCTATCCAACGGAGAAAAGAGAAGAATTAGGGAGTAGAAGAGGATTTGGCAATACAAAACACAATTATGAGATGAAATGGAAAGGGAAATAGGAGCTATGAGGATTCGGCAAGAGGATGGAAGCTTGAGAAATGAAGTAAATGAGAGGAAAAGAAAAAAAAGAAGAAAAGGGAAAAGTACCCAAAAGGTTTCGGCTTTTACCAAATAAAAAGATGAACCAAAATAGTCTTAGGGGTTTTCGACAAACAGAGAAAAAGTTGAAAGGAATAGTTGCACGAAATGCTAAAAAAGAGAAAACTCTCAACACAAAATTTTGATAAAACACATCAGAATTCGGCACCTAAACCCCTTCCCAAAACTGAATGCCCCTCTCCATCCAAGAGACTTCACTTTGACCGAGTTCCTCCCCCAAAACTTCCCAAAATTCGGCCAACACCCCTTCTCACCTCAATCCCCTTATTTCCTCCTTGATTTTCTCCTTAATCCCCTCTCCCTCACTCATTCAAATGCATTTGAATGAGTCTTCAAATCCTCCACAAGAGTCTCAGCCAAACTCTCCCACCTTCACCTGATCAGTATAAAAAAATTAAACAGATTGTGCTGCAGGTGGGATTCGAACTCATCCCTCTTAACTCTGGCAAATGACGCCACACCACCTTACTACTAACTTCTCTTGCGCAAGCATTCTTCCACTTAATCCCTTATGATCGACGCCACCTACCTTCTCCCACTTAAGCCTAAACACATTTTTTTCCAAGCCCCGACTCGACCCCAGGCCTTCTTAGAACCCCCAAACACACATAACCAACACACCAAGTAGCCTAACACATAAAATAATGCCAAAACACAAAAACTGAATTTCAGGATGTTACAATCAGTGTATTCAATACACCTTAGTTGTATGAGATAGATTCATTAATGCATTATGTGAATGCAAACGAGTATCGTTGAAAGTTAAGTAAGAATAGAAGTATGTGAGGATGTTCTCGAAGGAACATTTGAAATAGAGATATATATGAGGATTATTATCCATGAATGTAAAATAACGGTGAGCTATGTGCGATATCACCTTATTGATGGTAATGATGGGCTGTGTGTGATATCATCAATTATATTATTATCGATGGGCTATGTGCGATACCACCCTATTAGACATTCAATGGTGAGTTAAGTATGAAACCACCGCGATATTAGTAGCATGAGCGGCTTATTGAAAATGCTTGATGTGTTGTTTTATATGATCATGTGGTGATCAGTGCAAGAAGGTATGCTAATTGAACGAGTAATTGGCTTGTGACACGGTAAGAATGTGGTAAGAGATTGAATGAGTAAGTTTCAAGAATAGTTGAGCAAGTAACCATGAGTTTATGAGAGACACTCTTCATGATACTTTATAATTATGTATATTTAATGAATATCAATATTTGACACATTATGCAGATGAGCTTACTAAGCATTATTGCTTACTCATTTACTTTTCTCATCTCTTATAGGTTATATTAACTAGCTCAGGTTGGAGACCGCCAAAGATGTTTTCACACTATCTAGCAGACTCTTGGTATGAGGTATCAAGTCCTTAAAAGTCATGGCATGTATAGGGCTAGTACTTGAGGTTGATTAAGTCATTGATAATGTGCCAAATTGTATTGGCCTAAGAGAATCTAAGTTGGTTGTATTTGTATTGGGAGTAGTTTTCCCTAGTGTATGGGATAAAGACTTTATCTCTTTAATGATTAAATGTGTTAATTCATGTGTTTTAATTGATGATTTGAGAATGTTTTGAAGTAGTATATGAATGTATGCAAACGGGAATGGTAAAAGGCTTGGTAAGATAGCCTCTAAGTGCCCACACACGATATAGACACTGCAAGCGTGTGTCTAGGCAAAGGTGTCTCTTGCACCTTAGTATCTTAAGTCGAGAATAGACCACGGGCTGGTCACACAAACCGCTTGTTCAGCCGTGTGTGATACACACGGTTGGTACATGGGTGTACCAAGGCGTGGTAAAGTCCGCACTTGACACTTAGAAATTCAATTGTCACACGCCGACGCACACAGCGCGTGTGTACGCACCGCGTGTGATAAGTCGAAATGCCAGGTTTGGCACACGGGCCAGGGCCACGGGCATGTCCAGCCGTGGTGGATTTAGTCGATGTCAACCACGGGTGGAAGGCACGGGCATGTCTTAAGGGCACACGGGCGTGTCCCTATACCAACACGGGCGTGTGCCCCCTGTTTTAAAGAAAAGTTTTTATTGCCTTGTAAAAGCTTCCGGATGCAAGTTTAAGGCCTCATAGGCCCACGATATGAATGATTTGACTAAGAAAGAAAGTTTTTAATTCGGAACAAAATTTTGTAGCCCGTAAGTACATGTTTAAGGAAGTTCAAGCATAGTAATGTCTCGTATCCGGTTTTAGCCTCGAAATCGGGTATGGGGTGTTACAATTCGACAGTTGAAATCCCGATTGAACCTTAGGAATAGTTTAGGATGCTAATGACATGTCATTAGGTATACTTGAGTTGGCTTCGGGCCATGATTTAGCACTATGTGTACGAGATAAACCGATTTGGCTTTGGGCCATGCATATCGGTTGATTTGGCTTCGGGCCATGATATTAGAATTTCAGATAAGTTACCTTGATTTTCCTACGGGTCATGGTATAGGTACTTATCGAGTGAGACCTTGAGGATCCGACTTCTATTTCGAATGGTTCAACGGGTAAATGAAGAAAATGATTGAGTATAAGATTAGTACGAGATGGTTCAGGTACGTACGGAAATGAATTGAATATTGAAAACTATGAAATTGATGAGTTTCTTGGTAAGTATATGAATGATCAATTTATAGCTTGAAAGTTAATAGAATTGTTGTTCATTATTTTCCATTATATGAATGTTTAATGAATGATGTTGGTTGCTCATTGATAACATATTTTATAGTGATTTCAAAGCTGGCTCGGATTTTGGGATCGTCGGAGACTTCACCACACTATCCACTGACTCTTTGGTACTTTTGAAACTATGTTTTAAGTATATGGCATGTATAGGTATTTCAGTCATGTTGATTATATTTTGGTAATGATGTTAGCCAAATGAATTGGCATTGTAAATGTATATGTTTTGATTTGTAAATATAGCCATGAGATTTGGCTTAATTTGGTGAATTTGGCTAGGTGCTTATATGTGCATATATGTTGATAGTTAAGTTCATGGATGGATATGTTAATGACTTATATTATGAGAATTGTGGTCATTGTTACTAATAGGTATTATGAATGTTAAATTGATGATATGTAGAAGTTGGTATGCTTGTGAAATTAGGCCTAATAATGCACCTTTGATAATGGTCATTTTTGATGATTGGGTAGACAAGGATTTGTATGAATTTAGTTAGTATATTGTGTTACCTATGTGCCTTGAATTGTTGGTACTAAGAATGGTATGAATTAGGCTTGATTATGGATGAATTGGAATGTTATTTGTGCTATGGATTGGTACCATTTGAGTTGGTTTAGGTATGTGCAAAATGGGTCACAAAATGGCTTGGTAAATAGCCTATTTTTGTCCACATGAGCAGAGACACGAGCATGTATCTCAGTCGTGTGTCCCCTGGTGTTGAAATTGAAATGAAGTCACTATGATCCATACGGTCTCACACACGGGCATGTGCTTGGCCGTGTGGTACAAGTCAGTATACCCCCATAATTGGCACACGACCTAGCACACAGGCGTGTGACTTGGCCATGTTACGTAAGTCAGTATACCATAGAGGTTTGGCACGGCCTAACACACGGCCTGGCACACAGACGTGTGTGGCCACTTTGAAGGGCACACGGGCTAGACACACGGGCGTGTCGTTGGCCGTGTGACCCAAGTCAGTTTGTACCCCCTGTTTCACACGACCTGTGACACGAGCGTGTCTGGTGGTCGTGTGAAACACACAGCCTGGCCACACGGGCGTGTGTCCTCTGTTTGAAGCAAAAATTGGCTAAGTGTTGAAAATTTTCCCGAGTTATCAGTTTATCTCGAACCATTTCTAATGCATGAATTAAGGCCTCGTAGGCCCGTTTAAGGGACACTATCATTGGTTGTGATTGAATTGTATTTGAAATGATAAATTGCATATGAAATGGGTGTTTTAAAGTGTGGTAAGTCCGGTAATGCTCCGTAACCCTATTCCGGCATTAAATACGGGTGAGGGGTGTTACACAGTGTGGGAACTTGTAGACTTACTGGAAAGGAAAAAACTCATTAGGTGTAAGTCGATCTATAAGAGGAAAAGAAATGCGGATGGAAAAATTGAAACTTATAAGGCCAGACTTGTAGCAAAAGGTTATACTCAGAAAAAAGGTATCGATTACAAAGCAACCTTCTATATGATTGCCATTCTCAAGTCAATCCACATATTACTATCCATTGTGGTAGCTCTCGATTACAAAATCTAGCAAATGGATATCAAGATAGTGTTTTTGAACAACTATCTTGAAGAGAGCATCTACATGATGCAACCCACCAGATATATAGCTAAAGAACATAAGCATAAAGTTTGCAAACTGCTTAGATCCATATATGGACTTTAGCAAGTATCTCGCTCATGGAATCAAAGATTTGATCAAGTGATCAAGACTTTTAGATTTAAGCAAAATGTAAATGAACCTTGTGTTTACAAACATTTAAGGGATAGAAAGGTGGTCTTTCTCGTTCTATATGTCAATGACATTCTACTCATTGGAGATGATGAAGGGACATTGTCATCGGTTAAATTATGGTTAACCCAACAGTTTAGCATAAAGGACTTGGGAGAAGCTAATTTTGTTCTATGTATTTGAATCCTTAGGGATCGAAAGAACAAAGTGATAGCACTGTCTCCGGCTTCATACATAGACAAGATATTGGAGCATTATGTAATGACTGATTCAAAGAAGGAAAATCAACCGTCTGTATCGGGACTTCATCTCTCTTTACAGGCTTGTCCTAAGACAACAAAAGAAAGAGAGAACATGATAAAGGTTCATTATGCTTCAACAGTAGGCAGTCTCATGTATGCTATGCTATGCACACGCCCAGATATCTATTTTTTAGTGGGGTTGGTAAGTCAATATCAGGCGAATCCAGGACCAAGGCACTGGCAAGCAATTAAGAATATAATCAAGTATACAGAGAACAAGGGATTATATGCTTGTGTATTATGGATGAGACCTTACTCCTTTTGAATACACTGGTTCTAACTTCCAAACATGTCAGGATTCGAGAAAAACAACATTAGAATGTGGTTTTGTCCTAAACCGCGGGTCTATAGTGTGAATAAGTGTCAAGCATGCTTACACTGCTAACTTCACTATGGAGGGTCGAATATGAGGTATAGAAAAGTTATGGCACTATAATAGTGCAGATATAGCTAAACCTAAAAGAAACCACATAAGGATAAAACACATTAAGGGAGACAACAGTGTTTGATGGAATAGAGAATGTAGTCAAAGAACGCATCTAAGGACATACTAAGCGCAAAGGAAAGCAAAGCAAAATGGAATCAAATGTTGCTCATTGGTTGTCTAGTGTTTAACTAATACTAAGCGGTATTACGTGGTCAGATCATAGTACAAAAAGACAACTTGTATTAGTAGACAAACCTAAATATCTCCTTAGTCTAATCAGAAATGATCAAACCAATTGAAAGACAAATATTTCATCTATCAAGCCCAGCTGGGGAGATGTCTTGTCTTGGACATCAGAGCAAATAGCTTCCAAAAAATACAGACATAGATATGACTAATTGGACTAACAGTACTGTAACGAGATGTTTGTGCAAGTGTACACAGTCGTTCAAGTAATAAGTAAGTAAAATGAGTTATCGTCTTCACAGGGACTGTGTATGTTAATCGATTATTTGTAAAATTATAAGTTAACAATTTGGTGGTAAAAGCACAATATTTTAAGTGGTGAATGACTAAATTAAATTATCTAGATGCAAGATGATCCCTATGCAATTAAATCTAAATGCAAATGCAAATGATCTAAATGTATGAATGGATTTTAGCAACAAAAACACAGTTTCAACAATTAATAACATGAATAGGCTAGGATAATCATATTAATCAATTTAATTCATTTTCATCATGCTTAACAATGTCAGAAAACATTCCTTGGCAACTCGATCTTTCCTGAGTTTGGAAACCAAATTAAGTCCTCTCGGATCTTTTACTTAGTGAAACATGCATTTCACTAATCATATTAAACTAAGGGTTTCTTAGTATTTATGTGAGGTAACAGGGACAATTAAGTTTGAAATAGTTTAATCGCATAAACCTAAAAACTATGCAAGATAATAGAGCTAACTAGAGATATTATGAACCTCTAATTTAGTCGGGTTTAATGATCTAAATTGAGCATTGCACTTTTTAATTATGTGTCTACTAGTCGTCATCTGGTTAGGATCGCTCAGCTAATTTGAATGCATCCAATCACGTATGAATGAAATACATCTTGATTTTAATTGAAAACATTATTGATTGAGGAGCAAACACATTAAACATGATTCAAACAAATATTATTAAATTAACATAATCATCCTAGCTAAATAGAATTAAGCTATGATTGTTGATTGCAAGATCAATAAACACTTAGCAAACATGTTTAAATTAAACAAAAAATAGGAAAGACTAAACTCTGATTTAATTCAGTAGCTCTTCAGATCTTTCTGGCCTAGGTGTTCCTCGGATCCAATCGTTGCTCCTTTGCTAAGGGTTTCTCAAGGTGGTCAGCCAAGAGAAGGTCTTGACATGACTTTTGTTGGCTAAATAATGGAAAGGGAGATGGAGTGGCTAGGCGTAGAAACGGAGAATGGAAATGAGAGAATGCTTGATGAATGAATGGATTAAAGGATGTGAGGGATGATGGATGTTTTGAAAGGTGAAAGGTGTGTGGTATTTATAGGTGAAGGTAAGGGTAAAGTTTACTAAAAATAGAGTTTGAAAATCCTTCCTTTCCTCGTATGCTTGGCTGGCCATAATTTCTGGAGAAAGAGGTGGTTTGGTTACTCATTCTGAATTCAAATCCTTGCTATTATTAGCCATGAAGTGGGCGGTTTCAAAGATAAAGTTGGTGTGTCGATTTCTAATATTTTTCCAACTGCAAGGACTACCAATAAAATATCCCAAAGTTGGCTTTTGGACAACCATATGCTTGTGCTAAAATTGGGCTTGACTCCTCCTTGTTAGACAATTTCTTAGTCCAATAATTAATTAGACATGTCCATCATGTAGAAATGCTCTTATTGGGTCAAATTAACATCCTTATGACCCATTTTTTTATGGTCTTGCCATCCAAATAGATTGGATGTGTGCATGTCCATGCAACATTTATATTAATCTCATCTTCCATGGTCCCACTGCATAGTGAAAATTTTACATATTAATAATTAACATGAAAATAATGTAATTTATGAACAAAAAGCACAATTTTGCATACTTCATAAATTCATGTCCATTATTAACATTTGAGTAAAATCCACTTAATTTATTAGTAATTACTCAAGATTAATATAATTATTAAGTCAAAAGGTGGTAAAAGTATATAGAAAAATCCTATATAATTTTGAGTTTACACACCCCCAAACTTAAACCATTGCTCGTCCTGAATAATGTTTAAGCACATCAATACTTTTGCTAAGGCAATTTTGCAATGTGATAAAGCAGCATCAATCTTTGCACATAATCATGCATCAACGAAATCATGCTCAAAAATGTTTTTTATTGATAAGTAGCTCAAATGCAAATATTATTTCCAAATTTTATACTAAGTACAACATAATGCCAACATTGGTTATAGTATGCGTGCATTCAAAGTCATATATAACATTTACCAATCAATAAGCTTTCGTTATCAATCTAAACATAATAATCACAAGGTTTATGTAACAACCCGTTTTAAGTGAAATCGGAACAGTGGTTTTGGGACCACAAATGTGAGGTTTAAAATTTTATTTTATTATTATTTTATGGTCTACATCATGATAGTAATACCGTATAAAAATTTCGTTAAGAAATTTGACCGTTTACATGCTCAATTTGATAAAAAGGACTAAATCGCATGAAGTGTAAAAGTTGAGTTCTAATAGCCAAAGGTATTAAATAGCTATAGAACTTTAAAGTATAAATACTTATATTGTAATTAGACCATAAATGAGATAGTGGAATATGATGGTTTGGAAATTTTGAAATTTGGATTAATTTCAAAGGTTAATTAAGTAATTAAGTAATAAATGATAAATTAAAATAAAACTAGATTAATCATCATCTTCCATTATCATTTTCAACCGAAAATTAAAGAGAATAGAAGCCATTGTTGAAGCTTCATTTGGCCATATTTATTTCTTTGATTAGCTTTGTATTTTTAATTCATTTTTAATGATTTATATGTTTTCGAGATCGTTGTAGCTTAATCTAGCTAGCCCGGGGACTAATTTGTGAAATTTTTAAACTATTAGGGTTTTACCATTATTGAATACAAATGATTTTTGATGTTTGATGATAGAAAAGGGATGGTTGTTGTTAGATAAATAACTTTTGTAAAGAGATTTTTGATGAAATTGTCAATTAGGGGTTAAATTGGAAAATGTGATAAATTCATGGTATAATTTGTTAATTAATGAAATGTGCGGGCTGCTATAAGCTTGTAGGATATTCGGCTAGGCTTGGATAGGGGTAAAATTGTATGAATTTCATTTTCCAAGCCTAGAGATTAAATTGCAAAGAAATTAAAAGTATCGGGGAAAAAAGATAATTTTGTAAAAATATGTTTTGGATTAAATTAATTGAATAATATGTTGAGTTGAGTTAAATTTATCCATATAGATCCAGTTAGACCTCGTACGGAGTTAGATCAGGGCAAAGAGAAAGTCCCGGATTAATCGCCTCCGTATCTACGTATACTCGTCAAGGTAAGTTCGTGTAACTAAATCGTGTTCATATGTTTTTAATTTAAATATATAATATTATTAATTGTCCTACATGATTACCGATTGCATATCCAATGACGTATGAAAATTACCGAGCCCTGTTTGAACCATAGGAATCCGTATGATACAAATGGCATGTCATTAGGGTTACCCAATTTGGCTAAGGTCATGCATGTGTTGTGAATAATTCACAGCTCGTGAGAGCATACCGATTTATTGCTCGTTAGAGCATACCGATCTTCAGCTCTAATGAACATACCGATTCACAGCTCGTATGAGCATACATGTACATGAATTGACGGATTACAGTTATATGAGCTAGCACACTATGTGTGAGTTATCTCGGGTATCCAACGATATTCTAAACGGTTCAAGGGGCAATGTTATGTTATGAAACAATATGAGTTCGATACGAACTATTACAGGTATACACATGATATACATAGAAATGATATTACATGATATATAGATATATAAAATGGATGATACATGTATATGGAATTTGATAAATTGTTGTGGTCATCCATGATTATTGAGTTATATATATGTGTTTACATGGCTATCATGGTTGGTGAATATGTGCTTAGGAATTTGGCCAACTTTTGTTGGGATATGCTTTGTTTACTTACCTAATATGTGACTAAATGGTAAGCTATTTTCTATGTTAGACGAATTTACTAAGCTTAAATACTTACTTTGTGTTATTTTTCTGTGTTTATAGTGAATCGGAAGCTCATTCGGGTTGGAAGCTTGTCGGAGCTATATCACACTATTCATCGGCTTTTTTGGTATTTTCGGTTGTTAAATTTTGGTTATAATGACATGTATAGGTATTTTGGCTAATGTTGGCCTATATGTTTTGTTGTGAATATGGCCATTTGACTTGATTGAGTTTTGGCATTTTGATAAGATAATGGTTTAGTTTGATATGTATGTGAATAGCTTTATTATGAATAATGGTATTATAGTTCAAATATGCAAATGATAAGTGTCAATATGATGTAAGTGAATATGGTGTTTTGGTTCACTAGACATATATGAATTATGTAACTATTTGGAGCTAATTCTTCTATGATATAATTGGTACCTTTTTGCTATGTTTTTGAAAGGTAAAACAAGTGACATAATATAGTATAGACTTGGTCAAGCCTTTGTTGAACAATTGATCAATGTATGTTCACATTTGTATATTTTTAATATTGTCATTAAGGTGTCTAAGGGCATATTGGTTGTATGAAACTATACCATATGTATATATCTTGTTTATGCTTGATTTGGATGCCTTTCTATGGCTTGGTTATATATGCAAAATTGGTTATAGGTACATGACAAATTGGGTGAGAAAAATGGCTTGTAAAATGACCTATTTTCATCCACACGAGCAGAGACACGGGCGTGTTCTCAGCCATGTGTGACATACGGCCAGGCGACACGGTCGTGTGTCCCCTGTAGTTTTCAAAGGGTTGCAAGGTAGGCTATTACACGGCCTAGCAAACAGCCTGGCACACGGGCATGTGGGGTTATTTTAAAGGGTACATGGCCTGGCACACGGGCGTATGGCTTGGCCGTGTGGCCCAAGTCAGTGAGTTACACGGGCACGGACATGGGCTGGGACACGGCCGTATGTCCCTATTTTGAATGGCCACACGGCCTGAGACACAGGCGTGTCTCTTGGCCGTGTGAGTCACATAGCCTGGCCACACGGCCGTGTGACCTCTGCAGTGTTGAAATTTTTCAATGTTTTTTATTTAGTCCCGACTTGTTTCTAATGCATATTTTGGGCCTCGAAGGCTCGTATATGGGACAATATGAATGTTTTTGATTGGTTTTTTATATGAATATTGATATGTTTCGAAATTTTTGAAATTTCTGTTCGTTTGATTTGTAAACTCTGGTAATGCTCCATAACCCTGTTCCGGTGAAGGATTCGGGTTAGGGGTGTTACAGTTTAACTAATAGTCTTCATAGGTTGAACTTAGCAATTCCTCCCCACAAATTTAGTTGGTATAATCATCAAATCAATAAGTCTTTTATTAGGTTGTAATGAGGCTAGGCTAAAGGTAGGGATAAAGAGAAGTGAATTTTTAGGTTCAATCATCTTAACCCTAACTTTGTCTTAGATCCTTTTGCGTCATAACCTTCGTATAAATGGGTCTTTGGAACACCCCCAAACTTATTTCAAACTCATGCTCAACCTTTACTTTTCAGACTTTTGAGCAAACTTTTCTTTGCTCTTTATTCTTTTGAACAAACTTACCTTTGTTCTTTCATTTCTTGTTTTAATCAAACAGGTGAAGAGCATGTACATCTTTTGTATTTTCATCAAACTTTGATCACCAAGAAAAATTTAGTTAAGATAGGTGCACAAAATAAGATAAAATTAAAAAGATGATAATGTAGGTACTTTGTTATAAACAGGCCATTAAGCTCAAAAAATAAAGTTTCAAGGGTTAATTTAATAAGGTCGGCTTGAAAGGCTCAAACGATCCAAAGAAAATGTGCCTATATCATATTTAGATTCTTATACCTCCTACGATTTCGCCTCAAGAAAGTTACTAAGTCAATTCTAAAGTCTTAAACCTTCATACATGTCTATTTCTAAAGAAATCAAATTTTCATGGCAAATACTACATAAGACTAAAGAACATACAAGCATTCCATCACTCAAGATAACACAAGAATAACTTAGATATAATCAGAAATCATGCTTGCATTTGAACAAACTTAAGAACAAAAATTCTCTCTAAACATTCATTCATTCCAACATACTTAGGTAAAAAGATTGAAACATACTTGCAAAATTTAAAATTTCATGCTGCAAAATATTTGCCTTACCCCCTTTAAAAAGAAGTAATGTCCTCACTGCAAAAACAAAGTAATGAATGAAAACTAAACACCAGGTACGGTTGTAAGAAAAGAGAGGTGAGTCATAAAGACTGCTTAAGTACCAAGTCTTTCTCAACAATCCAATCCTAGACATCTTCATTTCCATTACCACATCACTTTTCTTTTCCTAATGAAGAGGCATAGAGCTTATTTTATTCATGCTTGCAATTTATTATGTGAAAGCAAAATTCTAACTAGGAAATAAAAATAAACACCTAAAAACAAATAAATACTAAAGACAAGAAATTCCTCCTTTTATTTATTTGACTTATCCTCCTCGTCTTCCTCCTTTGATGCTTCATTCTCACTTTCATCCTCATCTTCCTTCCATGACTCGAAGATATAATCTGAGAACTAAGGAACAAAACTGTTAGAGATATTTTTGAAAGTATTTCTTACGGAATCATCTCTAATCTTCGCATATTTCCAATAAGCCTGTTGTTGGTTATGCAAAATTTCATCATATCAATCATAATTGAAAATTTTGATTTCTTCATAGTATTTGAAGAAGTGGGCATAGGAATGGTCAACTCAGGATCAACAATTGGTTCAACGGGCCCATCAGCATTCATCTCCTCTCTTGGTTCAGAAAATTCTGGTTCCTTTATCGGTTTTGGATTGTTCTGTTCTTCTTCAAATTTTGATTCTTCTGTTTCATCAACTAAGTCAGCTTTCGATTTGAATTTTTTCGATGACTCATCAGTTTCTAGTTCAGTTGGTTCACTTGGTTCAGTTGGGTTCAGCTTATGGACATTCTCCACTAACCTTTCAAGATCATGGGCTGTGATGCAACCTTGAACATACGAGCCCTTCAGGTTTGCTTTTGTTTTAACTTGTGCCCTTAAGTAAAGAGAAGTTATCAATGATGGAAAGTAGGCACTTCTTGTCTTCTTTCTAGCACAATCGTGGATCTCCTTAAGAATAATCTTCCCAATATTGATAGACATTTCTATCATAATTGCATACAACAAAACTATTCGCTCCATCTAGATGGTGGAACTATATGAGATAGGCATGAAATTATATCGAACAAAGTCGAAACATACCAAAGCCACTGGTTTTAGATATTCCCTTCGGTAAGAATGACTACCATACTTTCTTATAATCCATTGGGATCTAAGATTTGTCACAACATTAAGCACTTTTTGAAGAAAATCCTAATTTATATTTTTCATCATAACAAAATACTCATCTTCTTCAACATCAGGTAGGTTAAACAAATCATTAATGGACTTAGAAGTTATGGGCACCCTCTTCTTGTGAACAATAACTTCAGTAGCATCTGGTATAGTTAGGTTGGCATAGAACTTTCGAACTAACTCCTCTTCGGGCTTTTTAATTCTTCAAAAGCTTCTAAACATGCTTTGTTAAAATAAAAAACAATATCTTTTTCTAAAAGCATACACAATGGTTTAGAAAATTTCAAAAAATATTTGATAAACCTACGATAAAAACTAACATGGCCTAAGAAACTTCTAAATCCTTTCACACTAACTTGAGGTGGTAATATTTCAATTGCATCCACCTTTGCTCTATCCACTTCAATTCCATTTTTGAAAATTTTCTGTCCTAAGACAATTCCTTCCTTAACCAAAAAATGGCATTTCTCCCAGTTAAGGACAAGATTTGTCTCCTCACATCCTTTTAGTACCTTATCAAAATTACTCAAACAAACATCATAAGTGTTATCAAAAATAGAAAAATCATCCATGAAAACCTCAACAAATTTTTTAACCATATCAATGAAAATTGCCATCATACATTGCTGAAATGTGGCAGGTGCATTACATAAGCTGAAAGGCATTCGCCTAAAAGCAAATGTACTATACGGGCAAGTAAAATTAGTTTTGTGGTTGTCTTCCGGGGCTACAACTATTTGGTTGTATCCCAAATATCCATCTAAAAAGTAGTAAAATTCATTACCTGCCAGTCGATCTAACATCTGATCCATGAAAGGTAACAAAAAATGGTCCTTACGAGTGGCTTTGTTCAACTTTCTGTAGTCAATACAAATTCTCCAACTCGTGACAGTTCTCATCGGGATTAACTTGCTACATTCATTCTTGACAATCATGATTCCACCTTTCTTTGGTATACATTGTACCGGACTTACCTAAGAACTATATGAGATGGGGTAGATAAATCTCGCATCTAACCATTTCATCACTTGCTTCCGTACTACCTCTTTCATGATAGGGTTAAGTCTCTTTTGCCTATTGATTCTACCTTGCTCACCTTCCTCTAAAATAATCTTATGCATACAGAAGGAAGGGCTTATACCTCGTATGTCAGCTATGGTCCAACCAATTGTCTTTTTAAATTTCTTTAATACTGCAATCAGTTGCTCCTCTTGATGTTTTGTCAGTTCTACTGAAACAATCACAGGCAAAGTAGAACTGTTACATAAATAAATGTATTTTAAATGGGATGGAAGTACCTTTGTTTCAAGCTTAGGTGGTTCCTCGATTGACAACTTGGGTTGTGTAAATTCTCGAACTTCCAACTCTAGCTGTTCAAACTGTAGTGGTTGAGCATAACTCCTCGGATTGGCTTCCATCAAAGCCATGTTTTCATTACATTTTTCATCTTTCAAAGGTTTAAACCCTAAAGTGTTCTCCAATGGGTCTTCTTCAGGATCGGGAAATTTCATGGCCTTCAGAACATTAAATGTTACCTGGTCGTCTTGAACTCTCCTTGTGAGTTCTCCTTTTTGCACATCTATCAATGTTCTTTCTGTGGCTAGGAAAGGTCTTCCTAGGATGATCGGAACTTCCTTATATGCTTCAAAGTTTAAAACAATAAAGTCAGCAGGAAAAATAAACTTATCAACTCTTACCAAAACATCCTCAATCTTTCCCTCGAGATATGCTAACGAACAATCTGCTAGTTGAAGTGTCACAGTAGTGGGACTTACTTCACCCATTCCCAACAGTTTGAAAATAGATTTGGGCATCAAGTTGATGTTTGCTCAAAGGTCGCACAAAGCTTTACCGTAATAAGATTCTCTGATGTTATAGGGTATCGTAAAGCTTCCAAGGTCTTTCAATTTGGGACGTAGTTTGTTCTGTAAGAACACACTTCACTCATTTGTCAAAGCAAAAGTCTCATACTTACTAAGCCTTTTCTTTTAGGACAGAATATCATTCATAAACTTCTCATAATTAGGCATTTGCTCTAAAGCCTCCACCAACGGGATGTTAATGTGAAGTTACTTTAAAACATCCAAGAACTTCTTGAATTGCACCTCTTATTTCTGCTTAAGCTACTGGAATCTTTGAGGATATGGAACTTTAGGTTGAAATGGACAACTTTTCTAAGGAGGTACATCTATAAAAAAGGTGTTAGCTTTTCAAAATTCACTAGTTTAGGGTTTACCTTATATGATTTTTCAACATCTGATTTTTTCGGTGTAGGAACTTCAACTGATAGTTGACTGATAACTTTTGAAAAGAGTTATATTTTGACCCTCTAAACTTGATTAATTCTTGTAATTAAGTAGATATATTTGCATTTTTAGGTTATTTTTAGAACATTGCATAATAACGCTTGGATTGTGCCTTGAATGTCATTTTATATTACTATTCTTGTTGGTGGAAAAGAATTGGATGTTGTATACAGCAGGTGTAGAAAAGATGAAGAAAAAAAGGAAAAGGAGGAAGAGAATAAAGGAAGTGAAATATTGCCATGGCAAAAGGTTGGATGGATTACCAACATAAATGTCATGGCAATTCCAGGATAATACTGACGTAGCACTCAGTCCTCGTCACTCTCAGCCAACTGTCCGTGTACCAGATAAATCCACCTAAAAAAGAGGAAGAAAAGTGTGTGTTGAGAGAGAGGGACCTACCTTATAAAAGAGGAAAGAGAAAAGAAAGGAGAGGAGGATTTTTTTAGAGAGGAATTAGAGATGATTTAGGGATTAGTTTTCTCTCTAGAAAAATCTGGTGGAGAATTCTAGAGAAAGAAAGGGTAGTAGCTTAAGAGAGCAGAATACAGATGTGAATAAGGGGGAGAGACAGCTATCCTAATTGACGTATAATCTGATGATCAAAGAGAAGCTGGAGTGTGGCGAGAATTCCTACATTTCTGCCTTTATTTTCCTGATTTATGTGATTCGGAATTATTTGAGAAATGTTGATGAATGATTCTATTTTGATGTCTACTTTTCCACCCATAAACTAAATCTTTTCTGGGTTGGAATTATTTGGGTGAATGTTTTATCATCTTTAATGCCCAGGATTTGAAATTGTCTATATCACTTTTTCATTCGATTTATGCTTATATTGAATACATGCATGCAAGCTCTAGACATAGTTGAATGTATACTATGTTCTTAGGTGTATTTAGTTCTGAAAAGGTTAAGAATACTGGATCTTGAATCGTTTGATGCAAGTGAATACTCAACAGAATATTCGTAGCACTCTAGACATAGATGTTGCTAGTTGTACAAAAAGGAACATCTGTAACACCCCTCACCCGTATTCTACGCCGAAATAGGGTTACGAAGCATTACCGGACTTACAACACACTTATACATACTTTTCTCATACATTTAATCAAAACATGCAATCATCATTCAATCTTGTTCACTTTGTCCCTATTACGAGCCTACGAGGCCCTAAACATGCATTGAGAATGGTTCGGGACTAAACTGACACTTAGAATTTTTTTCTCAAAACAGGGGACACACGCCCGTGTGGCCAGGCCGTGTGACCCAAGTCAGTAAGCTCACTTATTTGGACACGGGGTTGGACACGGGCTGAGACACGGCCATGTGCTTCCATTTCAAATGTTCACACGACCTATGACACGGGCGTGTCTAGTGGCCGTGTGAGCCACACGGGCATGTGTCCCCTGTTTTGAGAAAAATTTTCTAAGTGTTGAAAAATTCCCCGAGTTATCGGTTTAGTCCCGAACCACTCTCAATGCATGTTTAGGGCCTTGTAGGCTCGTATTAGGGACAAAGTGAATGAGATTGAATGATGATTGCACGTTTTGATTAAATGTATGAGAAAAGTATGTATAAGTGTGTTGTAAGTCCAGTAATGCTCCGTAACCTTATTCCGGTATAGAATACGGGTGAGGGGTGTTACATTAATTGGTATCAGAGCTACAGTTTAGTCGATTCTAGGACTAACGTAGCATGTGTGAGAGTCTAGCTATACATGCCATATATAAACTGTGATAGTGTGATGCTTCCTGACATTTTAAAATGTGTTTTCATATAATAAATGTATCCCAATTGAGTTATAGCTGATGAGGTTGAAAGTAATATGCCTGCTCCCGCTCAAGGGACAGCGTCGTCTAATTCTAGACCCATAACGGGCAGCCAATGAGGAAAGGCTAAAAAAGCCTTCTTCCATATGATGAACAAATAGTTCACACAATATATCCGAATGAACCCGGCTGCTTAACAACCTCCACTCCCTCTTAATCCCCAACCTGTACCTGTAGCTCCTCAAGTTGTGGAACATCAAAGACTGAATAAGCCGCCGATTGATAAAATTCGTAAGTACGGGGCCGAAGAGTTCAGAGCTATCATTGATGATGATCCAGAGAAAGCTAAATTTTGGCTTGAAAACACTACTCAGGTATTCGATGAACTTTCGTGCACGCCAGTTGAATGTTTGAAGTGTGTCATTTCCTTGTTGAGAGACACAGCATATCAATGGTGGAATACGTTGGTGTCTGTAGTACCGAGAGAGCGAGTGACCTGGGAATTCTTTCAGACTGAGTTCCAAAAGAAATATATAAGTCAGCGGTTCCTTGATCAAAAGCATAAAGAGTTTCTAGAGTTGAAACAGAGCCAAATGACTGTGACAGAGTATGAAAGAGAATTTATACGGTTGAGCAAGTATGCTCGGGAATATATTTCTACTGAAAAAATCATGTGCAAGCGGTTTGTTGATGGGTTAAATGAGGACATTAAACTTCTAGTTGGAATTTTAAAACTGAAGGAATTTGTTGTTTTGGTCGACAGAGCTTGCAAACCCGAGGAACTTAGCAAAGAAAAGAGAAAGGTTGATTCAGAGGCAAGAGATTCGAGGAAGAGATCGATGAGTAAACCTTATCATTCCTCGTCGAAGAAATCCAGAGACTATATTCACCGATCAACAACTTCAGTGGGATATTCCAATAGAGATCGTGGAAAGCAATACACTAACCCTAAAGCTCAAGCCACATCAGTATCGAGTGTTGGCAACGTAAAAGACATCAAACCCGAGTGTTAACAGTGTGGAAGACAGCATTTTGGAGATTGTTGGGTGAAAAATAATAATAGAGCTTGTTACAGTTGTGGTTCACGAGATCATTTTATCCGAGATTGTCCTGAGATAAATGAAAAAGATAAATCTCAGAATGCAAGATTAGGTAATACAGCTACTCGAGGGAGGCCGCCAAGAAATGTGGGAAATGCAAGTGGTAATCATGGTACAACGAGAGATTCTACAGTGAGATATGAGGCCAGAGTACTTGCTAGAGCTTACGCTATTCGCGCTCGCGAAGATGCGTCATCACCAGATGTCATTACTGGTACATTTTCTCTTTACGACACTAATGTTATTACATTGATTTATCTTGGATCGACTCATTCGTATATATGTATGAATTTGGTGTCTAATAAGAGTTTGCCTGTTAAGTCTACTGAGTTTGTGATTAAAGTATCGAACCCCTTAGGCAAGTATGTTCTAGTTGATAAAGTTTGCAAGAACTGTCCTTTAATGACTCGGGGTTACTATTTTCCGGCTGACTTGATGATTTTACCATTTGATGAGTTCGATGTGATTCTGGGTATGGATTGGTTAACTTTACATGATGCTATTGTGAACTGTAGATGAAAGATTATAGAATTGAAGTGTCAGAATAATGAAATTCTTCGGATTGAATCAAATGAATCGAATAAATTGCCTTTTGTTATTTCGTCTATGTCAGCTCAGAGATGTGTGAGAATAGGTTACGAAGCTTATCTTGCTTATGTTTTGGATATAAAAGTGTCTGAATCAAAGATTGAATCAGTACCAGTTGTCTTTGAATATTCGGATGTGTTTCTTGAAGAATTACCAGGGTTGCCACCTATCAGAGAGGTTGAATTTGCTATTGAATTAGTACCAGGAACTTCACCGATATCTATAGCTCCGTATAGAATGGCTCCGACAAAGTTAAAAGAGTTGAGAGCTCAGTTGCAAGAGTTAACAGATAGAGGTTTTACACGACCAAGTTTTTCGCCCTGGGGTGCGCCAATATTGTTTGTTAAGAAGAAAGACAGATCCATGAGAATGTGTATTGATTATCATCAACTCAACAAGGTTACGATAAAGAATAAGTATCCATTTCCGAGAATAGACGGTTTGTTTGATCAATTGAAAGGTGCAACAGCGTTTTCAAATATTGATTTGAGATCTGGTTATTATTAATTGCGAGTTAAAGACTCAGATGTGCCAAAAACTGCATTCAGAACGAGGTACGGACATTATGAATTCCTTGTTATGCCTTTTGGACTAACTAATGCCCCTGCCATTTTTATGGATTTGATGAATTAGATATTTAGACCGTATTTAGACAGATTTGTTGTTGTGTTCATTGATGACATTCTGATCTATTCTCGAGATGAGTCTGAGCATGCCGAGCATTTGAGGATTATGTTGCAGACCTTGAGAGATAAGCAATTGTATCCTAAATTCAGAAAATGTGAGTTTTGGCTCCGAAAAGTTGGATTTTTGGGGCACATTGTTTTTGCGGAAGGTATAAGAGTTGATCCGAGCAAGATTTCTACAGTTATTGACTGGAAACCACCTAGAAATGTATCCGAGGTTAGAAGCTTTCTGGGATTGGCTGGTTACTATCGACGTTTTGTAAAAGGGTTCTTGATGATTGCTACACCGATGACCAGACTGCTACAGAAAGATATAAATTTTTGAATGGTCCGAAAAATGTCAACAAAGCTTCGATTAATTGAAAGCATTGTTAACTGAGGCACTAGTGTTTGTTCAACTTGAGTCGGGTAAGGAATTTTTGATTTACAGCGACGCGTCATTGAACGGTTTGGGTTGTGTGTTGATGCAATAGGGAAAATTGATAGCTTATGCTTCCAGGCAGTTAAAGCCGCATGAAAAGAACTATCCGACGCATGATTTAGAGTTGGTCGCTATAATTTTTGCATTTGAAATTTGGCGTCATCATTTGTACGGTGAAAAATGCCACATCTTTACCAATCATTAAAGCTTAAAGTATATTATGACTCAAAAATATTTGAATTTGAGACAAAGAAGATGGCTCGAGCTACTAAAAGATTACGAGTTAGTGATTGATTATCATCCGGGGAAAGCGAATGTAGTCGCGGATGCTTTAAGTAGAAAATCGTTGTTTGTCTTTAAAGCAATGAATACACAGTTGACATTATCTGATGATGGTTCGATTTTAGCTGAGTTAAAAGCTAAACCAGTATTTCTTCAGCAAATTTGCGAAGCTTAGAAATGTGATAGTGAATTGCAAGCTAAAAAAATGCAATACGAGTCGACTAGTGATTCAGAGTACCAAATCGGATCCGATGATTGTTTGATGTTTCGAGATAGAATCTGTGTACCAAAAAATCTAGAGTTGATTCAGAAAATTTTACACGAGGCACATAGTGGTTGTTTATCTGTTCATCCTAGAACTACTAAAATGTACAATGATTTGAAACAATTGTATTGGTGGTCGGGTATGAAACGAGACATTTTTGAATTTCTAGCTAGATGTTTAGTGTGTCAGCAAGTTAAAGCTGAACATCAAGTGCCTTCGGGTTTGCTTCAGCCTGTGATGATACTAGAGTGGAAATGGGACAAAGTTACGATGGATTTAGTATCGGGATTGCCTTTGTCTCCAAAAAAGTATTTGGGTTGTCGTTGATCGATTAACGAAATCAATACATTTCATCCCGGTACATACTGATTATTCACTCGATAGATTAGTTGAATTGTACATTGCTGAGATCGTTAGATTGCATGGGGTGCCAGTTTCGATTATTTCGGATAGAAATTCAAGGTTCACATCGCGGTTTTGGAAAAAAAATGCAAGAAGCTCTGGGTACGAAGTTGAATTTTAGTACATCTTTTCATCCGCAAATTGACGGACAGTTTCAACGAGTAATTCAGATCCTTAAAGATATGCTCCGATGTTGTGTTTTAGAGTTTGAAGGAAACTGGGAGAAATATTTGCCGCTAATTGAATTTGCATATAATAACAACTTTCAATCGAGCATAAAGATGGCACCGTATGAAGCATTGTATGGTCATAAATGCCAAACTCCATTGTACTGGACTGAGCTTAGCGAGAAACAGATTCACGGGGTTGATTTGATTAGAGAAATCAAAGAGAAAGTGAAAGAAATTTGTGACTGTTTGAAAGCAGCTTCAGATCGTTAGATATTGTACGCGGATTTGAAACGAAAAGATATTGAATTTCAGATCGGTGATAAAGTGTTTCTGAAAGTATCTCCGTGGAAGAAAATCCTTAGATTTGGTCACAAAGGCAAGTTAAGTTCGCGATTTATCGGGCTGTATGAGATCATCAAGAGAATAGGTCCAGTGGCATATCGACTAGCTTTACTGATTGAGTTAGAGAAAATCTACAATGTTTTTCATGTGTCGATGTTGCGCCGATATCGATCGGATCCCTCACATGTGATTTCTCCGTCAGAGATTAAGATTCAACCGGATAAGACGTATAACGAAGAACCGATCAGAATTCTAGCTCAAGTGATTAAAGAGTTAACAAATAAATGAATAGTCTTAGTGAAGGTTTTGTGGCAATGACACGGAGCCGAAGAGGCTATGTGGGAGCTCGAGGAAGCTATAAGAAAACAATACCCTAACCTATTCACTGGTAAGATTTTCGGGGACGAAAATCCCTAAGGGGGAGAGTTGTAACAGCCTATTTTTGGTCAAATTGGAACAGTGGTTTTGGGACCATAAATCCGAGGTCAAAATATTTATTTTATTATTATTTTAATGTTTACAGCATGATTGAATGATTGTGTGAAAATTTTGTTAAGAAATTTTATCTTTTGAATGGTCAATTTGATAAAAAGGACTAAATCGCGTAAAGCATAAAACTTGAGTTCTAATAGCTAAAGGTGTCTAATAGCTATAGAACCTTAAACTTAAGGTCCTTATGTTGTAATTAAACCAATTATGGGATAGTGGATGATAGTGGCATGGCATTATTGAAATTTTGAATTAGTAATAAGGTTAAATAGGTAAATGAGTAATTAAGTTATAATTTAAATAAAACAAAACCATTTTATATTATCATCATCTTCCTTAGCCGATTCTTGCAAGAAGAAAAGCCAAAGTTTTTAGGTTTCATTCGGCCATTGCTTTATCTGCTCAATTAGGTATTCTTTTTGTCCCGTTTTTAATGATTTCTATGTTTTTGTGATCGTTGCAACTAGTACTAGCTAGCCCAGGGACTATTTTGCAAAATTTTTAAAGATTTTGAAAGTTTCCATTGATGAAAATATGTGTTCTTTAATGTTTGATGATGAAATATGAATATTTTTTATGAATTATACAAGTTTTGTTAAGTGATTTTTAGTGAAAATGCAAAATAGAGATTTAATTGAGAAATGATAAAACTTTGTGGTTAAAATGTGAAATAAATGAAAAATATGGGCTACTAGGGGCATAAGGGTAATTCGGCTAAGCATGGGTGTTTTGAAATTTCATGAATTTGTGATTTTGTGTAATAAGGACTAAATTGTGAAAAATGTGAAAGTTTAGGGGCAAATGTGTAAAATAGCCCTAATGTATATTTTGGATTGAATTGAATAAATAGTTGACAAAATGAGTTAATTTTAAATATATTTAGATCAAGAAAAGTGAAATACGGACTTAGATCGAGGGAAGAACAAGGTGTCAGATTAGTTGAACCGTGTTATCGTTTTTACATCCGAGGTAAGTTCGTATGTAATAAGCATTGTTATAATTATGCTTTAAATGCTTTGATATTGCATAAATTGTGTATACGAGACTACAGTCATGATTGACAACAATTCTGCTATGTATGGCACTTAGACTGCGATTCGAGATAGCTTCGGCAATGTATGGCACTTAGTGTGCGATTTGAGTTAGCTTCGGCTATGTATGGCACTTAGTGTGCGAGATCGAGATAGCTTCGTCTATATATGGCACTTAGTGTACGAGATTTAAAATAACTTCGGCTATGTATTGGCCCTTAGTGTGCGAAAATTTATGTATTCGACATTATTCCGTTTGGGTATGAGTTTGTTAAGGATTGGTTCAGGTATGAATATGAATCATACGAGTTTTAAATCGAAGATGTTATGAAGTCTGCATATAAGCATATGAATAAGCATGTGGAAGGTTTGTTAGTATTTATGAATTTCAAGTTAACAAGTTCAAATTGATGATTTGTGTATTTATGATTAGCTGAGTTTATTTCATACGAGCTTACTAAGCTATAAAGCTTACTTTGTTCATTTTCCCCATGTTTTGTAGTGTTATCAAAGCTAACTCGCATTCGAGGATCGTCGGAGATCGTTTCACACTATCCACCTTTCACTCGGTACCTATGAACTTGGTATTTTAAGTATATGGCATGTATAGGGACTATGGTCATGTTGGTTATGTTTTGGTAGTGAGTTTTGCCATTTGAGATGGCTTGTAAATGTATATGTTTTGGTTTGTGTATATAGCCATGAAAGTTTGCTTGTTTTGGTATGTTTGAACCATGTGTATATATATAAATATATGGTTTATTTTGTGAGTTCATGAATAGGTATATGTGGCTTGTATATTATATAAATTGTGGAGGTTATTTGATTGATATTGGAGTAGTTATATGCTTATGATCTTGATGCATAATGATGCTTGTTTGGAAGTGTATAAATAGTTGAATGGTAAATGTGAAATTTGGTATAAATGGTATGATATGTTTAGTTATTAGTGTGCATAAAGAATGGGAGTAGTGAATGTATATAAGTTAAGCTTGAATTGGTTGATTATAATGTCATATTATGCTATGTTGTGGTGCTATTTGGGTTGATGTAGGTAAATTCAAATTTGGGTGGCAAATTGGATTGGTAAATAGCCTATTTTTGTCCACACGGGCAGAGACACGGGCGTGTGTCTCAGCCGTGTGTGACACACGGCCATGTTACACGGCCGTGCATCCCCTGGTGTTGAAATTGAAATGAAGTCAGTATGCTCCACACGGCACGGCCTAGCACACGGGCGTGTGACTTAGCCGTGTTGCATAAGTCAGTAGACCCTACAAGTTTGGCACGACCTAGCACACAGCCTGGCACACGGGCATGTGTGGCCACTTCGAAGGGCACACGGGTTTAAACACACGGGCGTGTGGTTGGCCGTGTGACCCAAGTCAGTAAGCTCACTTATTTGGAACGAGGTTGGACACGGGCCGGGACACGGCCATGTGCTTCCATTTCGAATGTTCACACGACCTGTGACACAGGCGTGTCACACGGCCTGGCCACACGGGCGTGTTTCCCCTGTTTTGAGAAAAATTTTCTAAGTGTTGAAAAATTTCCCAAGTTATCGGTTTAGTCCAGAACCACTCTCAATGCATGTTTAGGGCCTCGTAGGCTCGTATTAGGGACAAAGTGAATGAGATTGAATGATGATTGCATGTTTGGATTAAATGTATGAGAAAAGTATGTATAAGTGTTTTGTAAGTCCGGTAATGCTCCACAACCCTATTTCGGCATAGAATACGGGTGAGGGGTGTTACAACATCATTGCAGTTATCAATCCCAAGTTCTGTAGACGTACATGAACTAAGATTTTTAGCTTAAGATCTAGCTACAAAAAGAGGCAGGTCACAATAGCGAATCTCTGGGTAGTAGATCAGACAATATTTTGCCATGGCATTATTTTGATATAAACATTTCACCTGAATAATTCCAACCCTATTCATTCAACAACAGAAATACTCTTGATATTCTCTGTGAATTTCCACATCATTTCATTTCCATATCAATTCTTTTTTCTTTATCATTCAATTTCAGTGATTTATTATTCAAGTTTCTTATTCACTCTGAGATTATTTCCTGATATTTTGGTATAATTAATAGGATTATAATAACGTACTCTATTTCATACAAGTTTTTGATCCCTGTGGAGACGATACTTACTTTTCACTTTATTACTTGAATGACGTGTACACTTGTACAATTGCACTAGTTATTTTACACGCAACATTGACTTTCCTCCTTTCCAATAGGTTCATCTTTAACTACAACCTCCTTGGGTTCCAACATATTACCACTTCGTAATGCAACTACCTTGCAGTGTTCCTTACCCAAACTCCTTGGATTTTTGGTATCACTCGTCCAGGCTCCTTATGGTCTACTACGAAGCTCAATAGCAAACTAACCCATCTGGTTCTCCAGATTTTTCAATGTTGTTGCTTGACTTTGGATCAAAGCGTCATTTTTTGCCATGTACGCCTTCAACAAGCCCTCCAAACTATTTGATGACTCAGCTTGAGCTGGTTTTGGAGCTTGTTGACTAAACCCTTGAGATTGATTGGGTCTATGTTGCATATGATTATTCGGTCCATTTCCTTGGTTACTCCAGGAAAGGTTCGGATGATTTTGCCATGATGGATTGTAGAAGTTGGACTATGGTCCTTGCCCACTTCTAATTTGATATTGGTTCTTTACATAACAAATAGACTTGGGGTTTGAAGGGCAATTCTTGAAAGAATGACCATCCCCACAATACACACAGGAAACAATATCATACTGACTTGGTGATTGAACTACAAAATTATTCAAACCGTTAGTGGTAAAATGTTTTAACATTGAGGAAATAGAAGATACCTGAGCAGAGAGTGAAGTCAGTGCATCCACTTCATGCGCTCCAGCTACTCGTCTTCTGAAAACTGCTCGATTTGTCGACCATTGGTAATTGTTTCTAGCGATCCTTTCGATGATCTCGTAAGCCTCGTTATAAGACTTAGACAAAATCGCACCATTCGCAAAAGCATCTACCATTAATCTTGTATGTGCGTTAAGACTGTTATAAAATGTCTCTAGTTGGATACAATGAGGAATCCCATGATGAGGACACTTACGAAGCAATTCCTTGAATCTTGCCCACGCCTCGTATAAGGACTCGTCATCCAATTTTTGAAAAGTAGTTATCTCATTTCGCAACTTTGCATTATTGCTCGGTGGAAAATACTTTACCAAAAACCTTTCCACTAATTCTTGCCAAGTAGATATTGAACTTGGTGGAAATGAATTCAGCAATGCTCGTGCTCCATCTCACAACGAGTATGGAAACAACTTCAACCTTAATGCCTCTTCAGTCACCCCAGCTATCTTAAATGAATCACTCACCTCCATGAATAATCGAAGGTGAAGATGTGGATCTTCCATAGGCAAACCACTGAACTAGCCCACTGTTTGGAGAATTTAAAACATCATTGGTTTCAACTCGAATTGGGGTGCCTTGATATCCAGCCTCCTGATTCCCAGATTTAATTCATTGAAGAGTGGCATAGCATATTGTCTTATGGCATGATCCCTATCATCAACAATAAGGATTCGGTTGTTCACATGATTGACTCCATTACCTTGTCCATCATTTTGATTTCCAAGGTCCATCATGGCTTATCTTTGAGCAAATCTCTCGCATCTTCTCTGTCTAAATGTTCGCTCAATTTTAGGGTCTACAGGTAATAGATCGATGTTTGATCTATGCTCATAAACACCTGATAAATAAATCACAAATAAAGAATAAATTAGTAATGTTAGAAATTAAATAAAAACCAAACTGTAAAAATAATTTCACAACGAATGATTAAGGCAACAATCCCCGACAACGGCACCAAAAACTTGTAACGGGATTTTTCCGCAAGTGTACACAGTCGTTCAAGTAATAGGTAAGTAAAATGAGTTATCATCTCCACAGGGACTGTGTATGTTAATCGATTATTTGTAAAATTATAAGTTAACAATTTGGTGGTAAAAACACAATATTTTGAGTGGTGGATGACTAAATTAAATTATCTAGATGCAGGATGATCCTTATGCAATTAAATCTAAATGCAAATGATTTAAATGTATGAATGGATTTTAGAAACAAATACACAGCTTCAACAATCAATAACATGAATAGGCTAGGATATTCATATTAATCAATTTAATTCTTTTTCGTCATGCTTAACAGTGTCAGAACACATTCCATGGCAACTCGATCTTTCATGAGTTTGGAAACCAAATTAAGTCCTCTAGGATCTTTTACTTAGTGAAACATGCATTTTACTAATCATATTAAACTAAGGGTTTTGATAAACCGAAATAGTAACATATTTTAATTCCATATTTAGTATGCTTTTGGATGATTTATCCCTTGATTTATGTAAAAAGGTGCTCTTAATACTTTCTTTTCATGTCTTATACCCAGGAAAGCACCCAAGGATAAAAAGAACGAGAAACGGGCTCAAAACGGACCAAAATGGGCCAAAGAAGAAATCGACACGGCCTGGACCTTAGCCCACACGGCCATGCCTCACTGATCATCTAGAACACGATCTTCCCTCGATTCACACGGCCGTGCCTCATTAAAGAAGTCTGAGCACGGCCTGGCCACGATCCACACGGGCGTGTGCCATGGCCGTGTCCCTGTCGCTGGGAAGAGCAATTTCACTTGGATTTGGATACTTAGGGAGAAAGAAACGTATTCTAAGAGCCTATATAAACCCCCTAAGGTTCAGCTGAAAAGGGGGCGGTTAGCTAGGCCAAGGAGCCAAGCCGAAAGGTCGAGTTGTGGGAATCACTCGAAGGTAGCCACCGATCCATCTCAAGAAGTCGGGATTCTACTCAAGACGCAGCGGATCTCTCCTTCAATTCCTTCAGGGGAGTTTTAGGGATTTCTTATGTTTTGTTTTGTCTTTTCTCTTGAGATGTTTTCTTATTTAGTTATGAACTAAATCCTTCAGATACACCAAGGGGATGAAACCTATGATGAATCTTGTTATTATTTTCTAAATTATATGATAAATACTTAGTTTGTTCTTAATTATGTGAGCTTTATCCAAATTTAATGTGCTTAGGTGGAGGAGGAATAGACCCTGCCTAAGAGGAGATCTAGCATAATTAAGCAGAGTTGATCGCACGCCTAGAGATAGGGTGACGAGATTTTGCCGGATTAGGGTGAAATCTAATATGGGAGTTCATAGATTGATTTACTGCTATTCTAGGGGGTTATTATAAGAGAATGAGAGTTCCACTAATTAACCTAGGGTTAGACGTTATTCGCCTCGAGAGAGGGTTTAATATACGTTAGGGAGTCTTACGGATAAACTAAGTAAATAAAATCATATGGTTCAGTGATAGATAACAAGTGAAGTCTAGGTGGATTCTTCCTGAGGGTATCATCTAATTCAACTGAGTTTTTCTAAAAGTTATCTCCCCAATTTTAGTCTTTTTTCGTCTTTGTGTCCTTAGCTTAGTAGTTTGTTAATTTTAGATTAAAAGCAACTTCACTTATTTTAGGTTAAATAATAAAAAGAAAGTTAGTATTAGTACTTTTAGTTCCTTTGGGTTCGATAATCCGGTCTTGCCTAAGCTATACTACTGTTCGATAGGTACACTTGCCTTTAATCATTGTCAGAGTTAGTTTCCAGGTTCGATCGTTCTTTTTATAAATTTTAAAGCTCTGATTCACAGCGATCAGGTTTCTTAGTATTTATGAGAGGTAACAGGGACAATTAAATTTGAAGCAGTTTAATCACATAAACCTAAAAACTATGCAAGATAATAGAGCTAACTAAAGATATTATGAACCTCTAATTTAGTTAGGCTTAATGATCTAAACTGAGCATTGCACTTCCCAATTATGTGTCTACTAGTTGTCGTCTGGTTAGAATAACTTAGCTAATTTGAATGCATCAAATCACGTATAAATGAAATACATCTTGATTTTAATTGAAAACATAATTGATTGAGGCACAAACACGTTAAACATGATTCAAAAAAATATTATTGAATTAACATAATCATCCTAGCTAAACAGAATTAAGCTGTCATTTTTTATTGTAAGATGTAATATCCTAAAAAAATTGAGTATCATCTTGTTACTTGTGTTAGCTCGAGTATGATTATTATTATGTGCTTAGTATAGTTTTATGAAGGCTTGGAATTATTAGCTAAGCTAGAATGATTTTTAGTATTGAAAATATAGTGAAGTGGATTAAATGAACTTGACACTTAAGTTAATTTAAGTGTTAAATTCTAACACAAGAGGAGTTAGTGGCATAGTGGATAAGGCGCATGAAAGGTTGCTTGAGGGAAGTGGTTCGAGTGGCATGGAAGGCATATTAAGGATTTTATTTTTTTTACGCATCCTAGCATTAAGTGTCGGTCAACTATTCATATGGATAAGATGGACAATTTTCTTTTTATGGCAAGAAGACTTAAGGTTATGGTAAGCATGAAATAAGGGATAGAATTGCTAGATTTTGGGGATAAAATTTCTTCAACTTTGGGAATGTAGAGGATTTCAAGGCTTGGCTTAAGGGTGTTGTTTTGGAAACTCTCCTATGGCCATTAGTGCATGAATGTGGACGGCATGTGTGGCTAGGGGGGGTGGCCGAATGTTGATAGGAAGTTTGGGGGGGAATAGTTAGCCAACTTTAGCATTTTTGTGCATCATTTGGAATTTTTCTCTTCCTCTCCAAAAAACTCCCTCTTTGGCCAAATGTATCTTAGGCATTTTGGTGCAATTTTGCTTTTGATTTAGCTCTCATTTGTGTTTGAACCAAAATCTAATTTCTTCCTCTCATTTCCCTTTTGAAACCGAAACCACAATTTGCATTTTTGTGCACTTTTCTTTTCGGCAAACTAGGTGTTTGGCCGAACCTCTTTCTCTCATCTCTCTCTTTTCTTTCTTTTGATACTTGCTCAAAAACCACATTTCCTTTTTCACTTCCTCTTGGCCGAATCTTCCTCCTTCCCAAATCCCATCTCTTTCATTTTTTCAAAGTTAAAAACATCCATTACCATTCTATTTTCATTTTCTATTTTCTTCTTTCTTCCATTTTCGAATCATCCTTCTCCTATTTCACTTTCACTTTTATTTTTCCTTTCTTTTACTCCACCATAGCCGAATCTTCTTTCTCTCTTTTGGTGTTATATTTGCCGAATATCATCAAGGGTAGATAATCTTTGGGTTTTCTTCAATCAGTTTTGGAAGATAGGTAAGTGTTCATGGCCGTATTTCCGTTATTTCCTTCTCCTTTCTAAGTCGTTTTCTTGTGGACAAAGGCCGAATCCTTGGGCATTTGTTTGCAAGGTTCTAACCATTATTTAGGAACCGATTTTTCCTTTAGGCTCTTTGGGACGTTGGAAGCAATCGATCTAAGCCATTCATTTAGCAATCGGTTGGTAAGTCAAGTGGTAAGATTCATGTCGATTCATTATTCTTTTTGAGGATAAAGACTAAGGCTATTGGGATTAAGATGTGATGTTGGCCTAATAGATTTTTGCTTATAGTTTTGTGGTATGGCCGAATGTAGGACAAGGTGATCTAGTGCGGTAGATCGGATCTTCGGAAGTTAGTATTTACGTTAGTGAAAGGTGTGTACCTTACACACTTTATAACTCGGTATATATATATGTGTGTGTCTTAATAACTATTCATGTTGTTAAAGCTGAAAACTATGAGATCTTGAAATGATACCTTGATGGGTATGAGCAAGGATACGGGTAAGTCTGTTTCGATATGATGTTGATATATGTTGTTAATATCACGATCTACGATATATATTGGTTATATGTTTATATCAAAGTATAATGACATGATTTGTTATCTATTACATTGGTATGGGCGATATGAGAGGAGGGGGAAGATTGATATCCGTGTCTTTGGGACACCAGAGGTTTGGCACCTCCAAAGTGGTTTGGTACCACATATTTCGTGTCTTTGGGACACCGGAGGTTTGGCACCTCATAGCGACTCGTCCCAGATGGTTTCACACCACCGTGGGTTGGCCCCACATTTGATGTATTGGGATCGTCGCCAAATGATTTGGTATCACACGTGGGTTGGCCCCACAACTTGATTATTTGTGACTTTGGGTCACCAAAGATTTGGCATCACATTATTGGATATCGTGACTTTGGGTCACCAGTGGTTTGGCACCACCAATGGTTTGGTACCACACGGGGTAGAAAAGGAGTTTTGGATGGCTAGGTTGGGTGCATTATATATATATTGCTTGGTTATAATTTGTGTAAGTATGTGGCATTTACCCGGAGAGGATTATGCACTGAGTCTTGGTGACTCACCTTCTCCCTTATTTTTTTCAGGTGATTCGTAAAATCGCAGATGAGGAGCCGGATGAACTCGAGGAGGCCATGCAATAAAATTTGGTTTTACATGAACTTCCATTTGGGTACTTTATTTTAATTCGTTTTCATCTTTTTATGGATTTGTAATAAGGCCTCTTTAATTATATTTTTGGATTATTTATATGCTTTGGATTTGTTTTAAATATGGCTTATAAATTACATGGTTGATATAATAATTTGAGCACCAAGTTTTCTAAACTACTAAACGCGATGGTTTTTAAAACGTTACCATCGGGTAACATAAATCAATTGATAGTATTTAACAACTTAAGTATTTTTGATAACTCATACTATTTTCCAAAACTCCGCCTAAATTTCTATTAGATACGGTTTTCAACCTAATCGCTTTAGTTTCTTTTCAATTTATAAAAGGTTTACAAATCTAAGCCGCAACTAAATTTTAAAGATTTATTTTCGGATTTCAAAGTAAATTATCGCTTTTAATTTATTATACACACGATTTCTACTGAACTTAGAACAACAAAGAGTTTTTCACTAAAATTTAATCGGTAACTCGTTTTTCCTCAAAACGCTTTCCCTGTGACATACCAAATTCGGTCGTGGCATATTGACCGGGTTTGGGGTGTTACAAATTGGTATCGAGCCAAGTTCAAAAGCTTTCTTTGTGGGCCCAAGGCCCAAAATGATTTAAAGTATGATCTTAAAATGTTTTTGTTTAAAATTATATGATCCGAAGGCATGGCACCGAGTCTCGTGCACCGATCCGCCTGGTAAGTACTTTAAACCGTTGATCTTGATGATATGATGATGTTAGTATGGTGATTAGTAGTAGAAACTACTCTAGAGACCCAAACTATAGGTTGAATGTACTCAAAACAACTTCTTATTAAAATTATTCATAAAACGTGTTTTAAAAGAAAGTGAAATAACGACTAATGCATAACACTTTTAAATCGATAAGTCGAGACTTTAAACATGAGTACTCGAGGTCGGGTCGTATACTCGTGGACACGGTCGGGTAGGGATGGGCGTATGCGAGCTAGTGAGGTCTGGTCAAGGATCCGAAAATGAGGTACCACTACCCCCACCACCAGCGGTTGGAGTTGAGCATCAAGATCAAACGGGGGATGACGCAGTGTCTCAGGCGATGCTGCGAGTCCTTGAGAGCTGCGAGTCCTTGAGAGGGTAGCTGGAATAGGTGGAGGCGCGGGAGCTCAGAAATCTGTACCCGAGCGACTCCGAGCCAATGGAGCTGAGGTATTTCGAGGTGTTTCGGTGTGGCTCCCATCGGCAGAGTATTGGTTAGAGGCGACAGAACGAATCATGGATGACTTGGATCTGAATGCTGAGGAAAAGCTAAAAGGGATAGTGTCGCTTCTTCGGGATGAGTCATATCAGTGGTGGGTCACGGTACGGAATAGTGCTGCAGCGGAGGATCTCACTTGGGATTATTTTAAGGCAGCGTATCAGAAGAAATATGTTGGGTCTAGTTACATTGATGCACAAAGTAAGGCATTTTTGAGTTTGGTCCAGGGAAGTAAGTCCGTATTAGAATATGAGGCGAAATTTTTAAGATTCACCCGGTATCTTTGGAGTATCGTGGCTTGAAGCACGAGCGATGTGTCCGGTTCGAGGATGGATTGAGGGACGAATCGAGATTGCTGATTGCTCCACATCGGGAGCGAGAGTTTGCTTTGCGCTAGTTGAAAAGACTAAGATAGCGTAAGGGATAAAGGAATCGATGCAAGGCGAGGCACGACAAGAATAAACATAAGAGAAGTTTTGGATCATTCGGTCACCGGTAATTCTCGTAAGAAGGTTAGGCGAGTGGGCCGAATCAATGGGAGGCCTTTTACTCGCTAATCGGGGACCAAAGATTATGTAAATCGATGTGGAAAAAATTTTATTGGGGCGAATGTTGGACCGGAGGGAAAGGATGTTTTGAGTGTGGTTCGCTGGATCATCGTGTGAGAGACTGTCCACGTAAGCTAGCCAGAATCCGTCCGAGGGTCAAGGTCGTGCTCCGGTCCAGAAATGAGGGACCGTCACCGCAGAGAGGTCGTGGTAATGGTAGAGGAGGTAATGGTTCTGGTCGAGGCCGCGGAGCATCTGGCAGAGGTGCTGGCAACACTGAGGCAAGATAGCCTGGTTTGGTGTATGCAGCGAGACGTTGAGAGGAGGGCGACGCACCGGACGTCATAACTGGTACGTTCTTAATCTTTGGTGAACCATATACTGCTTTGATAGATGTGGGTTCGATACATTCGTATGTTGCTAGTAACATAGTAGAGACTATGAATCTAGACTCGAGACTACTTCTAGGAAGATGACAGATTTTAGCCCTCCGGGTCACTCAGAGAAGTAAATAAGTCAGATAGAGATGTACCCCTAGAACTCCAAGGGGTAATGTTTGTAGTCGATCTGATGGAACCGCCGCTTGAGGAGTTCGATCGATTCTTGGGATGGACTGGTTGGTCAAGTATCAAGCAAGTTTGGATTGCGCTGCGCTAAGCGCATGGTTTTGAAGACAAATGAGGGCAAAGAGGTGGTTATGATAGGTAATAGAAGAGATTATCTATCCAACGTGGTATCTGCGTTGAAAGTCGTGAAGTTGGTCGGGAAGGGTCGTGAGGCATTTGTGGTTCATGTGTGTGTGTTGGAGGCTAAGGAGTCTCACTGTGGGGAATGTCCGAACGGTAAAGGAATATGTTGACGTATTTCGGAAAGAACTTCCGGATTGCCTCCGGATCGTGAAGTTGAATTTGGTATAGATCATTTACCGAATCGCGCGCGGTGTCTATTGCTCCGTATAGGATGGCACCAAGGAATTAGGGAATTGAAGGCTCAAATTCAAGAGTTGTTGGATCGAGGTTTTATCCGACCAAGTGTTTCGCCTTGGGAGCACCGGTACTTTTTGTCAAGAAGAAGGATGGATCGATGCGGATGTGTATAGACTATCGCCGATTGAATAAGTGATTTATCAAAAACAAGTATCCTTTGCCGAGGATAGATGACTTGTTTGATCACCTTAAGGGCAGCGGTTTTCTCAAGATTGATTTAAGGTCCGGATATCATCACCAAGGTGAAAGAGGTCGATATCTATAAGACGGCATTTCGCACTCCGGTATGGGCACTACGAGTTTACGTAATGCCGCTTTGGGTTGACTAACGCGCGGCAAAGCATTCATGGACATGATGAATCGGGTATTCCAGCAGCTTTTGGACCAGCTTTGTTATGGTATTTATAGACGATATTTTGGTATACTCCAAGTCGAGGAGGAGCATGATGCGCATTTGCGAGTAGTGTTGCGATTTTGAGGGAAAAGCGACTTTATGCAAAATTTAGTAAGTGCGAGTTTTAGCTTAGGAGAGGTGACTTTCTTGGGTCACGTAGTATCACCGAGGGGATTAGAGTGGATCCTCGAAAGATTGAGGCGTTGTTGGATTGAAGCCGCCTAAGTCGGTGGTTTGAGATTCGTAGTTTCCTGTGTCCGCGGGGTATTACCAAGATTTATGGAAGAATTTTCTTTGATAGCAAAGACCTATGACTAAGTTATTGAGGAAAGGAATTCCATTTGTGTGGACCGAGAAGCGACAAGGAAGTTTTGACAAGTTGAAGAAGATTCTCGATCAAGCTCCGGTTTTGATTCAACTCGAGGCGTGCAAGGAATTCACTTGCCATCTTGTGATGCATCACATACTTGGTTTGGGATGTGTGCCGATGCAGAGGAAGGAAGGTAGTGGCTTATGCATCTCGACAGATTGAGACCACATGAAGTTAACTATCCGACGCATGACTTGGAATTAGTCACAGCATGGTTTTTGCTTTGAAGATATGGAGACACTATTTGTATGGAAAGAAGTCGATAGTCTACACGGATCACAAGAGTCTTAAGTATCTTTTGACTCGTAAGGATTTGAACTTGAGGCGTCAGAGATGGATAGAGTTGTTGAAGGACTACGATCGCTCGATTGAGTATCATCCGGCAAGGCTAACGTGGTGGCGCACGCGTTGAGCCGAAAGGTTGTATCGCACTTAAGATCGATGTTTGCTCATCTTAGCTTATATGACGATGGGAGTCTTTTGGTCGAATTGCAAGTCAAGTCGACTTGGTTAGAGCGCATCAAGGAGAAACAGCTTAGAGGATGATGGTTTGAATGATCGGAGGTTACAGTGTTCGTAATGGTGGTTTAGAGGATTATAGTTTGTCCAAGGATGGAGTATTGTGTTTTAAAGGAAGAGCTTGTATGCCAAAGGATGTTGAGTTGAGGCAAAGGATTCTTCGACGCATTACATAGCAGCCCATACGCTATGTATCTTGGAGGTAGCAAGATGTATCGGGATTTAAGAGAGCGCTTTTGGTGGCAGTGTCCAAGCGTGAGGTAACCGAGTTTGTGGGTAAATGTCTGGACGTGTCGCCAGGTCAAGGCGAGCATCGCTTGCCGTCACTGGTTACTTCACCGGTAAAGATTCCATAGTGGAAGTGGGAAAGGATCACTATGGACTTTGTCGCGGATTACCCTCACGCCAAGTAAGAAGGACTCGCTTTGGGTGATTGTGGATCGTCGACTAAGTTAGCTCATTTTATTCCGATAAGGGTGGATTACTCGCCTGAAGTTAGCTAAGTTGTATGTGGCGGAGATAGTAAGGTTGCACGGTGTACGTTGTCGATCATCTCGCATGAGATCCTAGATTTACGTCGAGGTTTTGGAGAGCGTTACATCAGGCTTTGGGTACGCGGTTGGATTTTAGTACCGCATTTCATCCACAGTCTGACGGGCAGTCAGAAAGAGTTATACAGATTTTAGAGGATATGTTGAGAGGTTTTGTATTGGACTTCAGAGGCAGCTGGGAAGAGTTTTTACCATTAGCAGAGTTCGCATACAATAATAGTTATCAGGCAAGCATTAAGATGGCACCATATGAGGCGTTGTATGGTAGAAGGTGTCGCACACCTACATGCTGGACCGAGTTGAGTGAGCGTCAAATGTTAGGACCAGAGTTGGTTGCAGAAACCGAAGATAAGGTGAAGTTGATTCAAGCTCGGTTGAAGGAAGCTTCGGATAGGCAGAAGTCATATGCCGATCTCAAGCGGAGGGATATAGAATTTTCCGTGGGTGACAAAGTTTTTCTGAAAGTCTCGCCATGGAAGAAAGTGTTAAGATTTGGGAGAAAAGGCAAGTTAAGTCCAAGGTTTATTGGGTAGTATAAGGTGTTGAGACGAGTGGGACCAGTAGCCTATCACCTCGAGTTTCCATCGAGTGAGTCGATTCACGATGTGTTCCATGTCTCCATGCTTAGACGCTATCGTTCGATCCATCGCATGTTCCGCAAGAGAGAAATAGAGGTGAGTCCAGATCGACGGTAAAAGAAGAACTGTGCGCATTCTAGACCGAGATGTGAAAGTTTTGCGTGGAAGTCGGTTCCCTTAGTGAAGGTTTTATGGCGAAACCATGGCGTAGAAGAAGCTACGTGGGAACCGGAGGATGTGATGAGGCAGCGCAGCTTTCCCCAACTCTTTTGAGCAGGTAATTTCGAGGACGAAATTTTCTTAAGGGGGGTAGAATTGTAATATCCTAAAAAAAATTGAGTATCATCTTGTTACTTGTGTTAGCTCGAGTATGATTATTATTATGTGCTTAGTATAGTTTTATGAAGGCTTGGAATTATTAGCTAAGCTAGAATGATTTTTAGTATTGAAAATATAGTGAAGTGGATTAAATGAACTTGACACTTAAGTTAATTTAAGTGTTAAATTCTAACACAAGAGGAGTTAGTGGCATAGTGGATAAGGCGCATGAAAGGTTGCTTGAGGGAAGTGGTTCGAGTAGCATGGAAGGCATATTAAGGATTTTATTTTTTTTATGCATCCTAGCATTAAGTGTCAGTCAACTATTCATATGGATAAGATGGACAATTTTCTTTTTATGGCAAGAAGACTTAAGGTTATGGTAAGCATGAAATAAGGGATAGAATTGCTAGATTTTGGGGATAAAATTTCTTCAACTTTGGGAATGTAGAGGATTTCAAGGCTTGGCTTAAGGGTGTTGTTTTGGAAACTCTCCTATGGCCATTAGTGCATGAATGTGGACGGCATGTGTGGCTAGGGGGGGTGGCCGAATGTTGATAGGAAGTTTGGGGGGGAATAGTTGGCCAACTTTAGCATTTTTGTGCATCATTTGGCATTTTTCTCTTCCTCTCCAAAAAACTCCCTCTTTGGCCGAATGTATCTTAGGCATTTTGGTGCAATTTTGCTTTTGATTTAGCTCTCATTTGTGTTTGAACCAAAATCAAATTTCTTCCTCTCATTTCCCTTTTGAAACCGAAACCACAATTTGCATTTTTGTGCACTTTTCTTTTCGGCAAACTAGGTGTTTGGCCGAACCTCTTTCTCTCATCTCTCTCTTTTCTTTCTTTTGATACTTGCTCAAAAACCACATTTCCTTTTTCACTTCCTCTTGGCCGAATCTTCCTCCTTCCCAAATCCCATCTCTTTCATTTTTTTTCAAAGTTAAAAACATCCATTACCATTCTATTTTCATTTTCTTTTTTCTTTTTTCTTCCATTTTCGAATCATCCTTCTCCTATTTCACTTTCACTTTTATTTTTCCTTTCTTTTTACTCCACCATAGCCGAATCTTCTTTCTCTCTTTTGGTGTTATATTTACCGAATATCATCAAGGGTAGATAATCTTTGGGTTTTCTTCAATCGGTTTTGGAAGATAGGTAAGTGTTCATGGTCGTATTTCGTTATTTCCTTCTCCTTTCTAAGTCGTTTTCTTGTGGACAAAGGTCGAATCCTTGGGCATTTGTTTGCAAGGTTCTAACCATTATTTAGGAACCGATTTTTCCTTTAGGCTCTTTGGGGACGTTGGAAGCAATCGATCTAAGCCATTCATTTAGCAATCGGTTGGTAAGTCAAGTGGTAAGATTCATGTCGATTCATTATTCTTTTGAGGATAAAGACTAAGGCTATTGGGATTAAGATGTGATGTTGGCGAATAGATTTTTGCTTATAGTTTTGTGGTATGGCCGAATGTAGGACAAGGTGATCTAGTGCGGTAGATCGGATCTTCTGGTTAGTATTTGCGTTAGTGAAAGGTGTGTACCTTACACACTTTATAACTCGGTATATATATATGTGTGTGTTAATAACTATTCATGTTGTTAAAGCCGAAAACTATGAGATCTTGAAATGATACCTTGATGGGTATGAGCAAGGATACGGGTAAGTCCGTTTCGATATGATGTTGATATATTTTTTTAATATCACGATCTACGATATATATTGGTTATATGTTTATATCAAAGTATAATGACATGATTTGTTATCTATTGCATTGGTATGGGCGATATGAGAGGAGGGGGAAGATTGATATCCGTGTCTTTGGGACACGGAGGTTTGGCACCTCATAGCGACTCGTCCCGGTGGTTTCACACCACCGTGGGTTGGCCCTCATTTGATGTATTGGGATCGTCGCCGGTGATTTGGTATCACACGTGGGTTGGCCCCACAACTTGATTATTTGTGACTTTGGGTCACCAAAGTGATTTGGCATCACATTATTGGATATCGTGACTTTGGGTCACCAGTGGTTTGGCACCACCAAAGTGGTTTGGTACCACACGGGTAGAAAAGGAGTTTTGGATGGCTAGGTTGGGTGCATTATATATATATTGCTTGGTTATAATTTGTGTAAGTATGTGGCATTTACCACGAGAGGGATTATGCACTCGAGTCTTGGTGACTCACCTTCTCCCTTATTTTTTCAGTGATTCGTAAAAATCGCGGATGAGGAGCCTGATGAACTCGAGGAGGCCATGCAATAAAATTTGGTTTTACATGAACTTCCATTTGGGTACTTTATTTGAATTCGTTTTCATCTTTTTATGGATTTGTAATAAGGCCTCTTTAATTATATTTTTGGATTATTTATATGCTTTGGATTTGTTTTAAATATGGCTTATAAATTACACTTTGATATAATAATTTGAGCACCAAGTTTTCTAAACTACTAAACGCGATGGTTTTTAAAACGTTACCATCGGGTAACATAAATCAATTGATAGTATTTAACAACTTAAGTATTTTTGATAACTCATACTATTTTCCAAAACTCAGCCTTCCAAATTTCTATTAGATACGGTTTTCAACCTAATCGCTTTAGTTTCTTTTCAATTTATAAAAGGTTTACAAATCTAAGTTTGCAACTAAATTTTAAAGATTTATTTTCGGGATTTCAAAGTAAATTATCAGTTTTTAATTTATTATACACCTGATTTCTACGAACTTAGAACAACAAAGAGTTTTTCACTAAAATTTAATCGGTAACTCGTTTTTCCTCAAAACGTTTTCCCCTGTGACATACCAAATTCGGTTGTGGCGTATTGACCGGGTTTGGGGTGTTACATAAGATCAATAAAAACTTGGCAAACATGTATAAATTAAACAACAAAGAGGAAAGAGTAAACTCTAATTCAATTCAACAGCCTTCGGATCTTTCTGACTAAGGTGTTCCTCCGATCCAGTCGTTGCTCCTTTACTAAAGGTTTCTCAAGGTGGTCGGCCAAGAGATGGTCTTGACAAGGCTTTTGTTGGCTAAAGAATGGAAAGGGAGATGGAGTGGCTAGGCATGGAAATGGAAAATTGAAATGAGAGAATGCTTGATGAATGAATGGATTAAGGGATATGAGGGATGAGAGATGTTTTGAAAGGTGAAAGGTGTGTGGTATTTGTAGGTGAAGGTAAGGGTAAAGTGTACTAAAAATATAGTTTGAAAATCCTTCATTTTCTTTTATGCTTGGCTAGCCATAATTTGTGGAGAAAAAGGTGGTTTGGTTGCTCATTTTGAATTCAAATCGTTGCTATTATTAGCCATGTCCATCATGTAGCAATGCTTTTACTGGGTCAAACTAACATCCTTATGACCTAGGTTTGTATGGTCTTGCCGACCAAAAAGATTGGATGTGTCCATGTCCATGCAACATTTATATTAATCTCATCTTTCATGGTCCCACTGCATAGTGAAAATTTAACATATTAATAATTAACATGAAAATAATGTAATTTATGCACAAAAATCATGTAATTAAGCATAATTTCACATACATCATAAATTCATGTATATTATTAATATTTAAGCAAAATCCACTTAATTTATTAGCAATTACTCAAGATTAATATAATTATTAAGTAAAAATGTGGTAAAAACATATTAAAAAATCCTATATAATTTTGAGTTTACAAGTACATCGGACAGGACCCAAGCAGAATAGATCTTGAATTCATTTATGGATTTATTCACTTGTGTAGTTCATAGTGTGACATACCTAAATCTTGAGTGGATAGCAGACTATGTATGATTGTGACTCATACACTTTGATGTAAGTAAAAGCCTGAGTTCAAATTGGTAAGGAACCGAAAGCTGGTGCGTTGGGTGTACGACTTCTATAGTATGTGGCATCATTCACAATATTGGAATTCATAGCCCAAAACATGGGCAAATGATATCCTCTCATAAGTATTACATGGTTGATGAAAAGTAAACGTGGTCACGGGTAGTCCATCTTTGTGATGGATGACTTTATCGCTATTTGAAAGTGATTGACTTTTCATGAAAAAAGATTTAATGGTTACCATGAGATAAAACAAGATCATATTGAGAGAATGGATATTATCCCAAAGTGATCAAGGATATCCTATAAGGGTAACACACTGATGACAAGGTCATTGGATTAGCACTGAGTAGTTGCTTTTGTAATGGTATGTCATTGGGGAGAGCTCAACCACTATACTCTAGTGGAATGACTTCGTGACTAAATGAGTTTATAATTAATAGTCAAAAAATCGAAACTTAATTATAAGTCATTTAAGCCTCACATTCATATGTCCAATCGGTCCCTCCGCTAGCTCGTTGAAACCAGAAATGAATTGTGTGTTTGAACAGAAACGAACAGAATGAATAGAAAAAGAGAACTGGGAAACATTCAAGAATGATTATGGTTTTCTTTGAAATGGAGAAATGGAATCATTTGGAAATAAATGTAGCTTTCCAAAAATTGAAATGGAATTGAAAATGGAAACTTGCAATCCTATATAAGATTACTTAAAAAATGACGGAAGAATGAGTTTATGTTTTTTGACTGTTTTGAAGCTCGAAAATGAAAATAAATCATTCTGTCATAGTGAACATGTTGAGTTGTGAAATATTAAACATATTTTCTCAAATTTTTACTAGGGCAAAATCTTCAAAATTTTACCAGGGGTAAAATCGTCAAAATTTCACTAGGGGTAAAATAGAGATGATAAATTTATATATAAATATTAAATTTTATTTTGGAAATAGAAAAACTGAACCGATTTGAATTACATTACAGAGTATTGGGTCAAAAAGGGCCCAGGAAGTACTCGTAATTGGACCCTATGTAAGACCAGCCTGAAAACCCCTCATGGATATGAAAGGGTGGCAACCCTAGTAGGAATACTAGGTAAAAATGTCCACCCCTCCCCTACTCTAAGTAGGATGTTGTTTTTTTTTTTTGAAATAAACCACTACAACTCAATAAGGGTTCTACTATCTCTTCCTATAAATAGATGGCATCAGAAGAGCTATTGACACAACTTTTGAGAGATTGTTATTCTGCTGAAAAATAGAGAGAATTAATTCTCAACTATTACATATATTTTTTTAGAATAACAATTTTATGAGTTTCTATTATAGAAAAGAGAATTTTTGTTTTCACCTCTAAAAGAAAACTTTTTCTAGTTCTGTATTTTGATTCAATTGGTTCGATCCCAAACTCGAAGTAGTTTGTGGTACAAGAATAGCGGAGAAGATTGCTTGGTTGAAAGGTCGGAAAGCATCAAGGATCCGCTTAACCAAAAACACAGATACAATTTCGGTCTAGGTTTATTACTATAAATATCACAAACTGAGTCAATTTTCAAAATTTTAATTTTCCGCTGTGCAAGAAAATCATTTTCAAACAGGATTTTTGCCAACAGTAACACCCCACCCAACCCATTCACCGAATCTGAGCGCAGGCATCACAAGCAAACCAGGTTATCGTTCAAACTAAAACTCAATAACTTCTAAAATCAAATTGCATTACCTATTTATTCTGCACAACATCAATTACAAATATATTTTCTCGACTCCAGACTATAATGGAACTAATCGGTTACAACATATTTGCCCCCATTGGCGAAGTCTTCTAAAAATGCCCCTTTCTTATGTGCAAGACCCAAGTCCAATAATGACTTCCGTGACTAACACACGAAATGGCTTGGTCCCTTCCTCGAGCTCCTTATTCTACGTTTCCTGCAACCACAGGTCAACCTTGTAAGTTCAATCAAACTTAGTGAGTTTCTTCATTTCAGAAAATATACCTGATATGCCACAAATCGATGTGGCAAATTAGGCTTTTCTGACACACTTAAGGAGCTTTTTCTCAAGCAAAATAGAGTTTTTAGCTTATTATTTTCATATTTTTATATTTTTCAGGTAGTAAGTGAAAATCTCTCATTTTTCTTTTTTAACCCAAATTGATTGATAGTGCCATTGGGAGGTCTAACGTGTGTTTGAGTGATATAGGGACATGTCAGAGGTCAAAATCGAGCGAGAACGGCATCTAGGGCAAGGTATTGCGATATCCAACCCTTGGAATTGCGACACCTCCGGTAGTATGGAAGACCAATGAGACCCTTCAGAGGTATCGTGACATCTTCCTTGGGTATCACGATATCCACCTCTTAAGGAAGACACCCATGTTCGATACTGACCGAGATATTGCGATATTCTCCTTTAGGTATCGCGATATTGCCTTCGCTAGAAGGACAAACTTAGACAAAAAAGGCAACCTTTGTGTAACACCCTATACCCGACCCAGTCGCTGGACCCGAGTTATAGGATGCTACAATAGTAAACAAGAATATTCACAAGTAATTTATTCGATAATACTGAATAATTAATAAATACAAGTTAATTCCATGTTAAACATGCATTACAACCAAACCGAGCCTCAACCGGGCTTACAAAAGCCTTCGAACAAGTTCAGAACTAAATCAGGACTTGTAACACGCATATCACATTTCTATCGTTAGAATAAGGTTACGGCACATATCAGGACTTCTCATAACAATTGGCATCCAAATATCAAATAAATTCCATTAATATGGATATGTTCAAAAAGAAATAAAACATACATGTACGAGCTTTAAATCGGGCCTTCGAGGCCCCTAGAATAGTTTATGAGTAATTGAGGACTAATTCGAAACAAATTGTGACATTTCAGGCAAATTTGAAAAATTTTCACCTAGAGGGGTCACATGGGCGTGTGGGACTCAACCGTGTGCCTACTCGTGTAACTCACTGACTTGGGCCACACGCCCGTGTCCTAGCCCATGTGCTAAACAGTTTGAACCCTACCCTGCACCTAACACGCCTAGTCACACGCCCGTGTAGGTTGCCCGTGTGTGACACGCAGTCGTGTAGCAGCCCGTGCCCTAGGCCGTGTGCACCATTAATTGACCCAATTCTTGCCCTTTCCATACCCAAATGCTTGTGTACCTAAACATACCCAAAGTACATGCATATAAACCTTCAAAGTACATTCAAATATGTTCAAAACATGGCAAAGCAATTAGTCTAAGTGCCAAACCAATGAGTCATCAATGATACCACAACTCAAACACCTAGACGACTCATTACTTTAAATTGACATACAAATCACAAATGCACATCCAGGGTCTTACTTTCACAACAAAAATGCCTTACTCGTTTCATACTCAACCATACCAATTTTCTAACCCATTCAACACACTTGCATATGCTACAACATGACTCATGTTATGTAACACCCCATACCCGAGTCTGAGGCTTAGACCGGATACGAGACATTACTATGCTTGAACTTGCTTAAACATGTATTTACGGGTTATAAAATTTCGTTCCAAATTAAAAACTTCTCTTTCTTAAACAACTCATACGTCTCACTGCCCTACGAGGCCTTAAACTTGCTTCCGAAAACTTTTACAAGCTAAAAGAAACTTTTCTTTAAAACAGGGGCCACACGCCCGTGTTGGTATAGGGACACGCTCGTGTGCCCTTAAGAAATGCCCGTGCCTTCCACCCGTGGTCGACACTGACTAAATCCACACGGCCTGGACACGTTCGTGGCCCTGGCCCGTGTGATAATTAAGTTTCTAAGTGTCAAGTGCAGACTTCACACGGCCTTGGCACACGCCTATGTGCCAACCGTGTGTATCACACGGCCTAAACAAACGGCCGTGTGACCAGCCCGTGTTCTAATCTGACTTAAGACACCAAGGTGCAGGAGACACACGGCCTAGACACACGCCCGTGTGTCTATCCGTGTGGGCACTTATAGGCTATCTACCAAGCCTTTTTACCACTCTCATTTACATACATCATCACATAACTCCACATGGCATCAATTTAACTCTTGAATTAAAGACATTTAATCATTTAAAGAGACAAGGACTTCACCCCATACACCAGGGAGAACTATTTTCCCATGTAATTTCAAACAACTTAAGCCATCATCTATGGTTATACATAAACAAACTATAAGTTCTCTTAAACCAACACAATTTGGCTACATCAATTAAAAATTAATCAACCTTAAACACTAGCCTTATACATGCCATGACCCATAAGGACTTGGTACCTCACATCAAGTGTCTGATCGATAGTGTGAAAACGTCTCTGGCAATCTCCAACCCGAGCTAGCTAAATTAACCTATAAGAGATGGGAGAAAGAAAGGAGTAAGCAATAATGCTTAGTAAGTTCATATACAAATAAGAAGTAGTTACCGATATTCATTCACCAGGTATTGTAATGAGTTTTTCTCGCAAACTCATGGTTACCTACTCAGTCATTCTTGAAGCCTACTCACTCTATCTCTTACCGCATTCTAACCGTGCCATGAGCCAATTGCTCATTTAACTATCATACAACCCTGCACTGATTACCACATGATCATATAAAACAACGCATCAAGCATTTTCACTATGCCACTCATACCACAAATTTCTAGGTGGTTTCGCACTTAGCCCACCATCAGTCTCTAGTAGGGTGGTATCGCACATAGCCCACCAATTATTTATACTTGTGGTGGTATCGCACTTAGCCCACCGAATGATTTTATAAGCGATGGTATCGCACACAGCCCATCGATTAATAATTTACTAGGTGGTAACGCACACAGCCCACCGTTAATAACATAGTGATGGTATCGCACACAGCCCATCGATTAATGATTAATCAGGTGGTAACGCACACAGCCCACCGTTAATAACATAATGATGGTATCGCATTACGACCCATCACTAACCATCAATAAGATGATATCGCACTTAGCTCACCGTTATTATAATGCTCATGGATAGTTATCCACATGAAATTATCTATTTTAAACGCTCACCCAGAACATCTTTAAGCCTAATTTCATCGGCACCAATTTCACAAACCATCAGATTATACCGCATTCGGTACTACTTAGAGTGTAGGGATGGGTGGGTTGATTATATACCCACATGGAGTGTAGGGTTGGACGGAGATGGTGTGTAGAGGCTGGTTGGGTAGGATTTTGCTCTTTGCATAATCAAGTATCACTATCGACATCGTGATGGGCTAAGGCCCTACTTGCATTTTGACATCAGATCGAGATGGGCTAAGGCCCAAATCACATCCGATCATCAAAAGAGCTTAGGCCCAAGACTGCTCAATTATGCACCGTGGAATATTGATTGTTTGTTTGTTTCTGCGGATTACACACCGAGTTTATGTAAACTCACCCTTTTTGTTTAATGTGCACAGTAATCCCCGCACTTGACGGATCGGTGCAATGAGGACTCGACGGTGGCCACACACGTATTTTAAACTGCTTTTAATTTCAGTTTTGGTATTTATTTCTTAATTATTTTCTGGGTTATTTTTTATGTAAATTGAACTTTTTGGGCTGTTTGCTTTTATTTCGGATTTTAGACTGTTTTCGTGGATTTAAAAACTGCACAAACTCAACGAACAAACTGTTTCCTCTAAAAGAAAGGGGTTTTTCTAAGATGGACGGATTTACCTAATTAACTCAGTTTTTCATAAAATAAATGATTTCTAAAGCTTCTGTAATGAATTGTGTTTTAAAACAATCGATAAATAAGTAAGCGATTTTGGAGTCAACAAGAGTAAATAAATGAAAACGATTTTATCGTAAAAACTTAGTTTCAACACGCTATTATGTGACATCGCCAGATTCGGCCATAACATCTAGGCTGGGTTTAGGGTGTTACATTTAGTGGTATCAGAGCCAGGTTACAAAACTCGACTGTGGATTATGGGTTTTATAAGAAATGGGCTTTCAAAAAATTGATTGATTTCCAAATGATTTGAAATGTTTTTACTGAGTAAGTGGTACACCGAGTCTCCGGTGCCGATCCTGTAAGTATTCTGAACTATGATTTGTTTTAAACTGAAACTGTTATGGATAGTATATTCTGAAACTACTATAGGTAGCAAACTGTTCTGAAAACACTCTAGTTAGTGTTTACTGAAAATTGTAGAGAAACTAAAAACTATAGTGAGATCGCGATTTACTTATCACGAACATCGAATAATCGATCATCGCTTTTACATAAAACATTTGTTAATAAACACCGAATCAGAATCGATTCATAAAATTGTTAATACAGATAAATGTGATTAGATAATGAGCACATGGGGTATCTACGGACGGGGTACTAGAGGCCGAGGTAGAGGCCGTAGAGGGGCTTGAGCTGAGTCCTCTTCACTGGGTAGCATACCGAATTTGGATACGAGTGAGACGCCAGTGTCGCCTGCTACTGAGACTGGGTTTCAAGATCGCATGGCTGGGGACGACGCATTGTCCCAGGCTATGCTAAGGATTTTGGAGAGGGTCGCTAGGCCCAATACTGGATCCGGGGGCCGAGGGTCGGTTACGGAACGACTCCAGTCCGATGGAGCTGAGCTTTTCAGGGGTGTCACTGGGGTCGCCCCTAATGTGACCGAGTACTGGATTGAGGCCACAGAGAGGATCATGGATGATCTGAACTGCACCTCCGAGCAGAAATTAAAGGATGCAGTGTCGCTGCTGCGTGATGAGGCTTATAAGTGGTGGCTCACTGTTAAGGAGGGCACTCAGCCCGAACGACTGACCTGGGAGTATTTTAAGACCGCCTTCCAGGGTAAATATGTGGGGGCCAGTTATAGCCCCAGATATGGTCTTATACGGGATCTCAACTCGGTGTCGAGGCCATGTCCCGGACATGGTCTTATACGGGACCTTACCTAATTCTCATCTTGATGATAGCATGTTCATATTCATTATAGTCCACTAGGACTTCAACATCTCATCCAACATTAACTACTCAATTTAGTAGAGCATCATGCATCAATTTGATAGAAAGCATTCTTAATTATGCTAACATAAATGTTGCATTAATCACATACAAACTTACTCAACTTGACTCTCATAAGCATCTCATCATGATTCAGTAGTGGTATGGGGGTGAGGTCGTAGAGCCCCGAACTTGACTCTCATGACTACATACATATGATTTAACATTCATCACTAATGAAATATCATCGTAGTCACATAACTCGCTTCAAGTGAGTTTTCACGTTTACTCATGCTACAATTGTTTCTATAACCCATAATTCCGAACAGTGACTTCACTTACTCAAGTTCCACGTTAATGTCTACTCGAGTACTCAACATTTAACTCTAATTTCTCTTACCATCACTTATCAATTTAGGGAATGTCTTACGGGTTTGAGTACGTCGTCTACTTGATTGCCATAGTCCAACTATGGTCTTACTCGTATCACAACATTATAGCCCAGCTATAATCTTACATGTCATCACGATGCCATAGCCTCGCTATGGTCTTACACGAAATTTCATATCACCACCAATGCCATATTCCAAATACGGTCTTACATGGAAACTCATGTCGGTGCCAATGCCATATCCTAGATATGGTCTTACACGAGATGTACGTCGATGCCATGCTCCAGTCATGGTCTTACACGATTCCATACCGAGGCTAGGTCCCAGACGTGGTCTTACACGGGATCATGTATCGTTGCCAATGCCATGTCCCAGACATGGTCTTATATGGGATCACATGTATTGCCATGGTCCTACCATGGTCTTATTCATCAATTTGTCATTGAATGATCGTACTCATCTCCTACATTCTACTTAATCAAACTTCCCAATTTGACTCCCACAGTATAATATGTGTCGCTTCATACAAAGTCATGAAATAAAACATTATACATCCTCTACTTTAACAGCCGCACAAGAGATTCAACTATGTGGACATATTGATCATACATCATTCTAACAGTTGTACATACACACATATCCCGTTCTCTAGGTAAATTTACTCACTATATGCTCCTAACCCAATAGGTTGAGTATATAACACCGTATGCATATCAACCAATATAGATAAGCTTATCACTTTATAACTCTCATTTCAATCCTCAACTTAGAATTATCTCATTTCATACCTTATCACACACATGTCATAAACTTCTATTCATACCTCTCTGAGTTTCAACAATGCATAAGCACATTTCAATTACCTCATTATCACTTACAACATTATTGGAATTAGCTCGGTTGGGAATCATCTCTGTTTTAACAAAATAATTTTGTTAGAGCCGAGAGATATCACACTATCACGGTCCACCTATGGCATGTATAGCTAGACTCTTACTCACGCTAGGTTAGTCCGAGAACCGACTAAACCATAGCTCTGATACCACTAAATGTAACACCCCTTACCCGTATTCAAGCTGAAATCGGGTTTGAGGCATTACCTAACTAATCTTGCTTAAACGTCTCGAATAGGGTTATAAAATTTCGTTTAAACCCATCACTTGCACATACTCGGCCTAAGAGGCCCTAAACATACCTCTGAGAGGTATCAGAACTATCTGGGAACTTTTACAAACTCGAGAAGCTTTTCAACAAAACAGGGGCCACACGGCCGTGTAGGTCTAGGGACACGCCCGTGTTCCCCTAAGACACGCCCGTGTCTTCCACCCGTCCTAAGGTCACACGGCCAAGGCACACACCCATGTCCTTATCCCGTGTGTCGAATTAAATTCCACAATTAAGGTGTAGACTTCATACGGCCTGGGCACACGCCCATGTCCTTAGGCCGTGTCTCCCACACAGCTGAGACACACGGTCGTGTCTCTGCCCAGTGGAGCATACTGACTTGCAAACCCAACATGTAACGAGACACACGATCGATCCACATGCCCATAGGGCTGACCGTGTGTCACACACGGCCTAGACACACGCCCGTGTGTCTACCCGTATGGACAATTCAAGGCTATTTTCCAAGCCATTTAGCCACCCTCACTGGCATACATTCATACACCATCACATACACTTCACATATCATCAATTATAACTCTTGAATTATCATATTTAAACCATAAAACGAAGTCTTCATCCCATACACGAGGGAGAACTATTTCTGGTATAATTACAATCGACTTAAGACATCATCTATGGCTATACACAACCTAACCATAAACTCTCTTAGGCCAACACATTTGGCTATATCAACTATAACTTAATCAACTTTAAAAGAAATCCCTATACATGCCATAACTCATAAGGACTTGAAACCTCATACCAAGTGTGTGCTCGATAGTGTGAAACATCTCCGATGATCTCTAACCCGAGCTAGCTAAATTATCCTATAAGAGACGAGAAAGAAAGAGGAGTAAGCAATAATGCTTAGTAAGTTCATATGCATATAACAATCAACTATTGATATTCATTTATTATACTCAACCACAAGGTATTATAATGAGTTTTACTCTTAGACTCATGGTTACCTCCTCAATCATTCTTGAAACTTACCCATTCTGTCTCCTACCACTTTCTAACCATGCCACAAGACAAATTTTCATGTTAATTAGCATACATCCCTGCACTTGTCACCACATGATCACATACAACAACACATCAAACATTCTCAATAAGCCACTCATACTACCAATCACTCGGTGGTTTTGCACCTAGCCCACCAATCATTTATAATTACGGTGGTATCGCACTTAGCCCACCAACAAGAATAATTACGGTGGTATCGTACTTAGCCCACCAAATGATAATTTATAAGGTGGTAACGCACATAGCCCACCATTTACAATTTAAAGTGGTATCGCACATAGCACACATTTATTATACATTCACGGATATTTATCCACATACATTTTTCTAATTCAAATGTTCATCCAGGAACGTCCTCACACATCATCATTATTAATGAGCTTTCCACAATAATCGTTCGCATTCACGCTATGCATTAATAATTATAACTTATGCAACCAAGGTGCATCATTTACACATAACCACTATGGGTTCATCATATGCCGAATTCATCTATAATCAGTTCTAACACATACTTGTACCTCTCGTAGTACAACCACATTCCTTCTCATTTTTAACATACCTGTTGAATCACTCAAAATGCTAAATAATATTCGTGAGTCTCATACACATAAGATCATATTGACATCATACTGATGCCATGTCCTTGACATGGTCTTATACAACATCTCACACCGAGGCCATATTCCCATATGGTCTTACACGGAACCTTAATTAACATTATATCATACTATTTCCATTTCCCACTCTTCTTAGTCTAAGTTAAGACTTTCATTTCTTGACATCACGTCAAAACATATTTAATGTAACAGTTCGATTTATACCCTAGTTGAAATAGTGGTTTCGGGACCACAAATTCGAGCTAGTAAAATATTTTAATATTATTTTCTGTGTCTTTGATATGTGATTAAGCATGTGTTAAAGTTTCGTAAGTTAATTTTTTTGTCTGTGTGCTTATTTTGATAAAAGGATTAAATTGCATTAAATGCAGAATTTGCATGCTTTATGAAACGAAACCTATTTGAGATGGCTTTTAAATGAGGAGGCCTTGAGAGGCAATTAAGCCAATAATTATTTAGTGGATGTTTAAAAGACATTAGTGACCTTATGTATATATGTTATTAAATGTTTATTAAAAGGGTTAGTAAGGTAAAATGTATATTAATATGTTTGTAATAAAACAAACAAATGAAAAGATGAATGTTATCATCTTATTTGGGTGCCGAAAGTTTGATGAAAAAGAAATAAAATATCCAAGCTAGGTTTCGGCTATGTTCAAGCAAAATTGAGGTAAGTTTTGACTTCGGTTTTTGATAATTTTTACGTTTTTGCAATCGTTGCTTTGTAAACTATAAGACCCATGTTTTAATTTGAGAATTGATGATGTTTTTGAAATGATCTTTTGATGAACTCATGTGTTTTATGATGTTTGATGGTGAATTATGAAAGATATATGTTTGATTATCATAGTTTGTCTTTGGAGTTTTGATGATTTTGAGTAATTTGGGCTTAATTGAGAAAATAATATTTTGAGGGACTAATTTGTGAAATAAATGAAATGTATAGACTCATATGAACATGGGTGAAATTCGGCTAGGCATGGGTGATATGGAATTTGATGTATTTTGTGATTTTGTGAAATAGGGACTAAATTGTCCAAATGTGAAAATATGGGGGTTAATTTGTAAATTACCCTAAATATGTGTTTTTGGATTGATTTGAATAAGTTGATGAATAAAAGGGTTAAATTTGAATATGTATAGATCAAGAACCGAAGAAAACAGATTTAGATCGCGGGAAATCGAATATAATCAAGTAGCTGTATCCGTTTTCGTTAAATCAGACTCGAGGTAAGTCGATATACAAATAAATGTATTTATATTGAATTATATATGTTAATATGACTATTGATAAGGATGAATGCACATGAGACGATGTATACATGAATTTTGAGATAGAATCGACATAGTGTCAACGTCCGAGAAGTCCCGTTTAAAGCTAGGAATAGATAGGATAGTATATGTCATGACATAGGTGTCCGATATGTGATATCATGTAAAACCACGTCTGGGACGTTAGCATTGATTTGAGATATCGTGTAGGACCACATCTGGGATGTTGGCGTCGATATGAGATTTACGTGTAAGACCATGTCTGGGACATTGGCATCGTATTGATTCGTGTAAGACCCTGTCTGGGATAGTGGCATCGATATCTGGTTACATGTAAGACCACGTCCGATACGTTGGCATTGTATGACTATTCCGATCACTCTGAGTATCCTATTAGATTCCGAACGGTTCAACAGGCAAATTCGAGAAATGAATGACTATGTGAGTGGTATATCTGTTTCAGGTACGTTTGCAAAGTACACTATGTGTGTATGAAAGGTAAGTGTCTATACGAACTTATTAAGATGAATATGTATATTGAAATGATGTGATAATATGTGAAGATATGCTTGAATGAGCTATGTGAATAAGTGATATTTGAGTTGAAGAATGTGGTAAGATGTGGCTAAGCATATGAGCCAAGGAATATGTGATGAATTTGCTATGAGAACTATAAATGCCATTGTATTAATTTGATTATGTGTATTTTATGCTAAGTTTATTTGTGTGTGGCTTAGTAAGCTTTTGAAAGCTTACTCTGTGTGTGTTTGCTCTGTTTTATAGATCGTCGAAGCTACTGAAGGCTCGGGGACCATCGAGGATCGTCATCACACTACTCAAACCTGTTTTGGTACTTTGAAAATATGTATATAGCTAAATATGGCATGTATAGGCTAGTTATTTGGTATAAGTTTGAGATATGAATTTAGCCATGTGATGTGGCTAGTTATGTGTTGGTATTATGCATTTGTGAATATGGTATATGATGTTGGTTTTAGCATGATCTTATGACTATGAAATGGACATGTTTATGGTAAGCATATGGATAAAATTTTGAGTATGTATGTTTGGTCAAAGAAATGGTTATATGAAAGGTAAATGTGGATGAATCATACTTGAATGTATATGTGTTCTGGTTGTGCAAATTGATAGATAAGTTTGCATGATTTGAGTTGAAATTGGATAAGATGGCATGTTGATCTTTTGACATGATTTTGGTTGTTAATTGTGCATGAGATGAATTGGTATATTGCTTGTAAGTATGACCCTAATGTGGGTGGCATTATGGCCTTGCAAATGGCTTGTTTTGCTTACACGGCCGTCACACACGGGCATGCCTAGTAGCCGTGTGAATAAGTCAGTAGCTAGCCTAATTTTACACGGCTATGGTACACGAGCGTGCCTGATGGCCATGTGATCAAGTCAGTAGCTAGCATAGTTTCACACGGCCATGGCACACGGGCGTGTCTGGTGGCCGTGTGGACAAGTTAGTAGGTATGCTCCATTTTGGCACGGCCAGGACACATGGGTGTGTCCAGTAGCCGTGGGAGGCACACGGCCTGATTGCACGGATGTGTGACCTTTACAGTTTTGAAAAATGTTGAAAACTTTGGAAAATTTTCTAAGTGATCGATTCAGTCCTGGCCCAATTATTAAGCATGTTTGAGGTCTTGTTGACCTAATTAAGGGACGCTTTGATGTGAAATGATGACTAAGTTATGAATTATCTGTAAAAGTCTCTGATCTATCCGGTAATGCCTATAACCCTAATCTGGCAACAGATACGGGCTAGGGGTGTTACATTTGGTTGGTATCAGAGCTATGGTTTAGTCGATTCTCGGACTAACTTAGCGTATAAGAGTCTAGCTATACATGCCATATATCTGAATTGTGATAGTGCGATGAATCTTGACGTGTAAAATGTGATTTTCGTATAGTAATGGATCCCAATAGAGCCGTAGCTGACGATGTAGAAAGCAATGCGCCTGCTCCCGCTCAAGGGACAGCGCCCTCTGATCTGAGACCGGCTACGAGCGGTCATGAGGGAGAAGCTAAAGAAGCTTTCTTCCAAATGATGAGTGAGTGGTTCACTCAGTTCGTAAGAAATAATCCGACTGTTTCACAACCTCCACCCCCGTCTAATCCCCCTCAGACATTTGTTATGCCTCCGAATATGAATCTAAATCTATTGAACAAGCCTCCGGTCGACAAAATCCGTAAGTATGGAGCTGAAGAGTTCAGGGCTACCAGTGATGATGATGCTGAAAAAGCCGAGTTTTGGTTAGAAAACACTATCCGAGTATTCGATGAAATGTCACTGACACTGGAAGAATGTATAAAATGTGTTGTATCATTGTTACAAGATGCGGCCTATCAGTGGTGGAAGACTCTGATTTTTGTTGTTCCAAAGGAACGGGTTAATTGGGATTTCTTTCAGTCTGAATTTTGGAAGAAATATATCAGTCAGAGATTCATTGATCAGAAACAAAAAGAATTTCTAGAATTGAAGTAGGGATGTCTGTTACTGAATATGAAAGAGAATTCGTGAGGTTAAGTCAGTATGCCCGAGAATGTGTATCGTCGGAAGCAATAATGTGTAAAAGATTTGAAGATGGCCTTAATGAAGATATCCGTTTGCTCGTCGAGATTTCGGAGATAAAAGAGTTTGTTGTGCTTGTTGATCGAGTGTGCAAAGTTGAAGCACTCGGGAAAGATAAAAGAAAAGCTGAATATGAAGTCAGAGATGTGAGAAAGAGATTTCTGAGCAAATCATTTCAGTCTGCTTCAAAGAAATTCAGAGATGAACAAAGTCGTTCGAGAGTTAATGTGGGATATTCTAATAGAGATCGAGCTAGATCACATTTGAATTCCAAAGCTCCGGCAACATCAATGTCAAGTGTTGGAAATGTTTGATCCGAACGACCTGAGTGTAAGTATTGTGGTAAAAGACATCCGGGAAGTTGTAGATTGAATGATCGTGCTTGCTTCAGATGTGGATCGTTAGATCATTTTATTCGTGATTGCCCGTCTCCGTTGAGCGGTAGACCGCTCGTAATCCAAAATCCGATAATGCTCCAGTGAGAGGTAGACCTTCCCGAAATGTAAGAAATGTCGGTGGTAGTCGAGAACTACAAGAGATACCGCTAGAGATCTCGAAGCTAGAGTGCCTGCCAGAGCGTATGCCATCCGAGCTCGTGAGGAAGCTTCATCTCCGGATGTTATAATGGGTACATTACTCTTTATGATACTTATGTGATTGCATTGATAGATCTTCATTCGTATATATGCATGAATTTGGTATCCAGTAAGACTTTGCCTGTAGAGTCTACTGAGTTTGTTATAAAAGTATCGAACCCCTTAGGTAAAAGTGTTCTGGTTGATAAAGTATGCAAGAACTGTCCATTAATGTTTCGAGATATCTGTTTTCCTGCTGATCTGATGCTATTACCATTTGATGAGTTTGATATCATTCTGGGTATGGACTGGTTGAAATTGCATGATGCTGTTATGAATTGTAAAAGAAAGATTATTGATTTGAGATGTCCGAATGATGAAATAGTTAGGGTTGAGTCTAATGATTTTAATGGATTGCCTACTGTGATATCTGTATTGGAAGCTCAAAGATATATGAAAAAGGGATATGAGGCATATTTTGCTTATGTGATTGATTCAAAAGTATCTGAAAAGAAAGTTGAACCAGTGCCAGTAGTTTGTGAATTTTTTGATGTATTCCCTGAAGAATTGTCGGGTTTACCTCCGATACGTGAAGTTGAATTTGGTATTGATCTGTTGCCTGGTACGACACCTATTTCGATAGCTCCGTATAGAATGGCACCTACAGAGTTGAAAGAGTTAAAGTCACAGTTGCAAGAGTTGACTGATAGAGGGTTCGCAAGACCGAGTTTCTCACCTTGGGGTGCTCCCGTTCTGTTTGTGAAAAAGAAAGATGGCACAATGAGAATGTGTATCAATTATCGTCAGTTGAACAAAGTGACAATAAAGAACAAATATTCGTTTCCTAGGATTGACGATTTATTTGATCAGTTAAAAGGAGCCACTGTGTTTTCAAAGATAGATCTGAGATCGGGATACAACCAGTTGCGAGTAAAAGATTTAGACATTCCGAAAACTGCTTTCAGAACGAGGTAGGGGCATTATGAGTTTTTAGTTATGCCTTTCGGACTAACGAATGCTCCTGCTGTTTTTATGGATCTGATGAACAAAATTTTCAGACCGTACCTAGATCGATTTGTTGTCGTATTTATTGACGACATTTTGATTTATTCACGGGATGAAACTGAACATGCTGAACATCTGAGAATCGTGTTGCAAACTTTGCGAGAAAAGCAATTGTATGCGAAACTCAGCAAATGTGAGTTCTGGTTGCGTGAAGTTAGTTTTCTGGGACATATTGTATCGGCCTCTGGAATACGAGTTGATCCGAGTAAAATTTCTGCTATTCTGGAATGGAAACCCCCGAAGAATGTGTCTAAAGTCCGTAGTTTTCTAGGACTTGCTGGTTATTATCATCAGTTTGTAAAAGGATTTTCGATGATAGCTACTGCATTAACTAGATTACTACAGAAAGACGTGAAGTTTGAATGGTCCGATAAATGTCAGAAAAGTTTTGATCGATTGAAAACTCTGTTAATCGAAGCTCCAGTGCTAGTACAGCCATAATCAGGCAAAGAGTTTTCTAAGTGACCTTTACAGCTTTGAAAAATGTTGAAAACTTTGGAAAATTTTCTAAGTGATTGGTTCAGTCCCGACCCAATTATTAAGCATGTTTGAGGTCTTGTTGACCTAATTAAGGGACGCTTTGATGTGAAATGATGACTAAGTTACGAATTATCTGTAAAAGTCATGGATCTGTCCGGTAATACCTGTAACCCTAATCCGGTGACGGATACGGGCTAGGTGTGTTACATTTAACGTATACATAGAGCAATAATCAATCCATACAACATCAAAATATTAAATATTTCATATAGAGTTGCATAATTTAGCACATGAACTTACCTCGATGTCAAAAAGGGTAGAAATGGACCTATTTGCCCACATTTCTCTTTTCTCCCGTTCTAGGTCCGAATTTCGTTTTCTTTGATCTAGAACAATAAAATTTACTCATCCAATAACTTTGTACATCATAATACATCATAATCTACACTTAGACAAAAATGACTATTTTGCCCTTGTACTTTGGCAAAATTACAATTTTGCCCCTAGGCTCGTAAATCAGTTTTCATCACATTTTCTTATTAAACCAGCCTATCTGAACATTTAACTCTCTTAAAACTATTCACAATTCCAACTATTTCATGCATTAATGAATAAACTACAACATTTGCATTTTAGTCCAAATTAGGTGTTTTCATGACAACACCTTTCACAAAAGTTGTTTCTCATCTTCCTAACAATCATTTTCTTCCATAAAAACTCAGAAACCAACATAAACTCTCTCATGGCAAGTCCCTAGACTCTCAACCATATTGCAAATTAGTCCCCTCATTAGCTAGTTTAAGCTTTGGGGACTCCAAAAGTACAAAAATTATCAACTAAAACCATCAAAATCACTTACTTGTAGAGAAGATGAGTTGCTGAAATTTTGAGCTTCAAGAACCCCCATTCTTTCTTGTATTTTCGGTGGGAGAAGAGAAGAAAATAAAAAGATGATGGCCTTTTGCTTATTTCATCTTATTTTATTCATTTAGTCAACAAAAGTCACCAACTCTTGTCAAATTTTTAATTCCTTGTCCCCTTGACCGTCCATCTCTCTTAGGAAGGTTTAATTTCACTTTAAAGACCTCCAATTTACATTCTATAGCTATTTGGCACCTCTAGCAAATAAAATAGAACTTTCGCACTTTATGCAATTTAGTCCTATTTCGCGATTAGGCATGAAATCGTTAAAATTAAGGCACCAAAATTTCCATGCATCCTTATAAACATGTTATAACACATAAAATAACATGAAAATAATTCTCTAACCTCAGATTAGTGATCCCGAGATCATTATTCTGACTACCCCCTAAATCGGGCTGTTACACTATCTGGATCAGTTTGTGGTGGTGTTCATCAACGACATACTGGTTTATTTGAAGACTGAGGATGAGCATGATGAGCACCTTAGAGTTGTCCTTCAGACTTTGAGGGAAAGGCAGCTCTATGCTAAGTTTAGCAAGTGCGAGTTTTGATTTTCGTAGTAGTTGGGAGGAGTATTTACCGTTAGCGGAGTTTGCCTATAATAACAGTTTCCAGTCTAGCATCCAGATGGCACCTTACGAGGCACTGTATGGTCGTAAGTGTCACACTCCTTTATGTTGGACTAAGTTGGGCGAGCAACGTGTTCTGGGTCCTAAGTTGGTTTCTAAGACAGAGGATAAGGTTAGACTGATTCGGGATCGACTGAAAGCGGCTTCTGATAGACAGACAGAAATCCTATGCGGACCTGAAGTGACGTGAGATTGAGTATTCGATGGGGGAATTTGTATTCCTTAAGGTCTCTCTATGGAAGAAGGTACTGAGGTTTGGTCGTAAGGGCAAGTTGAGCCCTAGGTTTATTAGACCTTATCGTATTTTGAAGCGAGTAGGACCAGTCGCTTATCAGTTGGAGCTACCTCCAAAGTTGGATCGTATCCATGACGTGTTCCACGTCTCGATGTTGAGGCGCTACCGCTCTGATCCTACTCACATCATTTTCGTTAAGGAGATTAAGGTTAGGCCAGACTTGACCTTTGAGGAGGAGCCGGTTCAGATTCTAGATCGAGATGTAAAAGTACTGAGGAGGAAATCTATTCCACTGGTTAAGGTTCTTTAGCATAATCATAGCACTGAGGACGCTACGTGGGAGCTTGAGGATACGATGCGTCAGCAATATCCTCATCTGTTCTGACCGGGTAAATTTCGAGAACTAAATTTTCTTTTAGGGGGTAGAATTGTAACGCCCCAAAATTTTAATTTTTAATTTCTTGTATGTGTGACACACAATGTCTATCTGCTTCAGTGGTTATGTGTTCTGGGTGTGTGTGTGAGGTCCCAAGTTCAAGCCTTACTTGGGCAAATTTTGATATTTTTATAAATAAAGCCTAAACCTTGTGCAAAGGGCTTAAGTTTAAATGTTGGGTAAATTACATCAGAATGGGCCTGCTGGTCTGGTGGTTAAGTGGTGTGTTATTATGGTGGAGGTCTTGTGTTCGAATCCCTGCGCAGGTAAAGGTATTATTTTTTTTGCTCAGATTTCGGGATAGAGTTGTGTAATATGGGGACTCTGAGTAGTGGATGTGAAGTGGGAATTAGGGGAGAAGATTAAGGGATTTTGGGGGTTATCGGGATTTTATTTTATTTTTTTCCCATAACCGAATTTTGGCTCCCTTTTCCAAAAAAAATTATGCCGTCTATTCTTCTCCCTCTCCTCTTTTTGAAATTCTCTAAGTTTTTCCATCTTTCTCTTCTTTTTCTTCTTCTTGATTTTTCCCTAATCCATTTATTTTCCTTCGTTTTCGCACGCGGTTAGTGATCGCTTAGTTTCGGTAAGTGTTTCTCTTCGTTTCTGTCATGAATCTCTTAGCAACTGAAGTGGTAATGTTTTTTCTCTGCGGTTTGGGCGTAGGGGGAGGCTCGGATAGGTGAATTCAGTGTTCTCATTTTAACAATAGTTAAACGAAGGGTTATCGTTGTCGGTAATTTGGGTTTCTGCTCGTTCTTGGTGTCGTCGCTTAAACGTAAATACGTTAAATTGATGTTGAGTATCTTGATTTTAGGCCTTGAAGTGCTCGGGAGTGATTACGCATCAAAACGATACTAGGTGTGTACCCGAAACGTAGAAAACGGGGTTCGGTGAAAAACTGAAATTGCTTGCTATCGAGAAATAAGAGAAATAAGAGAAAATGATGCGAAAAATTGTAGAGAAAGGAAATAAGGGTGTTAAAAACTAGGAAATCAACATTTTGCACTAAAACAGTTTTGGACAGCAGCAGTAGTCTAACTTTGAAAAATCATCAAAAATATTGTAAATTGAGTTAGAGGTTGAATAAAATATGAAATTAAATTTTATTGAGTCTAGTCTTTCATGGAAGAAACAATGTAAGCAATGGAATTGTAAATCATGAGTTATAATAAATTTTGTGAGACAAGGTCAAAATGATTTTGGGTTCCCCTGTTCTGACTTTGGAAAATCATCAAAAATTGTAAAATAATAATTAGGGGCTTAAATTTATATTTTTAAATACTTAATGAGTCTATTTTCAAGATAAACAAATGGAAATATCATCTAAATTTCGTACTAAGAGATAAATAATTTTTAGTAAGGAAAGGTCGAAGCTGTCAAATAGCAGAACAAGGATAACTTTAAAGATTTTACTGTACTTATTTGATAAACTATAAATTCTAAAAATTTTATGGTTGAAAGGTCTTTGAGTCTAGTTTCAAAAACATCAAGCGGATCTTAATTTGGAATTCTTTATCTTAAGATATAAATAATTTAGTGATAATGACTCAAGTAGACAGCTTTGAATGAACATATAAGTAAATAGTGAAAACATATATGAGTATTGAGCTAGCTTGGGTTACTTTAAAGATGGATCACACGGCCAAGGCCAATTTGGGTCGAGTGGGCCACACGGGCGTGTAGGCCCACACGGGCACATCACATGGGCATGTGGGCCCATTTTTACCGAAATGTTTTTAAGGTTGCACGGGTCGCCCAAGTCGATCAGAACCCACTTGTAGGGCCTGTAAGTGCTACTTAGACCCCTAAATGTGTGAAATTGATCAATGGTATCTCATCTTGGGTATGTTAATATCCGAATCTGAATATATGTACTGAAATTGCATAATAGCATGTCATCCATTGTGTGCTGCATTGCATTGGGTTGGGGGTTGTTATTCGGAGGAAGTGTACTAAAAGGCTTTAAGCCTAATTTATCAAGTGACTTTCGATTTGCAAACTCAGACAGTGCCGCATTCGGTACTACTTGGAGTGTAGGGATGGGTGGGTTGATTATATCCCCACATGGAGTGTAGGGTTGGACAGAGATGGTGTGTAGAGGCTGGTTGGGTAGGATTTTGCTCTTTGCATAATCATTCTCGCATCGATCATCGTGATGGGCTAAGGCCCTCTGCATTTTGACATCAGATCGAGATAGGCTAAGGCCCAAATCATCACCGATCATCAAAAGAGCTTAGGCCCAAGACTGTTCAACTGTGCACTATGAATATTGATTGTTTGTTTGTTTCTGCGGGATTACACACAGAGTTTATGTAAACTCACCCCTTTTGTTTAATGTGCACAGGTAATCCCCAGACTTGACGGATCGGTGCAGTAGAGGACTCGACGGTGGCCACACGTATTTTAAACTGTTTTAATTTCAGTTTTGGTATTTATTTCTTAATTATTTTCTGGGTTATTTTTTATGTAAATTGAACTTTTTGGGCTGTTTGCTTTTATTTCGGATTTTAGACTGTTTTCGTGGATTTAAAAACTGCACAAACTCAACGAACAAACTATTTTCTCTAAAACAAAGGGGTTTTTCTAAAATAGACGGATTTACCTAATTAACTCGGTTTTTCATAAAATAAATGATTTCTAAAGCTTCTGCAATGAAATTGTGTTTTAAAACAATCGATTAAATAAGTAAGCAATTTTGGAGTCAACAAGAGTAAATAAATGAAAACAGTTTTATCGTAACAACTTAGCTTCAACACGCTATTATGTGACATTGCCAGATTCGGCCATAATGTCTAGGTCGGGTTTAGGGTGTTACAAAGAGAAAATGTACCAATAATCACATCGGGAGATGACGCATCCTCATGAGCACGTATGGAATAAGCTCTAGTAGGTGCTCTAGCATCGGATCTCACAGCTGAATCCTTCGTCACACTTTTACTGCTAGTTCCATTCCCAGTATTTCTCGGTGGCCTACCTCTATTGGTAGTATTACTCGGTCTTGCACTCGGAAATTGTTCTTTCTCAACCATCTCAGGTAAATCTCAGATAAAATGCTCTTGAGAACCACACTTGAAATAAGCTCGGTCGTTCATCCTACACTCGTCGGGATGTCTTCTTCCACAATGCTGACATTCGGGTCTGTTAGACCTAACATTACCCACGCTTTCCATTGAAGTAGCTTGAGATTTAAAACCCGAATATTACTTCCCGCGGTCTCTGTGCGAATACCCAGCTAAAACATTCGAACAAGAATACATTTCTCTGGATTTCTTTGACTGAGATTGAAATGACTTACTCATCGGCCTTTTTCTTGCATCTCTAACCTCACTCTCGGCCTTTCTTTTCTCTTTGCTTAGCTCTTCGACTTTGCCAGCTCGTTTGACTAATACAACAAATTTTTTTAGTTCCAAGATTCCAACTAACAGTCGGATGTTTTCATTCAGTCCATCTTCGAACCTTTTACACATAATAGCCTCGGAGGAAACACACTCTCGGGCATACTTACTAAGCCTGACAAATTCTCACTCATACTCTGTCACTGACATTTGGCCCTATTTCAGCTCAAGAAATTCTTTACATTTCTGATCGATGAACCGATGACTAATGTATTTCTTTTGGAATTCCTATTGAAAGAATTCCCATGTAACCCTCTCTCTCGGTACCACAGATACTAGTGTCTTCGACCAGTGATATGTTGTGTCCCTCAATAATGATGTAGCACATTTCAAGCACTCTTCGAGTGTACATGATAACTCATCAAATACCCTGATAGTATTCTCAAGCCAGAACTCGGCTCTCTCGAGGTCATCATCTACATTAGCCCTGAATTCCTTAGCCCCTTGCTTTCGAATCTTATCAACCGGAGTCTTATTCAATCTTACCAATTCCACACCTTGAGGAGCTCCGGGAATCGGTTGGGGATAAGGAGGGGGTAGAGGATGTCGAGCATTCGGATTTGTTCGAACAAACTCCGAATACCATTGGCTCATCATGTGGAGGAAGGCTTCCCTAGCCCATTCTCCTCCTCCCTGACTAACTGTGGGAGGTCTACTTTCAGACGGCGCTGCCCCTTGATTGGGAGCCGGCGCATTACATTCTACTTCATCAGCTACAGCTCGGTCGGGATCCATTTACTATATGAAAACACAATTTAAAATTGTCAGGAGTCATCACACTATCACAGTTCATATATGGCCTGTATAGCTAGACTCTTACACATGCTACGTTAGTCCAAGAACCAACTAAACCATAGCTCTGATACCACTAAATGTAACATCCCTTACCCGTATTCAACACCGGAACAGGGCACGAGGCATTACTGAACTTATCACACAAGTATTCCCGCAATTCCGGATGTGAGCACGGCCGGGAACTTGTCCAACTTGAGAAATGACTATACGAGGCCGTTCAAAATGCCATCAAAACCAGCTCGAACTGGCCATTCAAGGAGTCCTCGTATCTTAACGCAAGCTAATTTTAGCTCAATTTTAGCTCCCCGAGCTCCGTCTAGCTCGAATCAGCTCACTTGAGCTTAATTTAGCTCGTTTGAGCTCATTCCGACTTCCTTTCAGCACAAATACTTAATTTCTAGAATAAACTAAGTATTTATTTTAATTATTTTATTTTTCTATAGCTCATTAGTTCGTTTATTAGCTCACTTCAGCTTGTTACATGTTTTTAGTACTTAGTGAGCTAACTGGATTTATTAAAGTTAGCTAGTTAAAATAAATGTGTTCTAAATTAATTAGTATGATAATTAATGTGTCTAAATTATGTTAATACATGGTTCAGCCGAATATACATTTGAATTAATGAGTTCAATGTGTTTTGTAGGTTGGACGAATACATGAAGCCCTAATTAATGCTAGGTGCATGAACGACTCAATGCAACGAATGCAAACATGCATGTATGGCCAGATTCATGGATAGAGGCTCAACCATTGGTTTCCTCAAGGTGCAGCCGAATGTATGAGGTGTATTAATGCAAGGTTCATGAATATTTATGTTCAAAGCAAGGGAGGATACATGCAAGGTTAGCTACAATGAATGGTGTGCTGATTGTTGGTTTCCCAAGCACTTATTCGGCCAAAGAGTAGCTGCAAATTAATTCATCTAGTTGACCGAACATTTCATCAAGACAATCATCAAAGTAACCATTTAAGATGCTCCATTAACGGTCATACCTATTCGACCAAGGATTTCAAATTAAATGAGCTCATTAAGCTCATGGCCGAACCTAGACTTGTCTATTGGCCTCCATGCATTCATCTTCCTTCAAGTTCATTTGCTTAAGCATGAAGCTAACTTTTGAAGCTCCAATCGGCTGAACATAGACTTAGAGAATTAATGTTTTGTTCTAGCTTATTCTAGAATATTCCAGCCGAATCTTTCTTAGCCATTAAGTTGGTCCATTAGGCTATCCTAGCTAGGCTATAAATAGTTAGCTAATTTCATTTGTAAAAGGACTTTTGACTTTTTGCCAAATTTTATATGAACTTTGTTCTTTGTGATGTTTCCTCATCTCTGATTTCGTACGAGTCTCGTGTGACTTATCTGACTTTGCTAGTGGCGTCTATCGAACTTGTTTCCGAACTTATCACCTTAACCGGTGTGGCGTTCACCTATCCTTTGATCAACCATCTTTCCACCTTAACCGTATAAGAATCGGGGTGACACTGTTCTATAGTGTTGAATCGTTCTTCGAGTTAAGTTTGTGTTTCCATTTCCATCACTATCCCGAACATCACTTATCTTTATTTTCTTTGTTAAACCGAACCTATCACATTCCATCCATCCTTAACCTATCCAAATCCCTTTGCTAGACTTCTGCTACCTTTAACCGGAAATACCCTTTTTTGACAATACGAACATTCTCCTCGTCAATGATCGGGCAAACAAGTGAATCGAATCGACTAAACTGAGTCGAATCACATCATTTGGTATCAGAGCTTTTAAAACGAGGAGCGTCGACGTTCGCGTCCATCCCGGAGTAAGTTCGTGAAAAAAATCGAATTAAAAAAAAGTTGTATTTTAGTTTTCTTTGTAATTAGCATATCATTGTAATTGAAGTTAAAAAAAATGCGAGATTATAATATATATATTCGAGTATTAAAAAAAAGAGAAGTGTGAAAGTTCTTGTTCTTGTTTTCATTTCTTATATTCCCGATCATCGAATTATTCATTCTTCAATCACTTTCCCGCCCCAACGCCACACTCAACCCAAATTTCTTTTTGTTTCTGCCTACCCTACACTATACACGAATTATCCTTTACAACCACTTTGAAACTGACTCCTAAGCAGCAAATAGGTCTATTCGAGACAAATATAAGAAACTACGAGAATGGGGTCGAGTGGTAAAAGGCAAAGAGTGTGTGATCCCATTAGAGTGCCGAAAAAGCCTAAAAAGAGTGAAAACACGAGTGTGAGTGAAAACTCTTGTTTTCTTCTTTCTCAGTGACTAGTGAGGCTTTGTGGTGAGGTTTGTTATAAAAGATCATGTTTCGCAATTTTGAACGAATTGATGATTATGGTGATGTTCTATCCGATCCAACATATCAAGCCTTTTTTCACGAGATAGATCAAATGCTCTAAAGAAAATTAGAACCCGTAAAAGAACAATTGAAGCAATTAGATAAACGAGTCCAACGGGAATGAAATTCTTCAAGTCGAGGGGCGAAGTCAAGATTATCAAGAAGACAATCGTCCAATGACTATTCGGGAAGAGATCCATACCGTGATTCCTACTCATCGAGGAATTCGAGTAGAAAGAAAGAAAGCTTCAAGTTTGAGACTTTTCAAGATGACGAACGAGAAAGTACAAGCTATTCTTTGTATGCCTCAAAGAAATCACTCATGGAGGATCATTCACGAAGAATTAAACGTGATACATATGAAGAATCTTCCCCTTCTTTTTGTCGGAAAACTTATCATTCTGATTCTTTTGTTTTACCTTCATGTTGTAAAGAAAAATCGAGAGAAAAAGAAATAAAAAGAAAAGAGAGACAAGAGAAGATCATGAGAGAAAATGAGTGGATCTTGAATGAAATCGAGAAAAGAAAACGAGAAGTGAAAGAAAAAGAAATCAAAAAAGAAATTGAAAAAGAAAATGAGAGTGAGAGTGAGAAAAAGAAAAACAAAATTGAGATTGAACAAAAATGTGAGAAAGAAGAGAAAATTGAAAAAGAAACAGAAACGAAGGAGAAAGACGAGCGAGAACAAGTGAGGAATATTTCCACTAACCACTATGTGAGTTTTCCTCGTGTTCTATCTTTTCAGGTTTCTGGAAGGCCGAATGATACTTCTCAACTTCAATACCTTCCTGATGAGAGACGCTTTTGTATGATCAGCCAAGGTAAGGTTGAAGATGAAATCAAACCACAAGAACTCGAAGGTAAGCAAGGTAAGGAATTTTTAACAACCGAGTCCCAGCAATCAGATTTAAAAGTTGTTGGTAAAACTTTCGGCGACTTAGTTTTTAAAAGATCTCCTTATTTTAATCCGGATAATTGTTATTCTTTGATTGTGGTTGAAAAATTCGTTCTAATAGAAAGCATGAGGAGTTGTTCTCTTGCTTTTCCTTGTGAAGAAAAATTTTTTGATGTTGTTCGATCAGATCGACAAACCAAAAATATGATCTTGCGAGATAACGGGTTTTCACGAAAAATGGTTAAACTATCCGATTGTGATGATTTTGTGAATCAATTACTGCCTAGTATGAAATCCTTGAATTTGTGCAAATCCGTTCTGATGAATGTAAAGAGGTTTGATTGTTTGTTTCTGTGTATGCACAAATCCTTTTGGTTCGGCATGTTTGATTTAATAAAACCTTTGCTACACTTTGGAACAAGTCATCAAACTCGTGTGTTTAAACCTGGAATTTATTTTGGTTCGTTGTAACATCCCAAAATTGGGCCTAGTAGGATTGGGCCCAATGGGCCTTGAGTGTAGAAGCGTTTTAAAATTTTGAGAACAAGAGAACGGCATTATTTCAAGTTGGACTTATTAAGAAGGTAATTTTGGAAAGTTACGAGGTTTCTATGAAGTTCCAGGTTCAAGTTGAGCCTTAGTAAAATTTTGTGTTTAAGCCTATTAAGGAGAGATAGTAAGTGGCATCAAGGCTTATGGAAATAAAAGAGTAAATTGCTAGCATAAATGAGCAATTGGTAAAAGGGTTATGGCGCAACATGTAGTACCTTGAGGGAAGAGGTTAGAATCACTTTGTGTGCAAATTTTGACTTATATTTTTGCACCCTTTCCTTAAGTGTCGGCCAAGAGGCATTCATGGCAAGGTTGACTTCATTATTTTGGTAAGGTGGCTAAAAGAAAAAGGCAAGGTTGAAGTTGGGGAAAGGAATCAAGAGAAATAGGAAAGTAGGGGGAACAAGTGGCCTTTTTCAAGGGAAATGTTATGGAAAGTATTGTTGGCTAGTTTTGACCATTTTGATCATGAATGTGGACGGTTTTGGGTGTAAGAGGGGTAGCCGAATTTTTGTTAGTGTTTTGGTAGAAACTTTGGTGCTTGGTTGGTCAAAATTCCTTCTTGCATTTTTATGCCATTTCTCTCAAATTTCTTCTCATCTTTGCAGAAACTTCAAGCCATTAGTGAGCATTTCTTTTCTATTCACGAAATTCTCCAACTCTACTATCTTTTTCCTCTAATCCATACCCTCATAACCGAAACTATTCTTGTTCATTTTCTTCCATAGCCGAAACTCACAATCCACAATCACTCCTTCATAATTTCTTTCTCGTTTGAGGTGACATTCTTTCTTCGATTAAATTGGTAAGTGAATTCTTTTCTATGATCATATTCTTTTTTCTTTAGCCGAATAAGTATTTATCACTATTCGGTTGTAAATCGTGATCGTAACAGAAAAGGGTGTTATCCTCCAATTCTTCATGTCTTAATCACTCTCTTTTCGTAGTGCTTTAAGTGGGAGACCGTGTATTATTCTAGCTGAAGTCAAACGGTGGAAATTGGATCCAATATCGATAAGGTAAGGGGGTTCATTTTTGGATTTTTCGTTATATCTCTATTTGGCTATGTTGCAAATCGAATCGAAGTTTCGACTAATCGATTATGTTTTAGGGATGAAATCACTCGATATGTTCTACCTTCAGATATAGTGGTAAGTGATTCAAGTGTAAGTGATACGAAATCTTTTGGAAATCCGAGGCTAACTTTTGGTTGGTATTGTTCTAGGTCATCGACGAGTGGTTCTTTAGGAAATCAAAATCAAGTGTGTAATCCCGTACCTTCCAAATACATGTTTGATGTGGTGTGTAATCTCACACTTCTTTGAAAGTTTGTATGAAATATTCTGTGAATCGGTTGGAATACCGAAGAAAACCGAAAACCGGCATCCGTGATCACTCGGGCGTGCGTATGATCGTAATGGTAATCGTATTTCGTAATAAAATAGTTTCGGTCAGAAACAGTGATGTGTATTTGAAAAATCACGAAAAATAGGAAAAAGGTAATTTCAAAGGGAATAAGATATCAGATTAAATCTTACTGTGTCTATTTTGATAAGGAAGAAACGGAGAAGGAAAAGGAATTCTATATTCTAAGATATCTTAATTTTAGTGAGACTGGTTCTGAATGACTTCGTGGTTCCCTGATCTGTCTTGAAAAAATCGTATAAAATTGTACAAAGTGAATTATAAGTTATAGTTTATATGTACAGATTAATTTGTAAGTATATTTTCAATAGAAACAAGTGGGAGCAACATATGAAAACTGTACAGTGAGATATTTGAAATTAAGGTAAGAGAGGTCAGAATCGTTGGACAGTGAAACAAGGGAAACTTTAAGGAATAAACTGTACTAAATGGTTAAGTCAAAAATTCTGGAAAAATTATCGTATGAAGATATATGAGTCTAGTTTCAAGGAAAATTTACGGATCTAAATTTAGAGTTTTCTAATCCGAGTTATGGTTAGTTTAGTCAATATGACGCAGATGGGCAGTTTCAATTTTCTATGCTCAAATTAGTAGTTAAGTCCGGGGTTGCCGAATTACCGAATTACCCTTGGTGGGTAAAATTACCGATTTACCGAAATGTCCTTATGGACCGATTTACCGAAATGTCCTTATGGACCGATTTACCAAAATGTCCTTATGGACCGATTTACCGAAATGTCCTTATGGACCGATTTACCGAAAATGCCCTTATGGGCTGATTTGATAGAATGCCTTAATGGGCCGATTTATCGTAACAAATCTCTGGAGTAATAATTGTTGTTTATATTTGTAAATATGATGCATTACTATGAATGTTGCATTTACATAATTTTGCATGGGATGGGAAAATATGAATGAAGAGAAGTATAGACCGGTGGCATTGCCACAAATACCGATAAGGGCTATGTGCCAATATAAACGTGATTTGGCTTTGTGCCATCGTGATTAAGGCTATGTGCCAATATAAACGTGATTTGGCTTTGTGCCATCGTGATTATGGTTGTGCTAAACGTATTTACCGGGGCTATGTGCCTAACATATGAATTAACGACTCTGTGTCGATCATTTTTTTTACCGAGGCTATGTGCCGATTATATTACCGTATATGATTCTGGTGGCTCAGCCACAAATAGTATAAATGGCAGCTTGACTACAAATTGGAGAGACTGGCGGGGTGGGTTGACTTGATCCCCACAGGAGAGATTGGTTGGTACGGGTGGAGAGTTAGACGGCTGGTAGGATGGGATGGGTTGCATTCATTTCATATATTTATTATTTGTTTATGGGCTTTGGTCCAAGATGATTGTTATTTGGGTTCAAGCCCAAATGACGGTAAGGGGATTTCACACTGAGTTCTTGTAACTCACCCCCTTTCTTTTTAATCTCTGTAGGTAATGCTCCGTAATGAGGACTTGGGCCCATGGATGACTCGGTGGAGGCCATACTTCAGAAATGGTGTTTATTTTGAACTTTAGATTTCTATTTTCGTTCACTTTACTATTTTGGTTTTTATGATGTAATAAGGCCTCTGGAGTATTTATTTTGCTTTATGTTGACGTACTTTAAGTTTTGCTTGAATTGTTTTTAAATGGGAATTTTTCTAAAAGCTTAAATAAAGATTTTCCAAAATTGTTTTACAAAAGGATTTCATAACAAACTTTTACAAATAATCTTAACTCAGATTTTCTATAAATTTATCAATGACATTTTCAAAAGTCACGGTTTTAAAAGATTACTAGTTCGATTATCGATTTATCAAACAACCTCTCAAAATACTTGTATTTTATCTATGTTTTCGTAACATTTTCAAAATGCTTCTGCAACTCTATTTATAAACGTCACATTTTCGTAAATTGTTTATTTCAAAAATGTTTCCGCAAACAAAAAGGTTTTTAAAGATTATTATGTAGTTAACAATTGCTTAAGTGTTTTGGTTTTAACAAAGAGGCTGTATTTCTCAAGCAAGTTTTTAATAATCGCAAAGATGGTTTTTACTTCCATGTGACACACCAGATTTGGGCCTAACTTCTAGGCCGGGTTTGGGGTGTTACATTCGTTTTGTGGGAAAATCATGCATCTTACATTTTGTGTGAATAATTTATATTTGATTGATGTTTGATCTTTGACTAAGGGAACGAAATTTGACAATTTTGATTACAATTTTAAATCATTCCTTGATCGTTTTATATGGCTGTACATAAAATTTATATTTTATCCTGAAAAGGTAAGATCAACTTATGTTTTTGAGCCTAGAATCAATTCATATGTGAATAACATTTCAAGAAGTTCCTTTGAGTCCATCATCCATGGTGACACTAACTTCTTTCATCTTTGTGAAGGTGACACTATGAAGAGTGCGAAGTGTCTTTGTCTTTACCATTCATTTCAGGTTGATTCAAGCATGGAGCTTCGATTACACTACAATTCGAGGAGAGAAGGTTTGTGATGATTAAAAGAGGTAAAATTGATTTTTGCTTTTCTATTCCTAAAGGTAAATCAGGTATGTCTTCTGAAAATTTTAACATACCTTTGCTCTACTCGGATGATGACAAAAATCTTGTTGATGTTTTGGTTTTTGACAATTGCTTGAATCGGGCTGTGGTTAACTGCTCTACTTTGTTTGGAGATGATATAGTTGTTTGGGATGATGATAAGAAGATTTTTGTTTGTGATAATTGTAATGTTAATGAATGCGTGGACAAAAATATGGCCAAACGGCAATTGCAAAGTTCAAGTAAGCAAAATCATGAATCATATGAATATTTTCATTTGCTTGTTTGTGATGACTACGTATACCTTTTGACTCATTACTCGCATTTCATTTATCAAAACTGTGACTTGTGGAAACAATTTGAGTTGTTTGAATGCCCTAAAATCTATTAATTTTTGTTTCGAACAATTGACGAGGCATTGGTGAGTAAAATGGTTTGTTTGTATGGTGTTTTGAGTCATACTTGTCTTGATGCGAATATACATGACTTACATGTTTTGGATCGCTTTTGGTTGACTCGTGGCTGTTTATTTCAGTTGACTCATTTGCCATTCGCCCCATTCTTCCAAGAAAAGCCGCGTAAATATTTACGAGTGAACAAACGACTCGACCTGAGGACAAGTCGTTTTGAAGAAGGGGGAATGATGTGAGCACGGCCGGGAACTTGTCCAACTTGAGCAAGGACTATACGAGGCCGTTCGAAATGCCATCAAAACCAGCTCAGGCTGGCCATTTAAGGAGTCCTTGTATCTTAACGCAAGCTAATTTTAGCTCAATTTCAGCTCCCCGAGCTCCGTCTAGCTCGAATCAGCACACTTGAGCTTAATTTAGCTCGTTTGAGCTCATTTCAACTTCCTTTCAGCTCAAATACTTAATTTCTAGAATAAACTAAGTATTTATTTTAATTAGTTTATTTTGCTACAGCTCATTAGTTCGTTTATTAGCTCACTTCAGCTTGTTACATGTTTTTAGTACTTAGTGAGCTAGTCGGATTTATTAAAGTTAGCTAGTTAAAATAAATGTGTTCTAAATTAATTAGTATGATAATTAATGTGTCTAAATTATGTTAATACATGGTTCAGCCGAATATACATTTGAATTAATGGGTTCAATGTGTTTTGTAGGTTTGTCGAATACATGAAGCCCTAATTAATGCTAGGTGCATGAACGGCTCAATGCAACGAATGAAAACATGCAGGTATGCCGGATTCATGGATGGAGGCTCAACCATTGGTTTCCTCAAGGTGCAGCCGAATGTATGAGGTGTATTAATGCAAGGTTCATGAATGTTTATGTTCAAAGCAAGGGAGGATAGATGCAAGTTTAGCTACAACGAATGGTGTGCTGGTTGTTGGTTTCCCAAGCACTTATTCGACCAAAGAGTAGCTGCAAATTAATTCATCTAGTTGACCGAACATCTCATCAAGACAATCATCAAAGGACCATTTAAGATGCTCCATTAATGTTCATACCTATTCGGCCAAGGATTGCAAATTAAATGAGCTCATTAAGCTCATGGCCGTTGGCCTCCATGCATTCATCTTCCTTCAAGTTCATTTGCTTAAGCATGAAGATGACTTTTGAAGCTCCAATCGGCTGAACATAGACTTAGAGAATTAATGTTTTGTTCTAGCTTATTCTAGAATATTCCAGCTGAATCTTTCTTAGCCATTAAGTTAGTCCATTCGGCTATCCTAGCTAGGCTATAAATAGTTAGCTAATTTCATTTGTAAAAGGACTTTTGACTTTTTGCCAAATTTTATATGAACTTTGTTATTTGTGAGGTTTCCTCATCTCTGATTTCGTACGAGTCTCGTGTGACTTATCTGGCTTTGCTAGTGGCGTCTATCGAACTTGTTTCTGAACTTATCACTTTAACCTGTGTGGCGTTCACCTATCCTTCGATCAACCATCTTTCCACCTTAACCGTATAAGAATCGGGTTGACACTGTTCTATAGTGTTGAATCGTTCTTCGAGTTAAGTTTGTGTTTCCATTTCCATCACTATCCCGAACATCACTTATCTTTATTTTCTTTGTTAAACCGAACCTATCCCATTCCATCCATCTTTAACCTATCCAAACCCCTTTGCTAGAATTTCACTACCTTTAACCGGAAATACCCTTTTTCGACAATACGAATATTCTCCTCATCGACGATCGGGCAAACAAGTGAATCGACTCGACTAAACTGAGCCGGATCACATCAATTCTGAGATATAAAAGTTGCGTCCAAATTAAAACCATCCACATTCAATCATAAAGTCCCTAATATGTAACGCCCCGATTTCTTGCTTAAATTTTAGCTTTTGTAATTTTGGCATGAATGAGTGTCTGCTTCAGTGGTTATGTGTTCTGGGTGTGTGTGAGAGGTCCCAATTTTAAGTATCAACTTGGGTAAATTTTGGTATTTTTATGAATAAAGCCCAAACTCTGGTTAGTAGGCTTACAAGTAATAGTTTGTAAGAACATGTCAGACAGGGCCTGCTGGTCTAGTGATTAAGAGGAGTGTTGGGATGGAAAAGGGTCTTGTGTTCGAGTTACGACACGAGCATTATTTTTTCTCTATCACGTCCAAAGAGTTTGTGTTGGTTTGAAAAACTGATAGTAAGGAGAGATTTGGGGAGATGTTAGGGGGGAATATCAGAATGCTGTTCAGTTTCCTCTCCCCAGCAAAAATCAACTTCGGCATTCTCCTTTTCCCCAAAATTCTCTACCGTTTCTTTTTCCCCTAGCTTGTTGCCCTTTTTTTTCACTTTTCCCGCCCACCTCGATTGCGTTTTATTTTTCCTTTCCCTATCGACAACGCACATCCCTGTGGTTAGTGTGCATTCGGTAAGTCAAGAGGTATGTTATGATGCATTTTGGGTATAGTAATGGAGTATTAAAGGTTTACTTGTCTAATTTGGGGACAATCAAGGAACTGTGGACTGATTTTCGGGGTCTTAGCAGTGGGAAACATTGTCGTTCGTTAAAGGTAAGGTTGTCGGTAAGTTTTGGGAAATTTCCTGTTCATAACAACTGAGGTTAAGTGACTAAATTGGGGCTTTAATTTCTCGAATATAGGTGCTGGAGTGCTTGGGAGTCGTTTTAGGTACAATCGAAACCAGGTGTGTACCCGAAAACGTAGAAAACGAGGTTCCGGTGGAAGTCAAAAACCTCATTATCAACACCACACGGGCGTGTGGTCGCCCGTATGGTAAGCCGTGTGCAAGACTGTTAGTCACCACACGGTTGTGTGATCGACGAGCCAGGCCGTGCGCGAGTGACACAGTCATGTGACGGTTGGGCAAGGCCGTGTCCGACACACGGGCTCGACCATTTGGGCCGTACGGGCCACACGGGCGTGTGGGATTCTGGGCCAGGCCATGTGATCCACACGGCTAAGGCCAATTTGGGCTGTGTGGGCCCACACGGGCAGGCCACATGGGCGTGTGAGCCCATTTTTCTATACTGTTCTATAAGGTTGCACTGGTCGTCCTAGTCGACTGTGGATCTAATGTAGGGTCGGTAAGCTTTACCTAGACCCCTAATTATGTGACTTGACTTTCTGATTTCTATATTGAGCATGAATTCTGATATCCAAGTGTATGAGCAGTGGTTGCATAATAGCATGACATTTTTGTATGTTGCATTGCATCGGGGTGGGTTGATGATATTTGGAGGAAGTATCTGAAAGGCTCTTAAGCTCATATCCGCGACTCACCAGTAACTTTTGATTATGTACCGCATCCGGTACAGCATGGTGTGTAAGGATGGATGGGTTGATTTTATCCCCACATGGTGTGTAGGGTTGGACGGAGTTGGTGTGTAGAGGCTGGTGGGTAGGATTCTGCTATTCTATCTGATTTGCTTATTATGTCTGAAATGGGCTAAGGCCCTAAAACATATCTGATTCTGTATCTGAGTGGGCTAAAGTCCACACCGTTTCTATAAAGGGCTCAGACCCGAACTATGAATTTATGTCTATTTTATGATATGACTGTGTGTATGTTTTCTGTGGGGATTACACACTGAGTTGCGAAAACTCACCCTTTTCTGTTTAATCTGTTCAGGTAATCCCCAACAGTAGACGGATCGGTGCAGCGGAGGACTCGACGGTGACCACAGTTTTGGACACTTATTACGGTTTATTTTTAATTACGATTTGGTTATTTTTGGGTATATTTCTTGTAATAAGGCCTTTACGAATTTTCACTTAAATTTGGGATTATTATTTTATGAGCTGCTAGCAGTAGGACAAGACTCGAGTTTTCAAAGTAAACAATTTTTTTATCAAAAACACACGAATTCGCAAATTACTTTTAAAAAAACTTTCGCAATGTATAACATTTTGAAAATGGTCAATAAATGAATAAACGACGCATTTTTTACGACAACCTAAAATATCAAAAATGGGCATTATTTTAATTACATTTTCTAACTATCTACAAATGGTTTTAGCGCAATTATGTTTTCCAAAGCACTATCATGTGACATCGCCAGATTCGGCCATAACGTCTAGACCGGGTTGTGGTGTTACATTTAGTGGTATCAGAGTCAGGTTGCAAAACTCGGCTGTGGTTTGGGTTTTTAAAATGGTTTTTTCGAAATGATTTTGAAATGATTTAAATTATTTTGGACTGAGTATATGGTACACCGAGTCTCCGGCGCCGATCCTGTAAGTGTTCTGAATTCTGTTTAAATTTGTCTGAAATACTACTTGCATGCTTGAAACAGCCTTAGGTAGTATACTGTACTGAAAATACTTTAAGTAGTGTAAAATGAAAACTGTAGCAAAATTGAATATCGTAGTCAAACTGCGATTCGCGATAACGAACTCTGAACTTCTGATACTATTTTGCATAAAACATTTGTTAACAAATATTGGAACTGTAACTAATGCATAAAACATTTAATACAGATAAATTCTAAAATTACGATGAGCGCACGAGGTATTCGCGGACGGGGTACTAGAGGCCGTGGTAGAGGCCATAAGGGGGCTCGAGCTAGGTCCTCCGCATCTGAAAATCTGCCTAATCTGTATTCGAGCGAGGCGCCGATCTCACCTGCTACAGAGACTGGGTCTCAAGATCGTGAGGCTGGGGATGACGTACTATCCCGAGCCATGTTACGAATTTTAGAGAGGGTCACTGGGCCCAACACCGAATCTGGGGGCCGTGGGTCAGTTACGGAACGACTCCGGTCCAATGGGGCTGAATTATTCAGGGGCGTCACTGGAGTCACCCCAAGCGTGGCCGAGTACTGGATGGAGGCCACAGAGAGAATCATGGATGATTTGGACTTTACTGCTGAGCAGAAGCTTAAGGGGGCTATCTCTCTACTTCGCGATGAAGCGTATTAGTGGTGGATAACTGTTAAGGAGGGCACTCAACCCGACCGTTTGACATGGGACTACTTTAAGACGGTTTTCCAGAGTAAGTATGTGGAAGCCAGCTACATCGATGCTAGGAGGCGTGAGTTTCTTAATCTCACCCAAGGGGACCGTTCTGTGGCCGAGTATGAGGCCGAGTTTCTGAGGCTGAGCTGTTATGCCCGGGGCATGGTGGCGACTGAGTATGAGCACTGCGTCCGTTTTGAGGATGGACTCAGGGACAACTTACGGGTTTTGATAGCTCCGCAGAGGGAGCGTGATTTTTCTGCTCTGGTGGATAAGGCAAAGATCGCCAAGAAGGTTAAATGCGCTAAGCGCCAAAATCACGAGAAAGGAAAGAATAAGAGGGAATTGGAGCCCTCGAATTCTGTGATAAGGCCTAAGAAAAAGGCTAGACTGGATGGGCCAGTGAGAGTTAGGCCTCCTATTGCACCTGCTGGGGTGGCGCTGTGTGGGCACTATGGTAGACATCATCCGGGCGAGTGTTAGAGGACGACTGGGGCATGTTTAAGATGTGGGTCGACTGAGCATCGTGTTCGGGATTGTCCACTGAGAACTTATCAGATGCAAACTGCGGGTACTGGTACTGCACGGCCACCAAGAGTAGCTCAACAGGCACCTAGGGGCCGTGGCCGGGCCAGGGGTGGTAATGGCATAAGCTGAGGAAAGAGAGCACTGGGCAGAGGTGCGGGACCGACTGAGGTGAGGCAGTCTGCACTGGATTATGCTGCATGTCGCCGAGAGGATGGTGATGCTCCGGATGTCATTACGGGTACGTTCTTAATCTTTGATGTACCATACACTGCATTGATAGACATAGGCTCTAAACACTCTTACATAGCTAGCTCTGTTTCTGAAACTTTGGGGATTCCGGTTGAGAGTACTTCGAGTGAGATAACTGTTGTGAGTCCGTTGGGGCAATCTATCCGGGTTAGTAAATTGTTTAGAGACGTTCCGCTAGATGTTCAAGGGACAGTATTTCTAGCTGATCTGATGGAGCTACCATTTGGGGAGTTCGATTTGATTCTAGGAATGGATTGGCTGGTCAAGCATCGGGTGAGTTTGGACTGTGCTACAAAAAGGGTTAGTCTGAGAACTGAGGAGGATAGCGAGGTAGTGGTGATTGGGGAACATCGAGATTATCTGGTGAATGCGATTTCTGCGCTGGTGGCAGAAAAGTTGGTACGGAAAGGATGTGAGACATTATTGGCCTACATCAGTGTTTTGAATTCTGAGGACTCTTCGGTTAAGGACATCAGAACCGTAAGGGACTTTACGGATGTTTTTCCTGAGGAATTATCGGGTCCGCCTTCGAACCGAGAAGTAGAGTTTGGGATTGAGCTCTTTCCTGGTACAGCTCCGGTGTCCATCGCCCCTTATAGAATGGCACTGAAGGAGCTTGTGGAGCTTAAGGCTCAGATTCAAGAGTTACTGGATCGTGGGTTCATCTGCCCTAGTGTGTCTCCATGGGGAGCACCTGTGCTGTTCGGGAAAAGGAAGGATGGATCCATGCATATGTGTATCGACTACCGCCAATTGAATAAGCTGACCATTAAGAACAAGCACCCACTACCAAGAATAGATGATTTATTTGACCAATTCAGAGGGGCTTCTGTGTTCTCCAAGATCGATCTGCGATCAGGATACCATCAACTGAAGGTTAAGGAGACCGATGTGCATAAGACGGCATTTAGGACTCGGTACGGTCATTACGAGTTCCTAGTAATGCCATTTGGACTGACTAATGCACCAGCAACTTTCATAGATCTGATGAACCGAGTGTTCCAGCCCTATCTGGATCGGTTCATTGTAGTCTTCATTGACGACATTCTGGTGTATTCGAAGACTTAGGACGAACACGATGAGCATCTTCGAGTGGTATTATAGACGCTTCGCGAGAAACAGTTGTATGCGAAGTTCAGTAAGTGCGAGTTCTGGCTCCGGGAGGTAACCTTTCTGGGGCATGTGGTTTCTGCGGAGGGGATTCGTGTTGATCCTCACAAGATTGAGGCTGTGTTGGGGTGGAAATAGTCGAAGAATGTGTCTGAAATCCGTAGCTTTCTAGGGCTAGCAGGTTACTATCGACGCTTCGTAGAAGGGTTTTCTTTGATCGCAGCACAATTGACCAAACTTCTGCGTAAGGGAGTTCCCTTTGTCTGGACCGATAAGCAACAAGAGAGCTTCGAGAAGCTTAAATCTATTTTGACTCAGGCTCCGGTTCTGATACAGCCTGAATCTGGGAAGGATTTCGTGGTATACAGTGATGCGTCGCATGTGGGTCTAGGTTGCGTTCTGATGCAGGATGGTAAAGTGGTAGCTTATGCGTCTCGGCAGCTCAAGATGCATGAGGCTAACTATCCGATGCATGATTTGGAATTGGTCGCGGTTGTCTTCACTCTGAAAATATGGAGGCACTGTCTGTACGGTGAAAAGTGTACTATCTACACTGGTCACAAGAGCCTCAAGTATCTCCTCACTCAGAAGGAGTTAAACCTTAGGCAGCGTAGATGGGTTGAACTGCTTAAGGATTATGATTGCACCATTGAGTACCACCCTGGTAAGGCTAATGTGGTGGCAGATGTGTTGAGCCGTAGGGCGATGACCGATCTGAGAGCGATGTTCGCTCGACTCAGCTTATTCGACGATGGGAGTCTGTTAGCGGAGCTTCAGGTTAAGCCTACGTGGATTGATCAGATCAGAGGTAAACAGGTGGGGGATAAGTCTCTCGAGTTGAGGTTCCGTCAGGTTGAGAACGGATTTTGGAATTAACAGTGATGGGGTACTTCGTTTCTGTGGTCGGATCTATGTGCCGAATGATGAGGATTTGAGGTAGTCAATTCTGAGGGAGGCGCATAGTAGCCCTTACGCCATACATCCTGGCGGGAATAAAATGTACCGAGATCTCTGAGAGTTATACTGGTGGCCAGGGTTGAAACGTGAGGTTACTAATTTCGTTGCTCGTTGTCTGACTTGTCAGCAGGTTAAGGCTAAGCATCAGTTGCCTTCGGGGTTGCTACAGCCTGTAAAGATACCGATGTGGAAATGGGAGCGTGTAACTATGGATTTTGTTAGTGGGTTGCCTTTAACACCCACTAAGAAGGATTCTGTCTGGGTCGTCATGGATCGATTGACCAAGTCTGCTCACTTCATTCTGGTCAGGACGGACTTTTCGCTCCAGAAATTGGCTAAGCTGTATGTGTCTGAAATAGTGAGACTGCATGGGGTTCCTGTCTCGATCATCTCCAATAGGGATCCTCGCTTCACGTCTCGATTCTGGAAGAAATTACATGAAGCTCTGGGGTCGAGGTTAGACTTCAGTACTGCTTTCCATCCTCAGATAGATGGTCAGTCAGAGAGGGTGATTCAAGTACTGGAGGACATGTTGAGGAGCTGTGTTATGGATTTCCGAGGCAGTTGGGAGGAGTATTTGCCGTTGGCAGAGTTCGCCTATAATAACAGCTATCAGTCTAGCATTCAGATGGCACCTTACGAGGCCTTGTACGGTCGTAAGTGTCGCACTCCCTTATATCGGACTGAGCTGGGTGAGCGACGTGTATTGGGTCCTGAGTTGGTTTCTGAAACTGAAGATAAGGTCCGATTGATTCAGGATCAACTGAAAGCGGCATTTGATAGGCAGAATTCCTATGCTGATCTGAAGAGAAAGGATATCGAGTATGTTGTGGGAGACTTAGTCTTTCTCAAGGTCTCACCATGGAAGAAGGTCTTGAGGTTCGGTCGCAAGGGTAAGCTGAACCCTCGGTTTATCGGACCGTATTGTATTCTGAAGCGAGTGGGACCGGTCGCATATCAGTTGGAGCTTCCTCCAGAGTTAGGTCGCATTCGTGATGTGTTCCACGTCTCAATGTTGAGACGCTACCGCCCTGATCCAACGCATGTTGTTCCTATTGAGGACATCGAGGTTAGACCAGATCTGACATTTGAGAAGGAACCGGTTCAGATTTTGGAGCGCGACATTAAGGTTTTGCAGAGGAAATCTATCCCCTAAGTGAAGGTGCTGTGGCAAAATCATAGCACTGAGGAGGCCACTTGGGAGCCGGAGGATTCGATGCATCAGCAGTACCCTCACCTCTTCTAATCAGGTAAAATTTCGAAGACGATAATTTTCTTTTAAGGGATTAGAGTTGTAACGCCCCGGTTTCTTGCTTAAATTTTGGCTTTTGTAATTTTGGCATGAATGAGTGTCTCCTTCAGTGGTTATGTGTTCTGGCTGTATGTAGGAGGTCCCAAGTTCAAGTCTCAACTTGGGTAAATTTTGGTATTTTTATGAATAAAGCCCAAACTCTGGTTAGTAGGCTTATAAGTAAAAGTTTGTAAGAACATGTCAGAATGGGCCTGCTGGTCTGGTGGTTAAGAGGAGTGTTGGGATGGAAAAGGGTCTTGTGTTCGAGTTACGACACGAGCATTATTTTTTGTCTATCACGTCCAAAGAGTTTGTGTTGGTTTGAAAAGTTGATAGTAAGGAGAGATTTGGGGAGATGTTAGGAGGGTATATCAGAATACTGTTCAGTTTCCTCTCCCCAGCGAAAATCAACTTCGGCATTCTCCTTTTCCCCCAAATTCTCTGTCGTTTCTTTTTCCCCTAGCTTGCTGCCATTTTTTTTTCACTTTTCCCTCCCACCTCGATTGCGTTTTATTTTCCCTTTCCCTATCGACACCGTACATCCCTGTGGTTAGTGTGCATTCGGTAAGTCAAGAGGTATGCTATGATGCGTTTTGGGTATAGTAATAGAGTATTAAAGGTTTACTTTTCTGATTAGGGGACAATCAAGGAATTGTGGACTGATTTTCGGGGGCTTAGCAGTGGGAAACCATTGTTGTTCGTTAAAGGTAAGGTTGTCGGTAAGTTTTGGGAAATTTCCTATTCATAACAACTGAGGTTAAGTGACTAAATTGGGGCTTTGATTTCTCGAATATAGGTGCTGGAGTGCTTGGGAGTCGTTTTAGATACAATCGAAACAAGGTGTGTACCCGAAAATGCAGAAAACGAGGTTCCGGCGGAAGCTGAAAACCTCACTGTCGACGCCACACGGGCGTGTGGTTGCCCTCTGTGGTAGGCCGTGTGCAAGACTGTTAGTCACCACACGGCCGTGTGATCGACGAGCTAGGCCGTGCGCGAGCGACACGACCGTGTGACGGCTGGGCAAGGCCGTGTGCGACACACGGGCTAGACCAATTGGGTCGTGTGGGCCACACGGACGTCTGGGCCCACACGGGTGAACCACACGGGCGTGTGGGATTCTGGGCCAGGCCGTGTGATCCACACGGCCAAGGCCAATTTGGGCCGTGTGGGCCACACGGGCAGGCCACATGGGCATGTTAGCCCATTTTTCTATACTGTTCTGTAAGGTTGTACGGGTCGCCCTAGTTGACTGTGGATCTAATGTAGGGTTGGTAAGCTTTACCTAGACCCCTAATTATGTGACTTGACTTTCTGATTTCTATATTGAGCATGAATTCTGATATCCGAGTGTATGAACAGTGGTTGCATAATAGCATGAAATTTTTGTATGTTGCATTGCATCGAGGTGGGTTGATGATATTTGGAGGAAGTATCTGAAAGGCTCTTAAGCCTGTTATCTGGCAGCTCCGCTGAAACTTTCGGATTATGTGCCACATCCGGTACAGCATGGTGTGTAGGGATGGGTGGGTTGATTTTATCCCCACATGGTGTGTAGGGTTGGACGGAGTTGGTGTGTAGAGGCTGGTGGGTAGGATTCTGCTATTCTGTCTGATTTGCTTATTATGTCTGAAATGGGCTAAGGCCATAAAACATATTTGATTCTGTATCTGAGTGGGCTAAAGTCCACACCGTTTCTGTAAGGGGCTCAGACCCGAACTATGAATTTATGTCTGTTTTCTGATATGTCTATGTGTATGTTTTCTCTGGGGATTACACACTGAGTTGCGAAAACTCACCCTTTTCTGTTTAATCTGTTCAGGTAATCCCCAACAGTAGACGGATCGGTGCAGGAGAGGACTCGACGGTGACCACAGTTCCGGACACTTATTACGGTTTATTTTTAATTACGATTTGGTTATTTTTTGGTATATTACGGATTTTCACTTAAATTTGGGATTATTATTTTATGAGTTGCTAGCAGTAGGACAAGACTCGAGTTTTCAAAGTAAACAAATATTTTATCAAAACCACACGAATTCGAAAATTAATTTTAAAAAAACTTCCGCAACGTATAACGTTTTGAAAATGGTCAATAAATGAATAAATGACGCGTTTTTTACGGCAACCTAAAATATCAAAAAGGGGCATTATTGTAATTACGTTTTCTAATTGTCTACAAATGGTTTCAGTGCAATTATGTTTTCCAAAGCACTATCATGTGACATCGCCAGATTCGGCCATAACGTCTAGGCCGGGTTGGGGTGTTACATAATATGAGCCTACGAGGCCCAAAACATGCATTAGAAGTGGTTCGGGACTAAAGCGACATCTCAGGAAAATTTTACAAAACTTAGAAAATTTTTGCTAACTGCAGGGCTCACACGCTCGTGTGGTCCAAGGGACACGCCCGTGTGACCCTAGGACATGCCCGTGCTTCAGACCGTGTTCAATTTAGGGAGCTCTCTAACTTGTGCCACACGTCTGTGCCACACACCCATGTATTAGGCCTTGTGCTTATTTAATTTAATTCGGATTAAGTGCAGGTTTCACATTGCCAAGACACACGCCCCTGTTCTAGGCCGTGTAGCACACATGCCTGAGACACACGCCCGTGTCTCTGCCCGTGTGCTATATTCTGGACATTCTGTTTTTCAAAATTAAGGTGCAGGGGACACACGGCCGGAACACATGCCCATGGGGCATACCGTGTGTCACACACGGCCTAGACACACGCCCGTGTGTTTACCCGTGTGGACAAAAAGAAGGCTATTTACCAAGCCATTTTCCACCCCTTTAATGCACACACTTACATAACATAACATAGCACCAATTCAAGCTTATACATACAACCAAATCATCCACAACCATGACATCAACACATCATTCATATGCTAACATCTATCATACATAAACATCACATAACTTATCAACTCAAATCATGCAAGTTTCCATATTCATGAAATACATCATCATATGAATATACTTATACCAATGTTAGCCAATTTCAAATGGCCTTATACAAAATGAACTTCTAACCAACATAGGCCAGCACATTTGGCCAAATCAATTATGACACATAACAAAATGACCAAGTCCCCTATACATGCCATAATTCAAAATGTTAAATTCATTGATACCAAAATAATTGTTGATAGTGTGTATGGATCTCCGACGATCTCCGAACCCCGAGCTAGCTTGGTGATACTATAAGATAAGGAAAAGAAAGGGGAGTAAGCTATATAGCTTAGTTAGTTCCTATGCAAATAATAAGCATCATAACCACACATTTAACATACAATTTACATAATAAGAATTAGCATGAATGTTATAATAATCTTATGATCATAACTTACTCAATCACCACCTTACCAAGGGTTCATCACATATTGAGCTCATTACTTATGAGTTTTACGTGCATACCTGTACCAACTCGCATTATAGCCATATCCGTTAACAACTTTGACATTCCCGTTGAACACTCAGAATATTAACGGATACTCAAAAATCTTGCACATAAGTGCCATATATGTAGCTAAAGCTACCTCATATCTCATAATACGTATAGGCTCGCTTTCGAGCTATTCACGGGCCTGTCACACAAGCTGTTAGTCAAGACGTAGCTACACAGTGCTGTTCACACAAGCTGTCAGGTATCCGCAACACATGCCGGACTACCCAGCCACTGGTAGGACGTACAAGACCAGCACCCGAATCACATAATCGCATATACACATAGGTTCCTAGTGATATGTCACTTGTATCCTATTCTATTCCTAAGGTTCAACCGGGATTTCTTATTTGTCGAAACTTTGTCGAATACGTCCAAAGAGTAAATCACAATTCATACAACATGAAAGCATTTTAAAGCATAAATATAACAATGCATTATTTACATACGAACTTACCTCAGTACAAAAATAGTAGAATTGGACCTAATCGTCAAACACTTTGTTTTTCCCTCGATCTAGGTCCGAACTTCGTTTTTATTGATCAATAATAACAAATTTAACTCATTTAATACTCACATTATTCAATTTAGCCCAAAAATCATATTATGGTAAAATTACATTTTTGCCCCTAAACTTTTGACATTTTACGTTTTAGTCTCTAGGCTCGTAAAATGGAATATAGTCAATTTGTTCAAAACCCAAGCCTAGCCGAACCATTTACACACTCATAACAGCCCACATTTTTCATTAAATCACAATTCTACTACATATTTTACAACTTTTACAAATAAGTCCTTTTAGGCATTTTCATCAAAAATCACTTGGTAAATGTTGTTTATCTAACATCAAACATATATTTTCTACCATTAAACATCAAAATACACAAATATCTAACATGGGTAAAATTTTAGACTTTGACATCTTTTCAAATTAGTCCTTGAAATAGCTAGATTAGGTTACAAGGATCTCAAAAACATAAAAATCATTAAAAACGGGGCTAGAACGGACTTACAATCGAGCTTGAAAGATGAACAAACCCTAGCTATGTCTCCTCCTTGTGAATTTCGGCCATGGGGACTAATTTGAGGAAGATGACATCTTTTATTTAGTTATTTTGGCTTTATTTACCAAATGACCAAAATGCCCTTAATGCCTAACTTCAAAATTTCACCTAACCATGTCCATTTTTGTCCATACTAGTATAATGGTCTAATTACCATCTAAGGACCCCTAATTTAAGATCTCATAGCAATTGGACACCTATAACATATATATATCAAATTTTGCACTTTTTGTAATTTAGTCCCTTTAACTAAATTGAGTGCCCAAACGTCAAAATTTTCGAACAAAATTTTCACGAAATAATTCCATAAAACTATAGACCATAAAAATATAATAAAAATAAATTTTATTGCGTCAGATTTGTGGTCCCGAAACCACTGTTCTGACTAGACCCAAAATCGGGCTGTTACATATAATACATGCTTGAATGACTTATAATGGTTTATATTACTTTGTCGTGTATTGTTGCCAATGAGGCATATTGGTTCGATTTTTTGGATGGTTAATTATGATATGTTTGGCATGGTTTAAGAATGCTTGCAATATGTTTAAAATGGTTATATGCATATGTATCATCTAATTGTAAAGTTGAATTGAAAACTTGCACAAAAAGGCACAATTAGGTTCCATAAGGGCTAGCACATAGACGTGTGTCAAACACGGGCTAGTGACACGACCATATGATCACCGGAAGGTAGGAGACTTTTAATCCACACGGGCGCGGTGAGGTACACAACCTGGACACACGGTCGTGGGACCCCTGTTTCTAAAATTTTCCTTCTTTTTTAAAATATTCCAGTTTGATCCTTTTTTGTTCTCGGGTCGACTTAAGAGCTTTTTTAAGCTAGTTTGAGACTCGGTTTAGTTTATAAATCACATTTCGCATGGTTTATGAAGTATTTTATTATTTAATCAGATTTTTTAGTCTAAATTGAATGTTATCTATTTCAATAATTGTAGTAACATCCCATAGCTCGGGTTCAGCGATTAAACCAAGTAAGGTGTAACACCCTATACCCGGTCCAGTCGTCGAACCCAAGCCATAGAATGCTACAATAGTAAACTGGAACATTCATAATAAATTTATTCAATAATACTCAATAATCAATAAATATAAACTAATTCAATGTTAAACATGCATTACAATCAAAACCAAGTCTTCATCGGGCTTACGAAAGCCTTTGAGCAAATTAAAAACTAAATCGGGACTAACCTGAAACATTTACAAATTAACAGGCATAAATGCAAAACAAGGGTCACACGGCCTTGTGGCCATGTCGTGTGATCTGAGGCTGTATGGTGCAAGGCCACATGCCCATGTCCTTAAACTGTGTAATAACCTGATGTCGTGTAATATAGGGTCACATGGTCGTGTCGCCAGGTCGTGTAACAACCTGTGGCCGTGTGAACTAAAAATTACCCTGAACGTGTAGCACACATGACAGTGTCAACCACTCGTGTGTGACACACGGCTGTGCGGTAGCCCATGTGCAGCATAAATGACCTATTTTAAGCAATTTGCATACCATTCAAACCAAATGAACTATAATGTCATTTTATGCTATTCAAACCAATACCAAAACATGCATATTCCCAAGTCAAAAAAACTAATTCACCTAATCATTTTATCAAACAACCAATGTGCCCTCATTGGCACCAACAAATAAATAATTCAAATCAAATACCATTCAAACCAAGTCTTACACCACTTCATACTACAATTCAATTCACATGTATAGTACAATTTAAGTCTTTCCATTTCTTTAACATTCAAGCATACTAAACGTAACAAATACCAAATATCCAATATTAAGCCACAACCATAGATTTACATATACAAGGCTATAATACTAAAACAGACTTTAACTAGCTTAAGTTCATTCAACATATGTACATGCCACAAGTAACCAACTTTAAACATAAAAAATCTACCAAATCGAAAGTTGATAGGTTTGAGCTTCTCATTGATCCGATCGACGCATCTCAGACGTCCAAAATCTACATAAAAGTAGTAACATGAGTAAGTATACAAAATACTTAGTAAGTTCATACAATATAAACAAATAGTGCACCTCAACCATTTAAGAAATACATGAATTAATATGAAACAATTTCACCTATTATGGCATCCAAAAACAACGTCAATCAAGTGAGGTTTAAACCAAATCCATATATATAAACTCAAATGGTGAAACACCAAATTCAACTTAAAATATAACATGAATCCGTATTATAATTTATCACCTTGCTTACATTCACCCTTCAATTCGCATCATGTACACTTATCAAGATTCAAACAACATCATAAACATATAAGTTTTAAACTAAATCACATATACAACCACAAATTGTTCACATTTTCATTTCAAATCAACTGATACCTTATATTCAACTCATAAGTATAACTTCGCCAACAATCAATGGCATAAAATCACCTTTTTATTCACAATATTACCCGATGAAATTTCTTAAAAGTACTCCGTATACAGGTTAAAGTAATAGTGTCTGGTCACCCATTAGGGTTGACCCTACACGAATCATTTGTCTGGTCAAGGCTTATTATTACTGTATTCTCCAGTCCACAACATATACAGGAGCTAGGAATCTAAACATATATTCTCCAGTCTGCAACATATGCAGGAGCTGGGAACCTGAATCTATATTCTCCAGTCCACAACATATACAGAAACTGGGAACCTAAAACTGTATTCTCCTGTCCACAACATATGCAGGAGCTGGGAACCTGGGAAAGAACTCATAACCTCGTATACGAGACTTTTACTAGTTTCATCGGGATTTAATCTTAAATCATACCATTTCGCAACAATTCATTTCAATTAGATTCAATTCTCAATTTGTGTACTACCTCATATCCAATTCAAACTTTCAATAAAACATGAATACATATTTAAACATAGTTTAGCAACAATTTAAACTTAATTATATTGTATGAGCTTACCTTGATCAATTAACAAATATACAAATTATTATGCAAATTAGTTCCCTATCATGACATAACACAATAAAATCAAATAGGTGAGATTTTGGTTTATAACCATACTTGTAATCTCAAATAGCAACATATCAAACTCAAGTTAATATACATCATAAACACATCATTCAATCATATCACAACTTCGATTTGTCAATACTACTCATTTATTCACTATTGTCATTTAAATTTATTATTTTACAATTTAGCCTGATAGATGTCGTATTAATAAAAATTATGCTTGTATATATATAATTAATAGGTATAGACACAAAATTCAAACATAATAATAAAATACAGTAAGTTCCATATGAACTTACCTAACAAAACGATAATGCTTTAGATACCAAGGACTTCAGCAGTTTTTTCCTTTTTTTGCCTAAGTCAACAACTTAATCTAAATAATACTTAAGATTCAAAATATCAATACCAATCTCACAATACTACTCAAATTCATGGTTATAATCTTTAAATTTTCATTTTAGATTATTTTTCCTAAACTTTTACATTTTATTCAATTTAGTCCCTAAAATCAAACTTATCACAACTTTCAAATTTGGACTTCAAACTTTAAACCAATTTCAAATACATTCAATTATAGCCACATATTATCAAAAATCATGGAAATTTCATATCAATTTCAAGATATTAATAATTTAGTCCTTATGTTCAAAATTAACAAAAATCACTTTATAAAATAGTCATTAAATATTTCATAGCTTCCAAATCTACCATTTTCTATCAATAAAATCTAAGATTTATCAATGGCAAGTTTTGAAATCTTTAACTGTTTTGAAATCGAAGATACGGGTTAGTTGGATCTAGTTGCAATGATCTTAAAAATATAAAAATTACAAGAAACGAGCTAGAAATCACTTACGGATTGAAGCTTTAAACTTGGATGAGATTTAGGGATTGTTTTTCTCTTCACATTCGGCTTGGAGGTTAAATATGACAAGCTAATTTGTTTTTATTTTCTTATGTTTACTATTTAACTTTTAATTATTATTATTTTAAAATATAAAATTAACATATTATTATAATAAAGACAAACACTAGCGTTCAATATGATTAATTATATGTTAAATACCATTTAAATCCCTCAACCATGGTTTTGTAGCTAATTAACTCAAATAAATTAATAGCAATTAAGTTTTATGATTTTTACAATTTAGTCCTTTTTCCTTAATTAATTATCCAAATGTCAAAATTTCTAGATCAAATTTTAGTACACTTATATAATCACTCCGTAAATATTTAATAAAAATATTTACGAGCTCAGTTTATAGAAATGAGGTCCCGATACTTTATTTTTCAAAACCACTTAACTTTAGGGACAAACCACTTGTATTTAACTAATTATCCAATTAAGTGAAATTATCATATCAAAGTTCACTATATCATAATACTTTACTAACTCATTCGTCGGAATTGTGGTCCTGAAACCACTGTTTCCTACACCACTGAAAAATAGGTTGTTACATAATGGGTGTTACAAAATCTATATATATATATATATATATATATGTCCGCATCTATGTCTCCGAAAATATGGGATCCGCTTGATAAGTCCGACAAGAATGAGTTTGATTACTTGTAATTTATTACTATGTGCGATTCCAAATGTACAAGCAATTTGTTTATGCAAGTATGTATATGAAGGATATTACAGTCTGTCAAGACTATTTTATATATATGATTCCACAAATAGGGGATTCGCTCTTATGAATCTGCCTACATGTTATCTGTCTCTAAGATTATATCACTAAAGATGGGCTATTTGTTACTATGAGATAGAGGCAGGATTTGATGGTCCGCCAGATTGTCTACTTGATTGAGATGAGTAGGTTTTCTTTATTAATCAGGAATGAGGGTCTTCTTTATGAATCCGCTAATATGTTCCGCAAAGTATGAATCCACACACTTGGTCTGAAACATGAACCTAAAAGGATTGTACCATGAATTTGAGTCCGTTACGGTGAGCTACTATCAACAGTTCGTAACAGGAACTATTTGCCAAGATCTGACATTTCGTTATTTGTAGGTGCAAGACATGCTGTGGGAATTATCTACGGGTTTTCCTTCATAAGTCTACAAGTAAGAATCCGCAAGGATTTTCTCTCAACGATTTAGATGCATAGGAGTTCACAAAGGCTTTGTAACACCCCAAACCCGGCCTGGACATTATGGCCGAATCTGGTGATGTCACATGATAGTGCTTTAGAAAACGTAACTGCGTTAAAACCATTTTTAGGTATCTTAAGCTATCGCCAAAACGTGTCATTTATATATTCATTATCCATTTTAAAAACTTTATACGTTGCGAAAGCTTTTTAAAACAATTTGCGAGGTCGTACGTATTTTGATAAAACCTTTGTTTATTTTGAAAACTCGCGTCTTGTCCTACTGCTAGCGATTCATAAAATAATTATCCCAAATTCTAAGCAAAAATCTGTAAAGGCCTTATTACATTAAATTTACCCAAAAATAACCAAATCATAATTAAAAATAAACTATAAAAACAAATATCCAAAACCGTGGTCACCGCCGAGTCCTCCGCTGCACCGATCCGTCTCATCACTGGGATTACTCAAAAGATTAAATGAGAAAAGGGTGAGTTTTCGCAAACTCAGTGTGTAATCCCCACAGAAAACATGCACACAGTAATATCAAAAAACAGACATCAATTCATAGTTCAGGTCTGAGCCTGTTACAGAAACGGTATGGACCATAGCCCACTCAGATTCAGAATCAGACATATTATAGGGTCTTAGCCCATTCAAGATAGAATATGCAGAAAACAAAGTCCTACCCACCAGCCTCTGCACACCAACTCCGTCCAACCCTACACACCATGTGGGGATAAAAATCAACCTACCCAGCCCTACACACCATGTTGTACCGAATAATGCAAGACATAATCGTAAATATGCAATCGAGTCAAGTAGATAACAAAGCTTAAGAGCCTTTCAGATACTTCCTCCAATCATAATCAACCCACCCCGATGCAATGCAACATACAAAAATGACATGCTACTATGCAATTTAAACTCATATATTCAGATCAGCATACATGCTTAGTATAGAAATCAGACAGACAGATCATTCATATAGGGGTTTAAGTATTGCTCACCGACCCTACGGTAGGTCCACAGCCAACTTGGGCGACCCGTGCAACCTTACAAAGTTTTTCAGAAAAATGGGCTCACACGGGCGACCACACGCCCGTGTGGCGTCAACAGGAAGGTTTTCGGCTTTCGCTGAAACCTCATTTTCTGCGTTTTCGGGTACACACCTGGTTCGATTTTGACGCGTAAGCTCCCCTAAGTCTCCAGAATCGTTAACAACCGAAATTGCAAGTCCTACTCTCTGCAGCAGCACCGATCACTTATTGCCTTCCACCATAATAGCACACCACCGTTTCACAAGGAGGAAACAAATCGAGAAAAGCCAAAAAAGTGGGGAAGACAAGGGAATTTCGGCAGGGAATTTGGCAGAAAACGTCAAAAAGAAAGGAAGAATATTTGGGGAAAACAGGGTGATAAACAAAAATTCAAAAGGAAATCTGCTAATCCCCTAATCTCTCCCCTTAATTCTCTCCACTATCAGAATTTTAGTCCATCTCAACCTCTTCACACGGCACAGGTAGCAAAAATAAATCCCTTGTTTGCACAGGGGTTCGAACTCAAGACCTCAAACATAACCAACACTCCCCTTAACCACCAGACCAGCAGGCCCATTTTGTTAGTTACTTACACACTTTAACTTATAAGCCTATTAGCCAGAGTTTGGGTTTTATTCATAAAAATACCAAAAGCTACCCAAGTTGAGAATTGAACTTGGGACCTCACACACCCCCCCAAAACATTTAACCACTAAAGCAGATACACAGTTGTGTGACAATTTTACAAAAGCCGAAGTTATAGAAAAATCGGGGCGTTACAGACTTTGTATAGCCAAATATAAAATCTTCTGCTTTCAAGTCAAACATGAATGTTGAGCCATGAAGTATAAGCTTGCTAGCGTTGTACTGAGACAAGGTACGAAAACTCACTAAGTTCAACTGAACTTATGTATATGTTATTATGTATTGCAGGTAAATTTATGAAGTTCAAGGATTCGAGGAGGGACCAGGCCAGAATCTATTGTGCTCTCACGAACATGCTCTTGTTGTATTATGCTTACAGTGGGGCTACCTAAAGGCAGAGCCTGAGGGTTATAGTTGTATTTGTATTTAGCTATGACTAGAATATTATTTTCAAAAATAAAGCAAATATTCGATAGGTTAAAGCTATTTTGTAGAATACTTTGTATCCTAGATTAAAGTTTCATAATTCCAATAAATTCATATACATGGCAAGGTCAATTATATAATTGTGTTTTAATAAAAAATTGTATTAAGTATGAATGGTAGAATATATATATTAAATAGTGTGTTAGTTAAATTTTGATTATGGAGCGTAGCACCCTATAGTTCGGATCCGACGATCTGGTCGGGTATGGGGTGTTACACAAAGTTTAATAAAAACATACACAAAAAGTTGTATTGGTGAAGCATTTAGAAATTTTGTCCTTTTTTTTTCTTTAGTTTGTTTGCTATATAAATCCATTATTTGTTATTATTTATTAATTTTCTACTTTAAATTTTAAAGTTTTTCTTTTACCTTGGCTAAAGTTTAAATTTTAAATTTGGTTAATAAAATAATTTTAAAGTTGGTAAAAAATAATAATTTTATCTATTTTCTAACAGTATTCATGCACTGGTTAGTGCGTAATGTTCAAACCATTGCAAGAGGAATTAGCCGGAATGAGCAGTGCAATCGATACTGGCCAAAATTTATATTGGTGCGAAAAAGAGAAGTGATCATTCTAGTTTATTATTAGAACGATGCACACCAACCGGTGTGTAAACACCCGTTTTTGCCCGAGCCCGATTGGGGGCCCATTAAATTTTTGTTCTCTCTTGGGCCGTTTAAAGCCCACTCGGTTTTGGATTTGAGACCTTTATTTTTCTTTTTTTCTTTTCTTCTTTCCTTTTTGGGCCTGTCAAATGCCAAAATTATTATTATTATCATCACTACTACTACTATTATTAGTAAATATTATTATCATTTTTTACAAATAAGTAAGATTAAGAAAACAATATATAAACATGAAATGAAATGAAAAAAAAAAAAGAGGTTTTTCATTATTTTTGTTCTTAAAAAAAAAAGCTAAAAAAAAAACATAACAACTACAAGCATTCCATTTCTTTTTTTCTTTTCTTCTATCTTTTATTGGCCATAGGCATGCCATGAGGAATCGGATTTTGGGTTTCGATGAAGGGGATGTCACCGGACCGTCGGTTCTCCGCCCTTAGAAGCCCCCTAAAATCCCGTTTTTTCCCTCCCCTTTCTAAAATAAAGGTTTCTTTTTAAAAAAAAAAAATTAAAGGCTTAACTTTAGGAAAAGTTTTGATTTTTTTGAAAAAAAAAAAGAGAAAGTTTAGATTTTAACAAATGAAAATCTTTTTTTTAGATATTTTAAAGGAAAGTTTAAAATTTTAAAACAAAGTTTTGATTTTTTTTTTCAACTATTTCAAAGTAAAAGCTTTAATCTTTAAGAAAAATAGTGTTTTTTTAAAAAAAAAAAAAAGAAAAGGAGAAAGTTTAGATTTTGAAAAATAAAAACCTGTTTTTTTTTAGTCCTTTTAAAGGTAAGTTTAAAATTCTAAAACAAAGTTTTGATTTTTTTTAACTATTTCAAAATAAAAGCTTTAATCTTTAAGAAAAATAGTGTTTTTTTTTAAAAAAAAGGGAGAAAGTTTAGATTTTGAAAAATAAAAATCTATTTTTTTAAGTCATTTTAAAGGAAAGTTTAAATTTTTAAAACAAAGTTTTGATTTTCTTTAACTATTTCGAAATAAGGTTTTGATTTTTAAGAAAAGTAATGATTTTTGCTAAAGAAAACTTTGATTTTGCAAAAAAAAAAAAAAAATTCGACCACCGTACGCGACGGCTCTACCACCGGAGGCTAAAAAGCCGTTGGGCTCTCCGGTGGTGGAGCCATGGCCAACATAGAAGTTGTAAGAGAAAGAGGAAGAGATTTTTTTAAAAAAAAAAACAAACAATGAGGTTAAAATGAAAGAATGAATAGTTTTTTTTCATTTATAGGTGCCAAAAATGGGTAATTTATTCTCACCCCCTTACTTTTTAAATTTACAAAAAATACCCCGTTTTTTGCAGCATCGCCCTCACTCTTTAACCTATTTACACCTGTAACCCTTTTATTTATTTAAACATTCGATTTAATCCGAAATTTAAAAATTAAAAGCAAATTAATTGCTACATCAGTCCTCTATCTTCCACATTTTTTTATCTTTTAGTCCTAAAATCAAGTTATGTCATTTTGTTTCCATCTTTAATAAATAATTTACACTTATATCTTCCATTTCACTTGCATTTATACATTATATATTTAATGTTAATTATGCACTTTATTTTAATGTTTTATAATTATTCATACTTGTATATTTTTATTTATTCTTATTTCATTTTTATTTATTTTCATGTCTATTTATATTTATTTATTTTTACACATTCCCCCTACATACATTTTAATATCATTTATTTATGTTACTTTGATTCTTTTATTGTTTTATGAATAAGGTGTATTATTGTTATTATTATTATCATCATGTTAAGGTCTTATTTATTTCATTTATTTAATTTTTCTTTTTATTATTGCCATTTTGAAAGAGTTTTAACTTTTCATTAACTTTAGCTAATTTAATTAATTTTCCTATTTTATTACTATTCATTTTAAAAGAGGGAACTTTAGGTCATTTTTCCATCCTATGATTGTTGACATGAAGTTAGTTAAGTAGGTGTTATATTTTAATGAAACCATAAGGTTTTTACATTTAGATTTAGGTTAGTCCTTAAGATCTTACCTACCATTTACCTTAGAAAAATTATAAATAATATGTAAGATAATTTTTTAAGGTTTTGAATTAGTTTTAAATATTGTATAGGATTAGAATCTTTAAGTTAATATGTAAATATTTTTTAGAATTTTATTCAAGATTAAAACTAAAAATTTTGTAGGTGAATTGTAAATCATGAGTAGGTCTTTCTAAGTATTTTATTTTAGAAACTTTTTAAGAAAGCTAATAAATGTTATTTAAGATTTACTATTTTAGGATTTTGACGAATTTAAATCTTAGATCAAGAATTTTAAAGTAAGATAAATCATAAACCTGATATAGGATATTTTCATAAGATCTTGATAGGTTCAACATTATTAATTAAATCTTTTAAAAATGATAATAATAATAATAAAAGATCGAATAAGTTGTAGATGTATTTTAATATTTCTCTTAATTCATTTGTAATTTCTAGGTTTTTTTAGAATTCTAAAATAGAATTAATTTTAGGAATTGAAGGTATTTTACTAGAATTATTTAGGTATCCTTTAGGGTTCCCGTTAAAAGTAAAAATCTCTAATTTAAGTTTCAAATTAGATAAGTTTGGTGAACACATCTGAATCGAGCTACAAGTAAACCGGATGCATTGGCTTTAGAGTCTTTATTTAAGATTTCCATAAGATTTTAGCTTAGATTAAGACATTAATATGCTTAAATAAAAAAATCTAGCTCTTAAGGCCCCGTAGGACTGTCCCCAGATAGGCGTTGTGGGGGTGCTATAACCTTTCCCACACGTAACCGTACTCCCGAACCCGAAATTTGTTGATGAGATCGAGTCTAGACTTTTAGGATTTTTCGTAGTATTAATTCTAGACTTTTAGACGATAGGTGGCTAACCAACCTAGCCCTAATTGTGTAGTGGCGACTCTTCGTTAATTTAGGCCCTCCGTGTCTAGCTTTGCTTACTCAGCCCCCGTACTCTTATGTAGGCAAAGTTATTACAGCTTGGAGACTCCACTGGGGACGTTAGTGAGTCGACTTACTTAGGATTAAGAGCTAGGTTTTTTAGTATTTGTGCATATTCAGATTTATTTATTCGTACATTAATTTGTTTAATTGTCTAATGTCGTTTTAAATTGTTGAATATGTGTTAAATATTGATTTATTTTTTCATTTCATTTACTTATCCTTTTATAATATGAATGCCAATGTGTTTGTTTATTCTTTTACCGATAAAATTGATTAATGTGTATGTCGACTCTACCGTCGTGGGGCGGCTATAATTTGCATTCATGTTGCATTTTGCTTTCGGTCCTACACCTTGGCCCATCCCATTTAGGAAGAGTAGCCTTAGGCTTTCGAGTCACAATATGTCACCGCATAAGTTTAAGGACTACTCCATGGTTAAGATGGACAAAGATGTTCGTGTAGCAAATGCTACCATGTATGCTATGGAAGTCTTACCACCCAAAGGCCAACCCTTTTTGAAAGGGGAACGCATCCCTATGGATTTCGTATTTAAGCCTTGGGTTCCTATGCATTAGAGTAAGCCGTAAGCCAGCATGTAATGACCATTTTAAATGTGAAACCTAGACATAAGATTCGTACCTTACCCCTCGAAATAATACCCTATAGGACTTCATGAGCATTTATTCGTATGTTTTGTGTTTGAATTTTTTTCTTCGCAATGCTTTATGATTTAATTTCGCATTTTTTTCATTTGACTTTATTGTTTTTTTTTACTGACTTTGTTTTTCTTGTGTTTTTGTCTCTCCATGGCATAATTAATGCATCATTTAAATACTTGGGGCAGAGTGTCGCATCTATATTCGACATGAACACACTTTGAGAAGATTCAGTTGTTCGGCATGGGGTAGAAAATATAGGGAAATTAGCAAGAATGTCAAAGGATACTCAGAGCAGAGAAGGCGATTGCCAGATAGCTAGTTTTGACTCGAGCCTGCCTCAGATAGTCCACATGGACTGTAGGAGGAATCGCGAAGATGAGTTAAAGGGAATATGGCAATCATGGGACGAGGCTAAGAAAACGTGCTTCCGAGACATGGCAATGTAGCACAGCTTCTGTTCATTAAATCGGATGATGCGCTGTTGAAGGTTATGGTACGTTTTTGGGATCCCACTTATATGTGTTTTTCGTTCAATAAAGTGGATATGGTACCGACTATCAAGGAATATTCTACCCTTCTCCACTATGACTTTAGAGATCCGCTCAGGATATATTGGAAGCAAAACGTCGATTTTCGGGGACCCTTAGCCAATCTGATGGGATTACCTGTAAATACAATGAAATCAAGATTAAAAGATAAAAATAGTCCTTGCATTTCCTAGTCTGACATTAGGGATGTTATGGGAAAAGCCAGCGGTGATAGACATTTGTCACTGTTTGCGTTTGCCGTATACGGGTTGATTTTGTTCCCAAAAGCTCTAGGATATGTGAGTGTGGAGCTAGCTAATTTTCTATTTTAGATTGAAAAAGGGGTGAATCCTGCTCCAGCAGTCTTAGCCGAAACCATCATTTCACTCTATTTCATCAGAAGGAAAGGAGACAGGTGTTTCTTAAGATGCGCACAGTTGTTGTTCGTATGGATGAAAAGTCATTTTAGATGCCTCTGTAAGCGCTTTCGTCAGGTGTTTGTTCCTTTGAACAGGCCTATAGAGGAATTTCTGGAAAGTGAATGGTCTCCAAATCAATCGATTGAGGAGTGGTTCAGAAACTTAGTACATTGACATACCAAGAAATAGAATGGAGGGCTCCACGGATGATTCGGAGCACGATACTCATCAGGTGCGGTGGTCATTTGTGGGTTCCCTTAATTGGCATTTGGGGAGCCATCAGTTATTCCTCGTTGATGGTTCTAAGCCAATACGGGTATGATCAATGTGTGCCTGCTACAGCTGGTTTAAACAGGGTGGAAGTTTCGGTCCAGAACCCGAGATTTTGGAAGAAATTGGAAGAAGTACGAATTAAGTGGGGTCAAACCTTGAGCTTGCAATCAAGAACCTTTTTCAACCATTCCCCCTCGAAAATGTATATCCGGTGGTGCCTAAAAAGAAGCAAAATCTCTATGTCAGCGCAATTTAATAGAAAAAGGAAGGTCCCAGATGATGTAGCCGAGCTAACAGAAAAGATACGTGATTTAGAAATGCATCTGAGGGGGAGAGATGAAGAGGTCAGACGGCAACGAGAGTAGTATCAGGCATATGTAAAGGAAAAGGAGGAAGAAATCATGAGACAACAGCAACAACACCAGTTAGACATGAAAGGAAGAGAGGAAGTACTAAGAATACAGTTAGAACGACGTCAACGAGAAAGATATGACTTGTTCGCTCAGATTCAGAGGTTAGAGGCGGATCCAAGTTTAAGGGCTAATGAACTCCAGAAAGCGCGAGAACAAGAGCGAACTTGGAGGAGGGTGTCTAATGAGAAAACTACTGAAATTGAGGTGTTGAATGAGGAAATTTTATCGTTTGACTAAAGAATTAAAGACAAAATAAGAGAAAAATAAAGGTCACAGAAGAATATACAGAGCCTGCGGAGCGTTTTGTCGCAGTGGAACAAATGGAAGTGAGCCGACAAGAGGTGTTTACAACAATGCACAGGGAGGGTCAGGTTTTCGCTCAGCAAATCGAAGACATTTGTGAACAGATTGAAGAACTCAAAAAAGAATCTACACCTTTTAAGACTAAGGACGAGCCTGCAACGAAACTTCTGGAGGTGGCTCAAGCACATTACCAAAAGTTCATCAAGCTCATGAGGAGGAAGAAGAAGAACGATGAATAGAGATTTGCCATATGGCAATAGGATCGATTAGGATTTTCTTTAAGTATGAATCAAAAATGAAAAAAAAAACTTTGTAAGCCGAACATTTTTTGAACCTTCTATGAAAGAAAATGTTTATATTCGAGTATATTTACGACAATATGCCCCAATTTCATTCATTCATTCTTTAATTCATTCATTCATCATTCATCCATTCCTTCACTCATTCGTTCATTTGTTTATTCAGAAACATCATTTTAAAAAAAATAAAAGAACATTTTTTATGACAAATCCAAATAATTTTCTAACTTTGGAAATAATGTCATTTGAAAAAGGACCAATGATAGCTCACCGTATAACACCCGCTCAAAAGCCAAAAAGATGACGGAAGAAGAATTAGCACACATGGGCAAACTGGAGGAACAAATGGAAAGGATGATGGAAATGATGACTACAATGGTCAAAGGCAAGGCCAAGGTAGGAGAAGGAAGTGGCACTTTGGACAATCCAATCCCTTTTTAAGGTGATACAGGGGTATATCGTGAAGATTTACCGCTTCAAGCGCCAGGTGTGACCATTCAAATCCAAAGAGTAAATGAGTTGCCTACAAGTGAGGAGCAAAGAGAAGTGGACTAGGGAAAGTCAATTATGGATAAGAAGCTCATAAATTCGGCCTAATTGAGGAACGTTTGAAAGCCATCGAAGGATTAGACACCTTCGGATCTGTAGAAGCAGAACACCTGTGTCTAGTACCCGATGTGGTTGTCCTACCAAAATTCAAAGTTCTCGAATTTGAAAATTTCAATGGTAGCAGTTGCCCCATTACTCACATCGCCATGTACTGTAGAAAAATGGCTGCTTACTCCAAAGATGAGAAACTGCTAATACACATATTTCAAGACAGTCTGACCGGATCTGCGGCTCGCTGGTATGTAAAGTTGGACAAGAGTCAGGATTCAAACTTGGGGAGAGCTCGCACGGGCATTTATTGCTCAATACAAACATATTGTAGACATGGCCCCAGACCGCCTAACTCTACAGAACATGGAAAAGAAGTCAAATGAGAGTTTTAAGGAATATGCACAACAGTAGAGGGACTTGGCATCGCAAGTACAGCCCCCACTCACAAAAAATGAGACCATTGTTCTGTTCGTTGGTACACTAAAAGGCATATACTACAACAGGATAGTAGGAAATAGCTCTAAGGCCTTCGTGGATATGGTATTATCCAGAGATATGATAGAGAATGCATTGAAGTCGAACAAAATAGATGACCCTTTGAGCGCGAAGAGAGGTGTCGTTGGGAAGAAAAAGGAAGCAGAAACGCAAATAATTGCACCGGATGGATACCCATACTCTTACTTTCCATACCCGAGCCCAATACCTCCACGCCCCCAATACCCAGATGTAAATGCTACCAATACTTCACCGTTTATGTATCATCCACCTGTACTCGTTACAAATCCCCCCATGTTAACTATGCCAAACCGGTCCCAACATACCCAAGCTCCATTAAGGCCAACATGGGATAGGCCTATGTTTGATCCAATTCCCATCTCCTACGCGAAAATTTTTTCAATTCTAGTGGAGAAGCATCTCCTTGTACCTGCACACAAGGAACCAATGCAACTGCCATTTCCAAAGTGGTATGATGCCAATGCTCGATGTGAGTATCACTTTGGAAATCCAGGTCATACCATCGAGAACTACTTAGCGCTAAAATATAAGGTGCAAGATCTTATAAGGGCAGGAAAGAAAAATTTCTAACGAGAGAATACACCGGATGTTAACACGAACCCATTACCAAACCACAATCTAACAGTTAATGCTATAACTAAAGAAAAGAGCTTTCAAAGGAGAAAAGTGGAAGAAATCACAACCCCACTCGAACGACTCTTCGACATCTTGAGGAAGTCAAATCTAATTCACGCCGAGCCACCCAGGTTTGTAATGGGAATTGATATGGACCAAATCTATAAATTCCACCAAGGAGCTTGAGGACACTCTATCCAAGTTTGCCCAACATTTAGGGAACATGTACAGTGTCTCTTGGATTCTTTCCAGCTAGAAATATGAGAGGGTATTAAGACCAATGAGATAAACATGTTAGATGCAAAACTTGTCACCATCGCATATGGAAAGAAAACCCCTATTGAAAAATTTTCTACCTTAAAAGCCGTACAAGACGATGTGTTGGTCATCAGGGTTCCCGACCCTTTTAAGTATGGAGATGACCAACGAGTTCCTTGGAGATATGATTATGAGGTGGTTGGATCTAACGCCTCTAACGTCTCAGGACTCAGTGGCATAACTCGAAGTAGGCGTTGTTACAAGCTAAACACAGTGGGGAAAGAACCCCGCGGTAAGGAAATGATTTTAGAAAATCAACCAAAAATTGGCAATAAAGAAGCCGATAAGGAAACGAGGGAGGACCAAAAGGGAGAAGTCAAGAATGATGAAGTTAACAAATTTTTTGCGTCTAATAAAGCATAGCGAGTAAAGCGTGGTCGAGTAGTTAAACAAAACACTAGCAAGAATTTCTCTACTATCACTCCTTTTAAACTCAGAGCCATACACGGAGGCTCTTGTACGAGTTCTAAAACAAGCTTATGTCACTAACAACGTGTCAGTGGATAATGTTAGTCACTTAGCAGGGAGCATTTTGGCCCCAAATTACATATCTTTCAATGATGATGAAATACCCCCGGATGGAAGAGGAAGTACCAAGGCATTACACATCTCAGTAAAGTGTAAAGCCTATTCTGTAGCTAGGGTCCTGATCGACAATGGGTCATCAATTAACGTCTTGCCTTTGTTAACTTTGTCCAAGCTGCCCGTGGACACCTTGTACATGATATTGAGCCCTTTAGTGGTGTGAGCTTTTGATGGCACCAAAAGAAGCGTGATTGGTACTAAAAGACCCATTAATTTCCTTATTCGCTTTTAGGTGATAGATATAACACTTTCTTACAGTATGTTGTTGGGACGCCCCTGGACTCATTCGGCTGGGGTGGTACCATCGTTCTTGCACCAAAGATTGAAATTTGTAGTTGATCAGGATTTGTGCATCGTGTGAGGCGAAGAGGGCCTATTGGTAGCTAGCTTTCCAGATTCTCCTTTCAAAGAAGTGGATGATGAGGTGATAGAGAGTTCTTTCCAAACCTTTGAGGTGGCCACTGCATCTTACGTGGCAGAGGGAATGCGAGCCCCTAAGCCTCATGTGTCACGAACAGCGAAAATGTTATATGTGCAAATAGTAAGGAAGGGTTGGCAAATCCACTTAGGTTTGGGAAAAGACCTATAAGGTATCTCAGAACCTATTTTTTTTCCCACTCAGAAGGATACAAGAGGGTTGGGATATAAGCCTACGAAGGAGGATGTCGAGAGGATGTGTAAAGAGCGGAGAGCAAAGAGGTTGACCCACATGGCTGGAAAGAAGGTGGTTAAACCTCCTTTGATTTGTCTTCCACTATCTGAGACCTTTTACTTAGTGGGATTTGAGCACCAGTAAAGGACCCCGGTTAAGTTAATAATTAATGGAGATGTAATGGATCTAAACATGATTGGCAATAGGGTGCCGATGTCAAGAGACTGGGTTCGTTATGACCCTTTCGCCTTGGACAACTGGCAGCTCATACTGTTACCTGCTATCCTTGAATCCTTCAAGATGTAATCATTTTTAAGAGTTTTTATATCAAAGTTTAATATCATTCAATTAATTTAATTTCCTTCAAATATCCATGTAAAATTATTTTTCTTTTTAATGAAATCATATTTGGATCATGTCCTTAGTCCCTTTTATTCATTCATTCAATTGTTTTCATTCATATACCAATATACATACTCATAATTATTTTAGGGATATACCTCATGAATTGATAAATGATCCAAATGACATCTTTAAATCAAATTCTCATAATTATGTTCACTGTAACGATCATGGGATGGAAGAGGAGGAAGTTGTACCAGATGAGTTTTTTAGGCTAGTTGAACAAGAAAAGAAGCTTATAGAACCCCAATTAGAGGAAACAGATTTAATCAATCTGGGTGATGATGAGGTAAGAAAGGAAATTAGGATTGGAACTACTTTAATGCCAGAGCAAAGTCAATTGTTGAAGGATCTACTTGTTGAGTTCTCAAATGTTTTGCATGGTCATACCGAGATATGCCGGGTTTGGACACCAATGTCGTGGAACACAGGCTACCTTTGAAATCAGATTGCAAGCCCGTATACCAGAAGTTGAGAAGGATGAAACCTGAGATACTGTTCAAGATTAAAGAAGAGGTCAAGACACAATTCGATGCGGGATTTTTGGAAGTAGCTAAATACCCAGAGTAGGTGGCGAATATTGTACCAGTGCCTAAAAAGGATGGGAAAGTCAGAATGTGCATTGGTTATACAGATTTGAACCGAGCCAGCCCTAAGGACAATTTTCCTTTACCTCATATAGACACACTAATGGATAACACTGCTAAACATTGTGTTTTCTCTTTCATGGATGGATTCTCGGGGTATAATCAAATCAAAATGGCGAGGGAAGACATGGAAAAGACCATATTCATCACGACCTTAGGAACTTTTTGCTACAGGGTCATGCCATTTGGTGTAAAAAAATGTCGGGGCCACGTATCAACGAGCAATGGTGACACTATTTCATGACATGATGCATAAAGAGATTGAAGTTTATGTTGACGATATGATAGCAAAGTCCGCTAGGGAGGAAAGTCATGTAGAAAACCTCTGCAAACTATTTGAAAGATTGAGAAAATACAAATTGACATTGAATCCAGCAAAATGCACTTTTGGGGTAAAGTCAGGGAAGCTATTGGGTTTCGTAGTGAGTGAACGGGGAATTGAAATAGATCCGGACAAGGTTCGAGTAATTCAAGATTTGACACCCACTAAAACTCAAAAGGAGGTAAGAGGTTTTTTGGGACGGTTAACTTACGTGTCTTGTTTTATCTCACAGTTGATGAACAAATGTGATCCCATCTTCAAGATCTTATGTAAGGATAGTGATGTGAATGGACTAAAGATTGTCAAAAAGCATTCGAGAAAGTAAAAGAGTATTTGGCTAAGCCACCAACTTTGATTCCCCCTTGCTAGGAAGACCTTTGATTTTGTATTTGGTAGTGCTGGATAATTCTATAGGTTGTGTTCTAGGGCAACTAGATGGTTCAAACAAGAAAGAATACACAATCTATTATCTGAGTAAGAAGTTCATGGAATATGAAGCCAAGTATTCCCATCTGGAAAAGATGTGTTGCGCTTTAGCATGGACCGTGCGTCGACTAAGGCAATACATGTTGTATCACACCACCTTCTTCATCGCAAATTTGGACCCTTTGAAGTACATTTTTGAGAAGCCATCATTGTCAGGGAGAGTTACTCGTTGGCAAGTGGTTTTGTCCGAGTATGACATCGTTTACGTGTCCCAAAAGGTTGTAAAAGGAATCATAGTTGCATAATTTCTAGCGAATCACGCGAAAGAGGAATACGAGCCTATGAGTTTTGATTTTTCAGACGAAGAGATCATGTCAATTTCAAAGTACGAAGAAGAAATTTGGAGGGTGTATTTCAATGGAGCATCTAACATGATTGGGCATGGGATTGGGGCAGTACTAATCTCCCAAAGTGGCCAGTACTTTCCCGCTACAGCTAAATTGATGTTCACTTGTACGAACAATGTAGCTGAATACGAGGCATGTATTTTGGCACTACAGATCGCCATTGAGAAAATATTAGGATTTTTAAAAGTTTTTGGTGACTCAACATTAGTTGTTTACCAATTAAGAGGAGAATGGGAAACAAGGGATTCCAAGCTGATTCACTATTAAGCATATGTGCATGGATTGATCAAAGAGTTTGATGATGTTCAATTATATCATTTGCCAAGAGAAGAAAACCAGATGGGAAATCATGGTATGTTGACATTAAGCGGCATTTGCAATACTAGCAATACCCAGATTGCACCTCAGAAAATGATAAACAAATAATTAGGAGGTTGGATGTGGGTTTTTTCTTGGACGATGAGTTTTTGTACAAAAGAGGATGTGACAAAACCCTGTTGAGATGTGTTGACACAAAAGAGGCGAATCAGATAATGAAGGAAATCCATGATGGAGTATGTGGAGCACATAGTAACGGACATATGATGACAAGGCAAATTATGAGGGCGGGATATTTTTGGTTGATGTTGGAACGAGATTGTTTAAATTATGCTCGGAAATGTCATAAATGTCAAATTTATGTAGATAGTATTAACGCTCCTTCTACTAATCTCCATGTCTTGGCACCTCCTTGTTTGTTCTCAATGTAGGGCATGGATGTCCTTGGCCCCATCTCACCGAAAGCATCAAACGGGCATTGCTTCATCTTTGTAATGATTGATTATTTCACCAAGTGGGTCGAAACCGCTTCATATGTCAATGTAACCCGACCAGTGATCTACAAATTTTTGAAAAAAAGAGGTCATTTGTCGGTACAATTTACAAAAAATAATCATCTCAGATAATGCTAAGAACTTGAACAATGCCCTGATAGAAGAGGTTTGCACACAATTTAAGATCAAGCATCACAATTCTACATCATATCGTCCAAAAATGAATGGGGCAGTCGAGGTCACAAATAAGAATATCAAGAAGATCATTTCCAAGACAATAGAAACGTATAGGGATTGGCATGAAAAACTCCTTTTTGCTCTCCACACATACCGCACATTAGTGAGAACTTCAACTGGAGCTACTTCGTTTTCATTAGTGTATGGCATGGAGGCCGTTTTACCTATCGAGTTTCAAATCCCATCTCTACGAGTGTTGAGAGATGTACGACTAGAAAAGGCTGAACGGATGCAAGAGAGATATGAGCAGTTGAATTTAATTGAGGAAAAGATATTAGTAGCTTTATGTCATGGCCAGTTGTATCAACAAAGAATGATGAAGCCCTATAACAAGAAGGTGTGACCAAGGTAGTTCAGAGAAAGGGATCTGGTACTGAAGAAGATTCTGCCATATATTCATGATCATCGGGGAAAATGGCCACCAAAATGGGTGGGATTGTATGTGGTGAAGAAAGCTTTCTCTGGTGGAGCACTGATTCTCGCTAAAATGGACGGAGACAAGATGTCGAACCCTGTAAATTCTGATGCAGTGAAAAAATACTTTGCTTAAAAACTAAGATTGGTTGTTCTTAAAGAGTTATTTGCATTGAGTAATATTGACTTTTTCTATTTTGCTTTTCTTTTTGAATCACTTTTGAGGTTACGTTTTACCTTGGAATCTTGCATTCTACTTAAGGTTAATTACTCAAATAGTTGGCAATGTTTAAAGTGACTATTGGCATTTTTGCAGTATCTTTCACTTGAAGAAAATTTCATCATCTGTTAACCACTTTGGGCCATCTTATTTGTTCAAAATTGACCATTGCCGAAGGATCACCCTGTAACAACCCGATTTAGCGGCTAGTCAGAATAGTGGTTTCAGAACCATTAATCTGAGTTCGGAGAAAATTATTTTTATATTATTTTATGTGTTATAGCATGATTATATGAGTGCATGAAAATTTTGGTGCTCTAATTTTAGCAATTTCATGCTTAATTGCGAAAAAGGACTAAATCGCATAAAGTGCGAAAGTTCCATTTTTCAAGCAAAAGGTGTCTAAAAGCCATAGAGTATTAATTGGAGGCCCTTAAAGTGCAATTAGACCCCTAGAGATAGGGTGGCCGGCCACCAAAAATTAGCAGCAAATAGGGGTTTGAAAGCTCAAAATTTTCAGCAAGCTCTTCTCATTACAAGTAAGTGATTTGATGATCATTTCTTGATAATATTTGTACTTTTGGAACCCCTAAAGCTTAAGATAGCTAATGAGGGGACTATTTTGAAAAATGGTTGAAAACCTAGGGTTTTGCCATGTGAGCATTTATGTTGTTTGCTGCATTTTTATGGAAGAATACGAGTCCTAGTTGTTAGATAAGCAACTTTTGTGAAAGGTGTTACCATGAAAACACCTAAAAGGACCTTTTTGTGAAGGTTATAAAATAAGTGTTAAATGTGCGAAATAATGAGTATTAAGGGTTGCCATAAGAGTGACAAATGTTCATCTAGGCTTGTAAAAGGAGGAAATTCGATTAGAATCGATTTACGAGCCTAAGGGTAAAATCATCATTTTGTGAAAGTATAAGGGCAAAATGGTAATTTTGCCAAAGTATGATTATTGAAATGAAATGATTAATGCGGTAATTAAATGAGCTAATTTATCATTATAGATCAAGAAGAACGAGGAATTAACCTTGACCGAGGAAAAGGCAAAGTATCGGACTAAATCTGCAAATTGGCCTACTTTGAAATCGAGGTCAGTTTGTGTGTAATAAGTTCAACATCATGCTAGTATGTTTTAAGATGTTTGATATTTGTGAAGATGTATAACATTTCTATGAATTTGAGTAATGTTGTTGAATGAGAAAATGATGAGAATTGTGATGTTGAAGTCCCGGTTGGACTTTAATAAATGAGAGAATAATATCATCAAGACTTGAGATGAGCAAGGTCCCGTATAAGACCATGTCTGGGACATGGCCTTGGCACCAAATTGAGATCCTGTATAATACCATACCTGGGATATGGCATCGGCATCAAATATGAGAATCGTATAAGACCATATCTGGGATATGGCATCGACAATCGATATGAAATCCCGTATAAGACCATATCTGGGATATGACATCGGCATCTAGAGGTGACCCCATGTAAGACCACATCTGGGATGTGGCATTGGCGTCGTATTCATGTGAATGATGATGATCATGTATCCCTGATTATCCCAAGTGATTTAATGGGATAAATAGTTAAGTTTATCATAGAGATAAAATTAGTGCTAAAGCTATGTGATGAAGTGCTACAGGTATATGTGAGTAATTCACGAGAATGGTTTACGATATGTAGCATGATATGTAATTGGTAAGGGTAAGCATGAGTAAGTTATGGCAATGTGCTTAAGACTTTGTGTTTTTCTTCAACGAAATTAATGGATGACATTATGAGTCTTATTATTGTTATTTATTTCATGCAAACTTACTAAGCTTTATACTTACCCCTCTCATTTCCCTTTTCCTTGTAGTATTGCCAAGTTAGCTCGGGAATTCGTGGAACATCAGAGTTCAGAAATCACACTATCGACTTCTCTTTGGTATAGCAAAGTTAGATTCATTTTGAGTATGGCATGTATAGGACTTGGTCATTTTATTATGTCATGTTTGCTAGCCAAAATGTTGGCTATTAATGTTGTTAAATTCATTTTGTAAGTGGTCATTGGAAATGGGCCAATACTTGACAAGTTTTTATATTCAATGATGATGAAATTCATGAAGTGTATGCTAGTATGGATGTCTTGATTTTGAGTTTCTAGAAGTTCTTTATGGTTATGATATATGTTGGATTGAATTGGTATAAGTATGGTTGATGTGTAGGGTGGCATTTGGCTTGGTAGATAGCCTTTCAAAAGTCCACACGGGTAGACACACGGGCGTGTGTCTAGGCCGTGTGTGACACACGGTCAGCCCCATGAGCGTGTTGATTGGCTGTGTGTCCCCTTGCATGCTAGGTTTACAAGTCAGTATGCTCAGTAGTAAACACACGGGCAGAGACACGGCCGTGTGTCTCAACCGTGTGGAAGGTACGACCATGGATATGGGCGTGTGCCCAGGCCGTGTGAAGTCTGCACGTGAAATTGGGAATTTAATTCGACACACGGTCTAACGACACGGGCGTGTGCCTTGGCCGTGTGACCTTAGTGAGGTGATGACGTCATAAACAGCATGCCATGGTTTTTGCACACGGGCTAAGACACGGGCGTGTCATGGCCGTGTAAGGGACACGGGCGTGTGTCCGGCCGTGTGAAAACCCCTGTAGGTTTGAATTGAAAAATAAATCCCCACGGGTGTGGAACACGGGCATGTGAATTTTCACACGGGCGTGTGACCCTATTTTATGTCAAATTTGTCTAAGGGTTCAAAAGTTTCCGGTTTAGTCCCGAATCATTCTGGGTATGAGTTTAGGGTCTCGTAGACCTATAATAAGGACATTATGGTCTTGAATGAAAATTTTTAGTTTGAGATGAAATTCTTACGAATCAATGTTGTATGATTGAGCAAGTTAAGTATGGTAATGCCTCGTACCCGGTTCAAGTGTCGAATACGGGTAAAGGGTGTTACACACCCTCCACGCTGGAGGACAATTTTTGAGGTTTTGGGTATGGATCGATGATTTTACAACATTGTGAGGCAAACATGAGATTATGCGCAATTCAAATTGAAAAGATGGGCGCATTCCCAAGAGTGACATTTGTGAAGAGACTAACCATATTTTGAAATAATAAATGGCATTCTTTTGTTCTCCCCGTCTCTTAGAGAAAATTATATCCCTTGCTACCCCATTTTGAGCCCGATGTATCTTCTTTCTAAGCCTAGTTAAAGTCATCCATCAAATATCATAGATTGATAAGAAAGATCATAAAAAATGAAAGTCAAATTCTAAATTCTTGACCTTATTCCGGGAAAAAAAGAAGAAGAAATAGGGAAAGCGAATAAGAAACAAAAAAGAAAGAAAATAGGAAGGAGTAAGAATGGAGAAAAGTGATTTAGAGATGGAAGGACCAATCAAAAATTCAAAATAACTCCTCATGGTTTTTATACTCTTTCACATAATATATATTTTAGTCTGGAAAACCTTTCTTTGATTGACCCTTAACCCTCAGACCACGTTACAACCCTTAAAAGACCATTTTGATCAAATATGTTTGTTCCAATCAAGAAGTTAATCCTTGAGAAATTGTGACGTCTTCAAGAGCATAAAAGAGGGAGATGAACTTTAGGGTGAAACTCAAAAATGAGCAGTCTAGAGAGATTTCTAAAAAAAACGAAAAGACAAAAAAGATATGAGATGCCGTGGAGGATAATGAAGATTTCCAGAAGAAATTGATCCTTCGGTACGAGCCCTGAAGTCATCTATTTGAGCATATTTTAGCCCTTTTTTTGGCACCCAAACTCGAGCCGACACTATAACCTTGGAATAAGTCCATCTCTAATTGCTCATGGCCGGTTTAAATTAGGGAATTAATATACTTGGAGAATGTAAGAGTTTATAGAAAGAAGATTTTGTCTAAATAAAAAATAACAACAAAACAAAAAAGAAACCAAAAAAAAATAAAATAAAGAGAGAGCAAGAGAAAGGAACTATATTGAAGAATATCTACTTTAAGACACAATTTTGCAAAAGAGCATGGTACAGGGTTCACAGTCAGAACAGTCCAAAGTCAGGAAAAGGAAATTCGGCTTCATGAGAATTAACGAGTTGACTCTCGATGCAAGAAATTTATGTTTCAATTGTGGATTTATGAAATCCATAGTACCAAGTTTGTTAAGAGAATTATCATTTGAGAATTTAATTTATGAGTCATAAAATCATTTTAAAATTTGTTAAGGTTTCCCTTGAAATTTGATTCTCATGATCCGTTATGTGTGGATAGGGATTTGATCTTTTTCAACCTAAAAACATGATTCTCAAAATGATTACCTTTTATGAACAATTCAAGAAAGGAAGAAAGGAAAACATTCATTGCATTTACATTTCATTACATTTAGAGGCCTAGGTGTGGAGGTCCATTTACTTTTCATTGCATTTAGAGGCCCAGGTGTGGAGGTCCGTTCTCTTTTCATTGCATTTAGAGGCCCAGGTGTGAAGGTCCCTTCTCTTTTCATTGCATTTAGAGACCCAGGTGTGGAGGTCCATTTACTTTTTATTGCATTTATAGGCCCAGGTGTTGAGGTCCATTCACTTTTCATTTCATTTAGAGACCCATGTGTGGAGGTCATTTGACTTTTCATTGCATTTAGAGACCCAGGTGTGGAGGTTCGTTTACTTTTCTAGTTTACTTTTCATTGAATTGACTTTTCATTGCATTTAGAGGCCCAGGCTTTGAGGTCCATTCACTTTTCATTTTATTTAGAGATCCATGTGTGGAGGTCATTTGACTTTTCATTGCATTTAGAGACCCAGGTGTGGAGGTCCGTTTACTTTTCTAGTTTACTTTTCATTGCATTTAGAGGCTCAGGTTTGGTATCTACTTTTCTAGTTTTAGATAACGTAATATGTTTTGATCTGTTTCGATTTTGGTAATTGCAAAAACTTGTTATTCCTTTTACTGCGATGTTGAGTGGGATCTGATAGTGGTTAGGTGTCTACGTCTTTATGCGTTCCTTGCTACACAAGCCACGAACAAAGAGGAGCAGTTGTAGACACCCGCTTTTGTCCGAGCCCGATTGAGGGCCCATTTAAATTTTTGTTCTCTCTTGGGCCGTTCGAAGCCCACCCGGTTTTGGATTTGAGACCTCTTTTTTTCTTCTTTCCTTTTTGGGCCTGTCAAAGGCCCAAATTATTATTATCATCACTACTACTACTATTATTATTAGTAAATATTATTATTATCAATTTTTACAAATAAGCAAGATTAAAAAAACAATATATAAACATGAAATGAAATGAAAAAAGAGAGGCTTTTCATTATTATTGTTCTTAAAAAAAGGTAAAAAAAAAAAAAAACACAGCAACTACAAGCATTCCATTTCTTTTTGTTTTTTCTTTTATTCAATCTTTTTTTGGCCATAGGCATGTCATGAGGGATCGGATTCTGGGTTTTGATGAAGGGGACATCACCGAACCGTCGGTCCTCCGCCCCTAGGAGCCCCAAAAAATCCCGTTTTTCCCTCCCCTTTCTAAAATAAAGGTTTCTTTTTAAAAAATGCTTGATTTCGGGAAAAGTTTTGATTTTTTTTTCAAAAAAAGAGAAAGCTTAGATTTTAACAAATAAAATATGTTTTTTATATTTATTCTAAAGGAAAGATTAAAATTTTAAAACAAAGTTTTGATTTTTTTTTTCAACTATTTCAAAGTAAATGCTTTAATCTTTAAGAAAAATAGTATTTTTTTTTTAAAAGGAGAAAGTTTAGAATTTGAAAAATAAAAATTTGTTTTTTTTTAGTCATTTTAAAGGAAAGTTTAAAATTTTAAAACAAAATTTTGATTTTTTTCAACTATTTCAAAATAAAAACTTTAATCTTTAAGAAAAATAGCGTTTTTTTTAAAGGGAGAAAGTTTAGATTTTGAAAAATAAAAATCTATTTTTTAAGTCATTTTAAAGGAAAATTTAAATTTTTAAAACAAAGTTTTGATTTTTTTTTTTTAACTATTTCGAAATAAGGTTTTGATTTTTAAGAAAAGTAATGATTTTTTTCTAAAGAAAACTCTGATTTTGCAAAAGAAAAAAAAATTCGGCCACCATAGCGGCGGCTCCACCACCGGAAGCCAGAGAGCCCGCTCTCCGGTGGTGGAGCCATGGCCAACATAGAAGTTGGAAGAGAAAGAGGAAGAGGTTTTTTTTTAAAAAAAAAAAACAATGAGGTTAAAATGAAAGAATGAATATATTTTTTTCATTTATAGGTGCCAAAAATGGGTAATTTATTCCCACCCCCTTACTTTTTAAATTTAAAAAAAAATACTCCATTTTTTGCAGCACCGCCCTTGCTTTCTGACCAATTTAAACATTCGATTTAATCTGAAATTTAAAAATTAAAAGCAAATTAATTGCTACATCAGTCCTCTGCCTTCCACATTTTTTATCTTTTAGTCCTAAAATCAAGATATGTCATTTTGTTTCCATCTTTAATAAATAATTTACACTTATATCTTCCATTTCACTTGCATTTATACATTATATATTTAATGTTAATTATGCACTTTATTTTAATTTTTTATATTTATTCACACTTGTATAATTTTTATTTATTCTTATTTCATTTTTTATTATTTTCATGTCTATTTATATTTATTTATTTTTACACATTCCCCTTACATACATTTTAATATCATTTATTTATGTTACTTTGATTCTTTTATTGTATTATGAATAAGGTGTATTATTGTAATTATTATTATCATCATGTTAAGGTCTTATTTATTTCATTTATTTAATTTTTCTTTTTATTATTGTCATTTTGAAAGAGTTTTAACTTTTCATTAACTTTAGCCAATTTAATTAATTTTCTTATTTTATTACTATTTGTTTTAAAAGATGGAACTTTAGATCATTTTTCCATCCTATAATTGTTGACATGAAGTTAATTAAGTAGGTGTTATATTTTAATGAAACCATAAGGTTTTTACGTTTGGATTTAGGTTAGTCCTTAAGATCTTACCTACTATTTACCTTAGAAAAATTATAAATAATATGTAAGATAATCTTTTAGGGTTTTGAATTAGTTTTAAATATTGTATAGGATTAGAATCTTAAGTTAATATGTAAATATTTTTTAGGACTTTATTCAAGATTAAAACTAAAGATTTTTGTAGGTGAATTGCAAATCATGAGTAGGTCTTTCTAAGTATTTTATTTTAGAAACTTTTTAAGAAAGCTAATAAATGTTATTTAAGATTTATTATTTTAAGATTTTGACGAATTTAAATCTTAGATCAAGAAATTTAAAGTAAGATAAATCATAAACCCGACATAGGGTACTTTCGTAAGATCTTGATAGGTTCAACATTATTAATTAAATCTTTTAAAAATAATAATAATAATAATAATAAAAGATCGAATAAGTTGTAGATGTATTTTAATATTTCTCTTAACTCATTGGTAATTTCTAGGTATTTTTAGAATTCTAAAATAGAATTAATTTTAGGAATTGAAGGTATTTTACTAGAATTATTTAGGTATCCTTTAGGTTCCCGTTAAAAGTAAAAATCTCTAATTTAAGTTTTAAAATATATAAGTTTGGTGAACACATCTGAATCGAGCTACAAGTAAACCAGAGGTGTTTCCTTTAGAGTTTTTATTTAAGATTTTCATAAGATTTTAGCTTAGATTAAGACATTAATATGCTTAAATAAAAAAATCTAGCTCTTAAGACCCCTTTAGGACTATCCCCGGATAGGCATTGTGGGGGTGCTATAACCTTCCCGACACGTAACCGTACTCCCGAACCCGAAATTTGGTGATGAGATCGAGTCTAGACTTTTAAGATTTTCCATAGTATTAATGTAACACCCCAAACCCGGCCCAAACGCTACAACCGAATCTGGTATGTCACTTAAGAGATTTTACATAACATGTCGCATTTCGGAAAACAGTTACTAGGTTTACACTTTTATTTCGAAAGCTTAATAATTCATTAAAGTATAAAATATTAAGTTACCAATTATCTTGGTAGATTTTAAATAAAAAAAATCGAGATTTCATGCAGGTCTTAACTTAATTGAAAACATAAAACTTAAAACCCAGTAATAAAAGCCCAACAAAATCCCAAGACATAAATGGTAGTCTAGTGGCCCATGGCCTTATTACAAGGAAATTTGAACCCATTAATTAAATGAAAATAAAAAAAATTAGACTAAGTCTTTTTGCTGAATTCTCAACGCTCTGTCGAATGGCCACCTTGCTCTTCTCTCGGCCCGGTCGATGCCCTAAGTGTCACCTGAGATGGTTAAAATTAAAGGGTGAGTCGCGAGACTCGATGTGCAACCCTCATGCACCATTAGATTTGGGCTTTAGCCCCATAAAACAGAATAATCAAAATATAAGTAACAAAAATAATATGCAAAGCCCAACCCATATCCTAGGTGTCCATCCGCTACACGCCCCGCACTGACCATTCACACCATTGGGGATTTCTACAATCAACCCACACCGCTACACGCCTTGATGGTAGTCGTGTCTTTGCTCATCATCGGATCATGGCCGTAGCCACTACAATGAATCACTGCGTAAGGCTATAACAGCATCACTGCAAGGAACCGCTACAATAGATCATAGTAAAAACCGCTACAACATATAACTTCCTCCTTTCATCAAACCCAACCCATGCAATCACATAAAATCAGTAGACTTATAACATTTAATCAGATCATTTACTAACCTGGTGATTTGCTTTACCCTCTTTGGCTTCCCGCCAATATGCCGGGGTTTCGGCATTTAACAAAACATGTAATACTTATTTTCATATATTAATCAAACAGATCTAGATGGTGTGGAGAATTACACACCTGATATTGTGAAATCCAATATTCTTAGTCGATGTCCTTGCTATCTGGATCTATTATCCTCAATCTATAGCCTTGCTTAAAAGCCGGAACAATTGCGAAAATAGGCCTCTCCTATATTCAGCCATGGTTAGTATTCTACCTGATTTTATATATATAAATAAACAAATCCTCTTACCTTGAAATCCCGAAATTGGAGACTTATGATTTTCGGCTTTTAGATCTAGTCGACTAAGCTTCCTTCAAATCTCGAATTGCCGCCCATCATAAAACCATTAAACTATTAGCTTTTGGCTTTTGCCTTTCAAAAATCGGGAATAGATCATGAGAACTAATCAAAAATCAACATTTACCTTAGCATAGGAGATTCGGCTAGCACTAGAGAGAGATTCGGCAATGCCCATGGAAGATTTAAATGCCTAAGTACAGAACTAATTCTCAAATAGGATGAGTAGAAGAAAAAACTATGGATGCTTCGGCTTTCTAGAGAAATTGGCACAAGAAGGAAAAAGTGGAGAAGAGTTTCGACTTTTAAAGAAATTGGAGAAAAGAAATTGGAGAGGGAGAGGCTAGGGAATTTTGGCACAATGGGAGAGAAATTTAGGGTTTTCAGTGTCAGAATCAAGGAGCTAGCCCCCCCTATTTATAGATATTTTGGCACCTACTGCTAAAAACCGAAAACGCCCTTAAAATTCAAGCTAAAAGAGAGGAGAAATTTGGCACCCTCCTTGCCATGCAAGAGGCGAATTTACACTCCTCTAGGTGGTGGATTTTCGACCAACGCTTCCCTTGAAGATAAGCTCCTAACTTTTCTCCTTTTTATCTATGATATTATCACTTAAAAATCCACATAAAATCTCCTATTTTATAGCCTCGTCGTAGTCGTCCCACCTCTACTAATCCCTAATGCCAAATTTAACTCACTTAAATTAAAAGATTTGGGCCTCATTAAACTTAATACTTGGGCCCCTAATTCCTTGTGTGTGGCGTCACCCTCTCTTCATTTAAAGTGCCAAATTTGGCCTAAAACACGGGCTCATACGACCCAAAACTTGTTCCTTTTAATCTGTTAATGATGCCACTTTAATCTGGGCCTTTTTGCCTAATTCTAAGCCCAAATTTAGACCCCTATCAATTAAATTAACATAGTAAACCTATCCCTACATTAAATGTATAGGCCCTTAAATTTAGGATGTTACAGTTCTACCCCCTTAAAGAAAATTCGTCCTCGAAATTTCCAACTAACTATTAATCGTACTACCAAAGTCTCACCACTATGCTTTCGCTGCGCACTCCGATTCTAAAGCCAAAAGAAACACTTAGTATACTATGGTAGAGTACGCACCAGTGTTAGCATCTAGAGCGTCCTCGTCCCCCTTGTACTCATTTTACCGATTCGCGTTTATCTGTTTAGAAATTTTATGAATTATTAGTTTTCTTCCGCTGATTAACCACGAACAGTTTTATGAACAATAGTTTAAGAGTAGTTCTTTCGAATTCGCATTCAAAATACAGTCTCAAGTTTGTAACCTCTAACTAAAATAAAACACATACATCATGCAAATAACATCCAAGCACTTACATTCTTCACGTAAAGGTGTTTTCGTTGATTCACTACCCAGGGGTATTTTCGTAATTTTATCCTACAGGGGTATTTCGGTAATTTTGCAATCAGGGGCAATTTAGTAATTTTGCAAATCAGGGGTAATTTGGTAATTGTACAAACCAGGGGTATTTTGGTCATTTAACAAAACGAGGGTAGGTTGGTAATTTTTTCTAACCAGGGATATTTCGATGTTGTTGTTGTTGTTGTTTTTTTTTCAAATAGGGTACTTTGGGGAAAAATCTAGTTTCATGGTCCGGTTACTCTTATAAACATGAGATTTTCTGTAAATTTTCAAAACATAGGTATTTTACAAATTCATGGTCAGTTGGTAGTTTTCACAAATCAAACGTATTTTGAAAATTTTGCAAAACTTGAGAAATTTTCTTTCTTTCTTTTTCAAACTAGGGTGGCTGGTCCCTTTCGGGTTTTAATTATAAGGTTTAGCCCATCAACAAGTCCTCGTAACTAGCGTGAATAGTCACCACGCACTGTAGGGATTCTAGTGAAGAGGAGGTGAGTCGCTAGGATCGCTTAAGTACCAAGCTCTCCCCGAATCCACTCCTAGACATGCGTATGCCCATTGCCACACCCTAACTTGGCTAAGGTGAACAGTCACTACGCACTGCAGGATTCCAGCGAAGAGGAGGTGAGTCACTAGGACCGCTTAAATACAGTGCTCTTCCGATCCAATCCTAGACATGCGTATGCTGTTACCACACCCTAGTCTTGCGGCTCGTTCACGGGTTTGTTTAGTGAAGTTAAGTCTTATGATATTTTAAGAGTTGTTTCAGCTAGGCCTAAAGTCCATCAAGTTCTAATCTAACTAATCTACGTCCCATAAAGCCCATCAAGCCCACATATATTATATCACACAATGGTTCAGAATACTTACCTGGCGGACTTGGGATGGAGACGCAGGTGCCATGCTGAGCTAACAGACCTGTATAAATATGCATGTTTAGAAAACCCAACTTTAGAAAAAGTTTTGAGCAAAAAAAACCCCCAGAGCCGAGTTTTGAACCGGGCTCTGATACCAATTTGTAACACCCCAAACCCGGCCTAAACGCTAAAATCGAATCTGGTATGTCACTTAAGAGATTTTACATAACATGTCGCATTTCGAAAAACAGTTACTAGGTTTACACCTTTATTTTGAAAGCTTAATAATTCATTAAAGTATAAAATATTAAGTTACCAATTATCTTGGTAGATTTTAAATAAAAAAAACCGAAATTTCATGCAAGTCTTAACTTAATTGAAAATATAAAACTTAAAACCCAGTAATAAAAGCCCAACAAAATCCCAAGACATAAATGGTAGTCTAGTGGCCCATGGCCTTATTACAAGGAAATTTGAACCCATTAATTAAATGAAAATAAAAAAAATTAGACTAAGTCTTTTTTGCTGAATTCTCAAAGCTCTGTCGCATGGCCACCTTGCTCTCCTCTCCAGCCCGGTCCGATGCCCTAAGTGTCACCTGAGATGGTTAAAATTAAAGGGTGAGTCGCGAGACTCAGTGTGCAACCCTCATGCACCATTAGATTTGGGCTTTAGCCCCATAAAATAGAATAATCAAAATATAAGTAACAAAAATAATATGCAAAGCCCAACCCATATCCTAGGTGTCCATCCGTTACACGCCCCCGTACCAGCCATTCACACCATTGGGGATTTCTACAATCAACCCACACCGCTACACGCCTTGATGGTAGTCGTGCTGCTCATCATCAGACCATGGCCGTAGCCACTACAACAGAATCACGCAGGCCACTACAACAGATTACAGTGAGGGAACCGCTACAAATGCATCACGTTAAAAACAAATACAACATATAACTTCCTCCTTTCATCAAACCCAACCCATGCAATCACATAAAATCAGTATACTTATAACATTTAATCAGATCATTTACTAACCTGGTGATTTGCTTTACCCTCTTTGGCTTCCCGTCAATATGCCAGGGTTTCGGCATTTAACAAAACATGTAATACTTATTTTTCATATATTAATCAAACAGATCTAGATGGTGTGGAGAATTACACACCTGATATTGCGAAATCCAATATTCTTAGTCGATGTCCTTGCTATCCGGATCTATTATCCTCAATCTATAGCCTTGCTTAAAAGTCGAACAAATTGCGAAAATAGGCCTCTCCTATATTCGGCCATGGTTAGTATTCTACCCGATTTTATATATATAAATAAACAAATCCTCTTACCTTGAAATCCCGAAATTGGAGACTTATGATTTTCGAATTTTAGATCTAGTCGACTAAGCTTCCTTCAAATCCCGAATTGCCGCCCATCATAAAACCATTAAACTATTAGCTTTTGGCTTTTGCCTTTCAAAAACCGGGAATAGATCATGAGAACTAATCAAAAATCAACACTTACCTTAGCATAGGAGATTCGGCTAGCACTAGAGAGAGGATTCGGCAATGCCCATGGAAGATTTAAATGCCGAAAGTACAGAACTAATTCTCAAATAGGATGAGTAGAAGAAAAAACTATGGATGCTTCGGCTTTCTAGAGAAATCGGCACAAGAAGGAAAAAGTGGAGAAGAGTTTCGACTTTTAAAGAAATTAGAGAAAAGAAATTTGAGAGGGAGAGGCTAGGGAATTTCGGCACAATGGGAGAGAAATTTAGGGTTTTCAGTGTCAGAATCAAGGAGCTAGCCCCCCCTATTTATAAATATTTTGGCACCTACTGCTAAAACCCGAAAACGCCCTTAAAATTCAAGCTAAAAGAGAGGAGAAATTCGGCACCCTCCTTGCCATGCAGTGGCCGAATTTTACACTCCTCTAGGTGGTGGATTTTCGGCCAACACTTCCCTTAAAGATAAGCTCCTAACTTTTCTCCTTTTTATCTATGATATTATCACTTAAAAATCCACATAAAATCTCCTATTTTATAGCCTTGTAGCCGTCCACCTCTACTAATCCCTAATACCAAATTTAACTCACTTAAATTAAAAGAATTGGGCCTCATTAAACTTAATACTTGGGCCCCTAATTCCTTGTGTGTGGCGTCACCCTCTCTTCATTTAAAGTGCCAAATTTGGCCTAAAACACGGGCTCCTTGCGACCCAAAACTTGTTCCTTTTTAACTGTTAAAGATGCCACTTTAATCTGGGCCTTTTTGCCTAATTCTAAGCCCAAATTTAGACCCCTATCAATTAAATTAACATAGTAAACCTATCCCTACACTAAATGTATAGGCCCGTAAATTTAGGATGTTACAATTAATTTAGACTTTTAAACAATAGGTGGCTAACCAACCTAGCCCTAATTGGTTAGTGGAAACTCTACATTAATTTAGGCCCTCCGTGTCTAGCTTTGTTGACTCGGCCCCCGTACCCTTATGTAAGCAACATTATGACACGGTTCAACTGGAATCAATGCGAAATAGACTACATTGCTATCAGTATTTTATAAGTCCAATTGGACCAAGGCCCAACTACAATGGATTAAACTTTAAACTTTTATTTAATAAAGGCATGTGACTAGCATGTGGCTCATTAGAAGTTTGAATAGTTTTTGTTTTATTTTTATTTAGCCTTTTGTTGATTATCCTTTTGATTTCCTTAAATTCAGCATTAAATTTTACCTTGTTCTTAGCCTTTTGTTGACTAACTTTAGAATTTTTTCAAATTCATGTTTTTTACTCCTATATAAGAGGTATGAAGCCACCATTATAAGTCATCGTCAACTTGAATAAAAATATATCCTTTAATAGGTTTTTTTTTTACAAGATTCATTTCTTATTTGATTTTTTTTAAGACTAGCAACAACACAACTTATTGTTTGTGGTGTTTGCAAGTTCTTCACACCCCTGGATTGTTAAGGTTTCTACCTTAGAGGGTCGATTCTAGTCTTGTTATTTTCCTTTTTGGTTCTTTGAGAACCAAATGGGGCATAACTCATAAGAACATCTATTCATCTTTCATCTAATGTTTTCATCTAACTTAAAATTGTTTTCTATTTTTGTTCAAATCTTTTTTATTATATCCTTGTGATAAGGATTGATTTTGAAGTGTTTCTTTTTAATTTCATAAATTTCACATTCTAGACTTCCAATTTGCACTTTTAATTTAATATATTTAGAAGTTATTCCATTCTAATTTTAAAAAAACCATTCAATATCAACAAATTTAACATTAAATATTCGTTTGATTTGTTTGATCTGAGATTCCACATCACCTTTATTTTGTGCAACTCCATATCAATTATAAACAACCTATATTGCATTGGATATAAAACATAATTAGTATAGAACACATCGAAGCTATATTGCAAGAAAACATATAAAAATGAGTATTCATTACTTTTTTTTTCTTAACTTTATTTCACTCATCATATGTTCTATATTTCCCCACACAAATCACATATATGTATTTATGGTTTATTCTATTTTTTTATATAATTAGGGGAGGGGAATGAGATTGTTTAGGACTAAACTCAATCTCTCATGCCTACAACATAACAACACAATGCTCTTGCCACTGAGTTAAGATGTTATTTCCATGGTTTATTCTATTCTTTTTTATTAAATTCATTAAATCATATGTTTATTTTAGTCATCATATGTTCTAAATTATTATCTCTTATTTCCCTGAACAAATCACATATACTAGATTTTATCACACACACAAGGGTGAATGAAAATATTTTATATTAAAAAAGATATTTATAAAAATATATCAACAAATAATTATTAGTGGAGTGACAAGGGTTTTTTATATGGAATTGTTGGTCTTGTGTTTGATTCCCAAATAATATTTTTCAGTTATTTTGTTTGAAAAGGATATAAAGTATGAAAAGATGAAAATACCTTATAATATTATTAATTACCTTTTAAAGTAAGAGTATTTTAGTATTTTCATAGTTGAGTTGGTGTCAAGTTGACTCGTGACACCAACACAATCAGTCGCTTTGTATATAGTATAGATATATTTCAGTCATCATATGTTCTAAATTATTAAAAGCGTAAAATCATATTGAGTTTAGGCCACATTGAAAACTTGTTAGGGTCTACTTGGACAACATAGAGTAATTGGATGAATGTGTAATTTCTAGGGTAGTAATTACACTCTTGTAATTACAAAGAAGTGTAATTCTCTAGATGTATTTTGTTGATAAGAGTGTAATTACATCGTAATTCCCTTTGTTATGTTCCATAGGACAAATTGTAATTATACAATTTCACAATTTATATTTTTTTAAAAATATTAATTATTATAAAGAATTATCAGTATGATAATTTTTTTAAACGAGTAAAATAAAATAAAGTCATCATATGTAATATATTAGTCCAAGAAAGTTGTCAATAATATGATTACTAATAAAAATAATGAGAAAAATAAACATCATATGCAATTTTATCTAATTTCTCTTGCATTCCATATTTGTTGGATTATTCCTTTTTTAACATTTAACATATACTCCTTATCATCATTTGTTGTTTCCTGGCCGAATTTTTCATCATCTAAATCTAAATATGTATCATTAAGATTATCAGGATCCTTTTCTTCTATATACTTTTTAAAATATGGATCATCTTAATTCTACTTATGAATGCAGTTATGAAGTATACTACATGCTAGTACAATCCAACCTTATTTATTATTCTATGTTGACGTGATGTTATTAATATGAAAAATCATTTTTTAGAACAACAAATGTCCTTTCATCCACATTCTGAAGCTTTCAATGTATCAAATTAAAAAGTTCGCGAGCCATCTCTAATGTTTGTGTCTAGCTCCATTTTCTCAAATGGTATCATACCCCACGATTTGGTACTATAAAACTTTTTGTATTTGGGTTTAGGGTTATGAAACCTTTTGTATTTATGTTATAAAACTTTTTGTATTTGCATGACTAGTATCTACCACATAATATTTGGGTTCACGGCACAAACAATTTGTAGCTTTAATTATAAAAATATATAAATTCAATTTAGAGAAAATCTTATGCAAAATTATAACCCTTTTTATAATATGCCTCAAAATTCTTATTTTTGTTATTGTGAAAATGTGACAATTATGTATCTGCTTCAGTGGTTATGTGTTCTAGGTGTATGTGAGAGGTCCCAAGTTCAAGCCTTGCTTTTGACAAATTTTGGTTATTTTGGAATTAAGCCTGATACTAGTTCAGAAGGCTTATATTTAATTACTTGTAATCTCATATCAGAATGGGCCTGCTGGTCTGGTGGTTAGGTGGAGTATTGGTGTGTTGGAGGTCTTGTGTTCGAATCCCTGCGTGAGCTTGGGAAATTATTTTGCTCTGTCATCGGTGAGAGTTCCAGTTGAATCGAAATTCTGGGTTGATGGAGATGCAGTGGGATTAGTTGGAGTGAATTGAGGGATTTGGGGGAATAATTGTTATCTTATTTTTTTAGGATTTTTTTTTTTTTGGATTTCCCTAAATTTTCTCCATCTCTTGATGTTTTTCTGCCCTATTCTCTACTGAAATTTCTTTGTTTTTCCCCTCTTCATCGGTTTTTCAATTCGTTCCCTCTTTGTTCAACGGTTGTGTGCGTTCGTCGGTAAGTAACTGTTTTTCGTTTACCCTTGTGTTTCGAGGATAGTTTCTAAAAGGGGGTTTGTGTGTGATTTCCAATTAGGGGAAGAACAAGTTGTTGCATGTGCTCCTACAGTGAGTGAGCGTTAAAGGTTCCTCTCGTTACCGATAAGTTTTTGAAGATGATGTTGCTATTGTGAGTTTTCACTCATGGAATCTTTCCGTTAAGGTTTCGAAGATATTACTGAAATTGAGTGTTGTTATGACAATATTTAGGTTTTGAAAGGCTCAGGAGTGGTTTTGCATCGAAACGATACCAGGTGTGTACTCGATTGCATAGAAAACAAGGTTTTAACGAAAGTCGAAAACCTCACTGTCGACGCCATACAGGCATGTGGTCGCCCGTGCGGTAGGCTGTGTGCCCTAACACGAGCATATGTTCGACGAGGCCAGGCTGTGCGCGCATGACACTGCCATGTGATGGCCAGGCAGGCCGTGTGCGACACACGGGCTGGACTGATTTGAGCCGTGTGGGCCACACGGGCGTGTGGTTCTACACGGGTAAACCACACGGGCGTGTGGGATTTTGGGCCAGGCTGTGTGATCCACATGGCTAAGGCAAATTTTGGCCGTGTGGGCCCACACGGGTAGGCCATATGAGCGTGTGAGCCCATTTTCACTGAATTGATTGCTAAGGTTGCACGGGTCGCCCAAGTCGACTGTGAACCTACTGTAGGGTCGGTAAGCATTACTTAGACCCCTAATTGTGTGAACTGACTGATTGATGGATATATAATGAGCATGATGATAGTATGCATGTATACATTGACTGATTATATGTACTGATATCATGAGATAGCATGTCATGCATTGCATGGGGTTAGGTTGATTTTATTTGGAGGAAGTTTACTAAAAGGCTCTTAAGCCTAATATACTGGCAGCTCAGCTGCAAACTACTATTTTGTGCCGCATTCGGCACTACCTGGAGTGTAGGGATGGGTAGGTTGATTTAATCCCCACATGGAGGGTAGGGTTGGACGGAGATGGTGTGTAGAGGCTGGTTGGGTAGGACTTTGTTACTGAATCAGTATATCATTCTCGACATCGTGATGGGCTAAGGCCTTTGTGCATCTTGATCATCGATCTTCGAAAGGGGCTTAGGCCCAAGACTGTTTTTGACTGTGCACTGTGTTTACTGCTGTTTGTTTTCTGTGGGATTACACACTGAGTTTACATAAACTCACCCCTCCTTGTTTAATGTACACAGGTAATCCCCAAACCTAAATGGATCGGTGCGACGGAGGACTCGATGGTGACCATATTTTTTGGATTTTACGATTTATGATTTATGATTTGTGGTTTATCTGGATCTAATTTGGGGACTTTTGCTTAAATTTGGGTTTTATTTATTTTTATGGATTTATAACTGCTAGACGTAGGAAAACTCGGTTTTTAAATAGGTAAAGTTTTCTCTAAACACACGATTTACTCAAAATGGTTTTAAAAGCTTCCGCAACGAATTATGTTTAAAACAACCGACTAAACGAGTAAGGATTTTGGAATTAAGAAGAGATAAGAAAAGTAAGTAAATGGAAATGGTTTTATCGTAGAAACTTAGTTTTCATCACGCTATCATGTGACTTCGCCAGATTCGGCCATAACGTCTAGGCCGGGTTTGGGGTGTTACATTTAGTGGTTTCAGAGTCAGGTTGCAAAACTCGGCTGTGGATTTTTGGGTTTTAAATATTGGTTATAATTTGGATTTTGAAAATGATTTGACTTAGTATGTGGTACACCGAGTCTCCGGCGCCGATCCTGTAAGTTTTCTGAAACTGTGATAAGTTTAAATCGAAACTCTCAGAGGTAGTATCTTTGTGAAAACACTCTAGATAGTGTATATTGAGACCAGTAGCAAAATCGATAGAGAAATGCGATTTACGAAAATCACTCAATTATCAAATCATTTTACATAAGATATCTGCTAATAAATACTGAAATCGAAACTGATTCATAAAATTTGTAATACAGATAAATACGACTAGACATGAGTGCACGAGGTATCCACGGACGAGGTATTAGAGGCCGAGGTAGAGGCCGTAGAGGGGCTCGAGCTGAGTCCTCTTAACTGGGCAGTATGCCAAATCTAAACACGAGTGAGATGACAGTGTCGCCTGCTACTAAGACTGGGTCTCAAGATCGCATGGTGGGGGACGTCGCATTGTCTCAGGTAATGCTAAGGATATTGGAGAGGGTCGCTGGACCCAATCCTGGATCTGGGAGCCGAAGGTCGGTTACAGAACGACTCTAGTCCAATGGAGCTGAGCTCTTTAGGGGTGTCACTGGGGTCGCCCCTAATGTGGTCGAATACTAGATTGAGGCCACGGAGAGGATCATGGATGATCTAGATTGCACCCCCGAGCAGATATTAAAGGGTGCAGTCTCACTGCTGTGGGATGAGGCTTACCAATGGTGGCTAACTATTAAGTAGGGCACTCAGCCCGAACGTTTGACCTGGGATTTCTTTAAGACTGCCTTACAGGGGAAATATGTGGGGGCGAGCTACGTGGATGCCCGTAGGAGGGAGTTCCTAAACCTTACTTAGGAAGATCGATCTGTGGCTGAGTGTGAGGCCGAATTCCTGCGACTGAGCCGCTATGCGCGAGGTATAGTAGCGACTGAGTATGAGCGATGTGTCCGCTTTGAGGATGGCCTCAGGGATAATTTGAGAGTCCTGATAGCTCCACAGAGGGAGCGTGATTTTTCTTCACTGGTTGAGAAGGCAAAGATCGCCGAGGAGGTTAAGCGCGCTGAGCGCCAAAACCGTGACAGAGAGTGAGGTAGGAACAAGAGGGATTCGGAGACCTCGAGTTCTGTTCAGAGGCCTAAGCAAAAGGCCAGACCTGATGGGCCAGTTAAAGCTGGACCACGTGTTACTACTACTGGACTGCAGCCATGTATCGATTGTGGTAGACACCATCAGGGCGAGTGTTGGAGGAGGACTAGGGCGTGTCTGAGGTGTGGATCATTGGATCATCGCCTTAGAGAGTGTCTGCTAAGGGCCGATCAGATGCAAGCTCCTAGTACTGGTACTACACAGCCACATAGGGTAGTTCAGCAGCCACCGAGAAGCCGTGGTCAGGCTAGGGGTGGTAGTGGTATGGGTCATGGACAGAGAACACCCAACAGAGGTGCTGGACAAACTGAGGCGAGGCAGCCTACTCTTGTTTATGCTGCACGTCATCGAGAGGACAGAGACGCTCTAGACATCATCACGGGTGTAACACCCCAAACCCGGCCCATGCGGTATGACCAGATCTGGCATGTCACATGAAGAAAATGAGTAAAGAACTTGTGATTCTTACTAAAAATGTTATTATTTATAATTTAAGAAAAACAAATTTGATTAGAAATATTTGATAAAAATACTACTAATCTTGAAAGGTTGATTGAAGAATCGATAATCGAACTAGTGATCTTTTAAAATCGTGACTTTTGAAAATATTGTTGATAATTCGAAAGAGAATTTCCGAGTTAAGTTAATTGTACAAGTTTGTTATGAAATCCATTTGTTAATCAATTTTTTTGGAAAACCGTTATTTATGATTTTAGAAAAATCCCTATTTAAAACAATTCAAGAAAGATATTAAGTACGTCTAAACATAAAGCAAAATAAAACATATTCCAGAGGCCTTATTACAACTTTAAAACCCAAAATAGTAAAAGTAATGAAATAAAACAGAAAAGAAGTTTACTAATGTTCGAAAAAATTATTTCCAAAGTATGGCCTCCACCGAGTCATCCATGGGCCCAAGTCCTCATTACTGAGCATTACCTGCAAAGATTAAGAAAGAAAAGAGGGGGGTGAGTTACAAGAACTCAGTGTATAATCCCCTTACCGTCATCCACTGGGTCTGAACCCGCATAGCATAATCTTGGGCCTAAGCCCATTTTACATAGCAGTATATAAATGAAAAATATGCAACCCAACCCATCCATCCATCACACCCCCGACCAGCCAATCACACCTGTGGGGATCAAGTCAACCCACCCCGCCGCTCACACCAATTTGCAGTCGAGCTGCTATAATATATTATTATTGTGGCCATGCCACCGAAATCATAAGTAAGCATAATAATGAACAAGTTGTGGCTATCCCACCAGGCTACACTGCTCTCCATACAATTTTTCTCGTCCCATGCAAAATGTAAAAAAAAATGAAACATACATAATAAAATAAAATATTCACATATATATATAACCACCATTAATCTAGTGAATTATTACAGTGAATCGACCCATTGAAGCACTTTGATAGTTCGGCCCACTAAGGCATTCTAGCAATTCGGCCCATAGAGGCATTTTGGTAAATCGGCCCATAGGGGCATTTTGGTAAATCGGCCCATAGGGGCATTTTTGTAATTTAGTAAATTAATACCGATTTTGACAGATCTTTAGAAATAGTGTTGAATAAGCAAGTCACTCGATTCATGCCATATCACGATTATTAGATTTGTAATCGACAACGATCTATTTTCCAACATAATAGTGAATCACAAATTTACGGGATTTCGGTGTGAGATTACACACCTGATTACGATAAGAACTAAACCTTCTTGATCGTCGGTACCTATGACACCATAACATTCGATTAACCAACCAAAGAGATTTTCTTAATCCAAATCTAAATCAACGATCTAAAAATGCTTACCCTTAGAATCGTGAACGACCACAACTTACCTATTCTCACCGGATGATGGTCCACAACCCGGTGGGAAATCTCGAACTGCCGATACCGCCCTACATTTGAACTTAGGAGTAGAGATTGCAAGTCCACTCCCTATTTGCCCTCCTATCGATTTTCTTTTAATAACGCTACCACTTGCCTCCATTGAAAGAGTCTCGATTAGAATAATACTATGATGAGAGAATGTAATTGTTTAGGGAGAGGATTTCGGCTTACCACCACTTCCGAAGGAACAATGAGTGGATAAGAACGAGCGATCTAGTCCCTATAATAACCGATTAGTCAAATCCATCGATCCGTTTAGCAAACTAATCGAGCAATGAACTAGATCAAAATGAACCATGACGAAACTCCTTACCTTAACGATGATGAATCCGATTCCCACCGATTGGACTTATGGCTATGGATGAGTCAAAGGTATAAGATTCGGCTTTCCCACTATAACACTACTAAAAGAAAATGATTAAGATATGAGGGAGTAGGAGGAAATGCCATTTCGGTTTAGAAACAAGATGAAACAACCGAATGGTGAGGGATACACATTCGGCTAGGGAGAAAAGAAAATGAAAAGAGGAGAATGAAACCACTTACCGATTCGATCAAAGAAGAGAGTGCCAACACGAAAGAGAAAGAAATAATGAAGAAGAGATTAAGGGTTAAAAGGTTCGGCTATTGTAGGGAAATGAACAAACAAGATTCGGCCACAAGGTAATGTCGATTTAAGAAAAGAGAGAAAGATTGAAGAAATGGTCAAAAAGAAAAGAAAAGATGGAAGAGAAATGTTAGAGGGTTTTGGCTAACACCAAAAAAAAAGTGAACAAATTGCTTGAGTGTTTCGGCAAAACGAAGAGAAAGGATCGAAAAAGAGAGCACCAAAATGTTACAAAGAAAACAAGCCTTTCATGCACAAACTTGCAAAATGACCAAAAGAATTTCGGCTCCCCTTTTCTCCCTACTAAAACCGTGTACCTCCTTTACCAAAAAGATGAGGGTTGACCAAATTTCTTTCCCAAGCTCCTTCCAAAAATTCGGCCAACATATCCCCCCTTATCTCTTTCCTTTACTTCTTTCCTTATTTTCTCCTTAATCTCCTCCTTACCTTCCTCCATAGTGTTCTTTCCATCAATAAAAATTCTTCCTTTCCTTCTTTAAAGCTTGGCCGACACTTACCATCAATTACTTGAATAGCATAAAAAAATTAGGATTCGAACTCCACCCCTTAAGCCCCTTCATGTGACGCCACACCACTCTGCTACTAGCTCCACTTGTGCTAGCAAAATACACACTTATTCACTTAAGTCTTGACGCCACTTTCCTTCTCTCCTTTAAGTGTTTAAACACAAAAATTCTACTAAGGCCCAACTCAACCCCAAGCCTTCTTAGGGTCCCTAAACATACACAGCTAACACTCTTAGCTAGCCTAACGCATGATATAATGTAAAACATAAAATCCTCAAATTTTAGGATGTTACAATTCTACCCCCTTAAAGAAATTTCGGCCTCAAAATTTACCTTATTAGAAGAGATGAGGATATTGCTGCCGGATCGTGTCCTCTGGCTCCCATGTAGCTTCCTCTGACCCATGATTACGCCATAATACTTTGACCAACGGGACTGACTTCTTTCTCAGCACCTTAATATCCCGATCTAAAATCTACACTGGTTCTTCTACAAAAGACAAGTTAGGTCTTATCTCAACTTCCTCCACTGGCACAACATGAGACGGGTCCGAATGATAACGCCTTAACATCGAGACATGGAATACGCTATGTATCTGACTTAACTCCGGAGGTAACTCAAGCTGATAAGCCACTGGCCCAACATGCTTCAATACACGGTAAGGTCCGATAAATCTAGGGCCCAACTTGCCCTTCCGTCCAAATCTTAAGATCTTTTTCCAAGGTGACACCTTCAAAAAGACCTGATCGCCCACAAAGAACTCTATCTCCTTCCGTTTTAGATCCGTGTACTATTTCTGTCTATCTGAAGCTTCTTTTAATCAAGCCCAAATTACCTTAACTTTTTCCTCCGTCTCTAAGATTAACTCAGGACCCAATAGCTGTCGCTCCCCCAGCTCAGTCCAGCAAGTAGGAGTACGACACCTACGACCATAAAACACCTCATAGGGTGCCATCTGGATGCTGGATTGATAGCTGTTGTTGTATGCAAACTCTGCCAATGGTAGAAAATCTTCCCAACTACCTCTGAAGTCGATTACACAGCCCCTTAACATGTCTTCTAAAATCTGGATTACTCTCTCCGACTGACCATCAGTCTGCGGATGAAACGCCGTGCTAAAATTTAGCCTTGTACCCAAAGCTTCATGTAGAGCCTTCCAAAACCGTGATGTAAACCTAGGATCCCTGTCTGATATGATAGACATCGGTACCCCATGAAACCTCACGATCTCTGCTACATACAACTTGGCCAACTTCTGCAACGAGTAATTCGTACGAACAGGTAGGAAATGAGCAGTCTTCGTTAACCGATCCACTATCATCCATACTGAATCTTTCTTAGTAGGCGTTAAGGGTAACCCACTAACAAAATCAATCGTTATCCTTTCCCATTTCCATAGTGGAATTTTTACCGGTTGCAGTAACCCTGAAGGCAGTTGATGTTTCGCCTTCACCTGCTGACATGACAAGCACTTGCTCACGAAGTCGGTAACCTCCCGTTTCAACCCTGGCCACCAATACTGCTCACGGAGGTCTCGGTACATTTTATTTCCCCCGGGGTACATAGCGTATGGGCTACTATGCGCCTCACGCAGAATTATTTGTCTCAATTCTGAATCCTTGGGCATACAGACTCTTCCGCGAAAACACAATACTCCATCACTATTTAATCCAAAATCCCCTATCTCACCACCTTCCACTTGCTGAAGCCGAGAGCCCAACCTTTCATCCAACATCTACTTTTCCTTAATCTGACTTACCCACGCAGGCTTCACTTGAAGTTCAGCTAACAAGCTACCATCTTCATAAAGGCTAAGATGAGCAAACATCGCTCTCAAATCCGATATCACCTTACGACTCAACGCATCTGCCACTACGTTAGCTTTTCCTGGATGATACTCGATTGAGCAGTCATAATCTTTCAACAATTCTATCCACCTCCGCTGTCTTAAGTTCAACTCCTTCTGGGTAAGGAGGTACTTCAGACTCTTATGATCCGTGTAGATAATCGACTTCTCCCCGTACAGATAGTGTCTCCATATCTTCAGAGCAAACACCACTACAGCTAATTCCAAATCATGCGTGGGATAGTTCACCTCACGCGCCCTTAATTGACGAGATGCATAAGCCACCACTTTTCCCCTTTGCATCAACACACATCCCAAGCCCGTGTGTGACGCATCACAGTAAACAGTAAACTCCTTACTAGCCTCAGGCTGAATCAATACCGGCGCTTCCATCAGAATCTTCTTCCATTTCTCAAAACTCTCTTGCTACTTATCTGACCACACAAACGGTACTCCCTTACGCAACAGCTTAGTTAGGGGTGCAGTAATCAACGAAAACCCCTCAACGAATCGCCTGTAATACCCAGCCAAACCTAGAAAACTCTAAATTTTTGCCACTGACTTCGGTGGCTTCCAGTCCAATACAGCCTCTATCTTGTGGCGATCAACTCTAATTCCCTCGGCAGACACAACATGCCCCAAAAAGGTCACTTCCCTCAGCCAAAATTCACACTTACTGAATTTGGCATACAAATTCTTCTCCTTAATATCTCATGTCGACCCGTAGATGCGAATCATGCTCCTCTTACGTCTTTGAGTACACCAAGATGTCATCTATGAACACCACCACAAATCGATCTAGATAGGGTTGGAAGACTCGGTTCATCATGTCCATAAATGCAGCTGGTGCATTTGTCAACCCAAACGGCATCACCAAGAACTCGTAATGCCCATAACGAGTTCGGAATGCGGTCTTGTGAATATCCGCCTCCTTGACTTTTAACTGGTGATACCCCGATCTCAAGTCTACCTTCGAGAAAACCAAAGCTTCTCGCAACTGATCGAACAGATCATCGATCCTCGGTAATGGGTACTTGTTCTTGATCGTCAACTTATTCAATTGTCTATAATCGATGCACATACGCATTGACCCATCCTTTTTCTTAACGAACAAAATCGGTGCTCCCCACGGTGACACACTTGGTCGAATAAATCCACGATCCAACAACTCCTGAATTTGAGCTTTAAGCTCCACTAGCTCCTTCGGCGCCATTCTGTAAGGAGCAATGGACACCAGAGCCGTTCCTGGCAACAGCTCAATACCAAATTCCACTTCTCAATCCGGAGGCAATCCTGGAAGCTCCTCGAGAAAGACGTTTGAAAACTCTTTCACCGTTCTAACACTCTCTACCGACAACTCTTTGGCATCCAAAGCACTGGTAAAGGCTAAGAACGCTTCACACCCCTTTCGTACCAACTTTTCTGCCTTTAAAGCAGATACCACATTAGACAGATAATTTCTTCTTTCACCTATCATCATCACTTCCTTATCCTCTGAAGTTCTTAGTACCATCTCGCTGCGGCACATACCAAGTTTGCACGATGCTTAACCACCCGATCCTATGCCCAATATAAGGTCGAACTCCCAAATGGTAGTTCCATCAAATCTGCCAGAAATACTACTCCCTGAATTTCTAAGGGCACATCCCTAAACAACTTATTTACTACCACCAACTATCCTAAAGGGCTAATTACAGTTATTTCTCTAGCAGTAATCTCAGATCTAATATTCAAAGTTCTAGACACAGCACATGCTACATACAAATGGGTGGATCCAATATCTATCAAAGCGGTAAAAGGTACATCAGATATGAAGAACGTACCAGTGATGACGTCCGATGCATCGCCATCCTCTCGATGTCTGACCGCATAGACCAATCCTGGTTGTCTCGCCTCCGTGTTACCCCTATTACCGGTACCTCTACCCGGTGCACCCTGACCTCGTCCTACACCATTACCACCTCGACCTGGCCCACGGCCTCTCGGCGGCTGCCGGCGCCTCAACCGGGCTGCGCAAATGCATTCTGAACTACCCGAGTGCGAGCGGGGCTCTCGAGGGCAATCCTTAAACCGATGGTCTTTGGATCCACATCTGAAACAACCACCAGTTCTCTTCCAGCATTCACCCGAGTGAAGTTTTCCACAATCCACGCAAGGTTGTACATGATTGGTAGTAGCTGGAGCACCCACTCGAACTGGTCCCTCATTCCTGGGATTTTTCTGAAATCCTCTAGCAGGACCTGAATATCCAGAGTCTCTCTTGTTCCTGCCTCTATCCTTGTCTTGATTTTACCGTTTCGAGTGCTTAACTTCCTCAGCTATCTTAGCTTTTTCCACAAGTGTAGCAAAATTCCTCTCCTTCTGTGGGGCTATCAGTACCCGTAACTCATTATGCAATCCATCCTCAAAATGCACACAGCATTCATGATCAGTCGGCACTATATCCCGGGCATACCGACTCAAACGCAGAAACTCCGCCTCGTATGCTGCCACAGACCTACCTCCTTGGACCATATTCAGGAATTCCTTCCTTCGAGCATCCATATAGCTAACCCCGACATATTTTCCCTGGAATGTTGTTTTAAAGAATTCTCAGGTAATACAATCAGCCTAAGTGCCTTCCCGAACAGTGAGCCACCACTGATACGCCTTGTCTCTTAGCAATGACACAACCCATTTCAGTTTCTGCTCAGCGGTACAATCCAGGTCATCCATAATCCGCTCCACCGCCTCAAGCCAGTACTCCGCTACACTTGGGGCTACACCCGAAATACCTCTAAAAACTTCAGTCCCATTCGAACTGAGTCGCTCCGATATCGACCCACGAGTTGCCGACCCAGTTCTTGCCCCAATAACCCTTTTTAGAACTCGTAACATAGCTTAGGACAGAGCGTCGTCCTCTCTCATTCGATCATGTGACCCAGCTTCAGTCACAGGTGACGCAGGTGCGTCCATTTCAGGCATATGTCCAGATGCCTCAGATACAACTCTAGCACCTCGGCCTCTACCATGGCCACGTCTACCACGTTCACGTCCTCTAGCGCTCATATTTGCTAAGTCGATTTAATTTGATTAAGATTCTTATGAATCAGTATGCTATTCAATGTTTATTAAACAATGTTTTATGGAATATAGGAAGTAAAGTTGTTTTCGCAAAACGTATCCTAAAGTCTCAATCTCGATAGTTTCAGCTCCTAAAGCTAAAAGTTCTAGAGTATTTCTATTTTGTGGAGTTTTCTTACCACAGTCATACCACAATAATCATAAGATGAAATCATAAACTTACTGACTTGATGCCGGATACTCGTGGTGCCATACTTCCTCTAAAACATGTATTTATAAATCGAATTTCAAGCAGTTTTAAAAAATATTTTTGAACCCAAACCACAGCCGAGTTTTGCAACCAGGCTCTGATACCATAAAATGTAACACCCCAAACCCGGCCCATGCGGTATGACCAGATCTGGCATGTCACATGAAGAAAATGAGTAAAGAACTTGTGATTCTTACTAAAGATGTTATTATTTATAATTTAAGAAAAACAAAATTGATTAGAAATATTTGATAAAAATACTACTAATCTTGAAAGGTTGATTGAAGAATCGATAATAAACTAGTGATCTTTTAAAAATGTGACTTTTGAAAATATTGTTGATAATTCGAAAGAGCATTTCCGAGTTAAGTTAATTGTACAAGTTTGTTATGAAATCCATTTGTTAATCAATTTTTTTGGAAAAATGTTATTTATGATTTTAGAAAATCCCTATTTAAAACAATTCAAGAAAGATATTAAGTACGTCTAAACATAAAGCAAAATAAAACATATTCCAGAGGCCTTATTACAACTTTAAAACCCAAAATAGTAAAAGTAATGAAATAAAACAGAAAAGAAGTTTACTAATGTTTGAAAACATTATTTCCAAAGTATGGCCTCCACCGAGTCATCCATGGGCCCAAGTCCTCATTACTGAGTATTACCTGCAAGGATTAAGAAAGAAAAGAGGGGGTGAGTTACAAGAACTCAGTGTATAATCCCCTTACCGTCATCCACTGGGTCTGAACCCGCATAGCATAATCTTGGGCCTAAGCCCATTTTACATAGCAGTATATAAATGAAAAATATGCAACCCAACCCATCCATCCATCACACCCCCGACCAGCCAATCACACCTGTGGGGATCAAGTCAACCCACCCCGCCGCTCACACCAATTTGCAGTCGAGCTGCTATAATATATTATTATTGTGGCCATGCCACCGAAATAATAATGAACAAGTTGTGGCTATGCCACCAGGCTACACTGCTCTCCATACAATTTTTCCCATCACATGCAAAATGTAAAAAAAAATGCAACATACATAATAAAATAAAATATCCACATATATATATATATATAACCACCATTAATCTAGTGAATTATTACAGTGAATCAACCCATTGAAGCACTTTGATAGTTCGGTCCACTAAGGCATTCTAGCAATTCGGCCCATAGAGGCATTTTGGTAAATCGGCCCATAGGGGCATTTTGGTAAATCAGCCCATAGGGGCATTTTGGTAAATCGGCCCATAGGGGCATTTTCGTAATTTAGTAAGTTAATACCGATTTTGACAGATCTTTAGAAATAGTGTTGAATAAGCAAGTCACTCGATTCATGCCATATCACGGTTATTAGATTTGTAATCGACAACGATCTATTTTCTAACATAATAGTAAATCACGAATTTACGGGATTTTGATGTGAGATTACACACCTGATAACGGTAAGAACTAAACCTTTTTGATCGTCGGCACCTATGACACCATAACATTCGATTAACCAACCAAAGAGATTTTCTTAATCCAAATCTAAATCAACGATCTAAAAATGCTTACCCTTAGAATCGTGAACGACCACAATTTGCCTATTCTCACCGGATGATGGTCCACAACCCGATGGGAAATCCCGAACTGCCGATACCGTCCTACGTTTAAACTTGGGAGTAGAGATTGCAAGTCCACTCCCTATTTGCCCTCCTATCGATTTTCTTTTAATAACGCTACCACTTGCCTCCATTGAAAGAGTCTCGGTTAGAATAATACTATGATGAGAGAATGTAATTGTTTAGGTAGAGGATTTCGGCTGACCACCACTTCTGAAGGAACAACGAGTGGATAAGAACGAGCGATCTAGTCCCAATAATAATCGATTAGTCAAATCCATCGATCCGTTTAGCAAACTAATCCAGTAATGAAATAGATCAAAATGAACCATGACGAAACTCCTTACCTTAACGATGATGAATCCGATTTCCACCGATTAGACTTATGGCTATGGATGATTCAAAGGTATAAGATTCGACTTTACCACTATAACACTACAAAAAGAAAATGATTAAGATATGAGGGAGTAGGAGGAAACGTCATTTTGGTTTAGAAACAAGGTGAAACAACCGAATGGTGAGGGACACACATTCGGCTGGGGAGAAAAGAAAATGAAAAGAGGAGAATGAAACCACTTATCGATTCGATCAAAGAAGAGAGTGCCAACACGAAAGAGAAAGAAATAATGAAGAAGAGATTAAGGGTTAAAAGGTTCTTGCACTATTGCAGAAATGAACAAACAAGATTCGCCACAAGGTAATGTCGATTTAAGAAAAGAGAGAAAGGTTGAAGAAATGGTCAAAAAGAAAAGAAAAGATGGAAGAGAAATGTTAGAGGGTTTTGGGTAACACCAAAAAAAAAGTGAACAAATTGCTTGAGTGTTTCGACAAAACGAAGAGAAAGGATCGGAAAAGAGAGCACCAAAATGTTACAAAGAAAATAAGCCTTTCATGCACAAACTTACAAAATGACCAAAAGAATTTCGGCTCCCCTTTTCTCCCTACTAAAACCGTGTACCTCCTTTACCAAAAAGATGAGGGTTGACCAAATTTCTTTCCCAAGCTCCTTCCAAAAATTTGGCCAACATATCCCCCTTTATCTTTTTCCTTTACTTCTTTCCTTATTTTCTCCTTGATCTCCTCCTTACCTTCCTCTATAGTGTTCTTTCCATCAATAAAAAGTCTTCCTTTCCTTCTTTAAAGCTTGGCCGACACTTACCATCAATTACTTGAATAGCACAAAAAAATTAGGATTCGAACTCCACCCCTTAAGCCCCTTCATGTGACGCCACACCACTCTGCTACTAGCTCCACTTGTGCTAGCAAAATACACACTTATTCACTTAATTCTTGACGCCACTTTCCTTCTCTCCTTTAAGTGTTTAAACACAAAAATTCTACTAAGGCCAAACTCAACCCCAAGCCTTCTTAGGGTCCCTAAACATACACAACTAACACTCTTAGCTAGCCTAACGCATGATATAATGTAAAACATAAAATCCCCAAATTTTAGGATGTTACAACGGGTATGTTTCTTATTTATGTGTGCCTTACACTGAATTGATAGATATAGGATCTACGTATTCCTATGTTGCCTATTCTGTTTTTGAAAATTTGGTAATTTCGGTTGAGAGTACTTCCAGTGAGGTGACTGTGCTGAGCCCACTGGGGCAATCTGTTAGAGTCAGCAAACTATATAGGAATGTTCCTTTAGAGGTTTAAGGGGCGATCTTCTTGGCTAACTTAATGGAGCTTCCGTTTGGGGAGTTCGACTTAATATTGGGAATGGACTGGTTGGTCAAGCATTGTGTCAGCTTGGACTGTGCGACTAAGAGGGTTGTATTGAGAACTGAAGAGGGTAATGAGGTAGTCATGATTAGAGAGCGTCGAAATTACTTATCTAATGTGATTTCTGTACTGGTAGCTGAGAAACTGGTTCGCAAGGGATGTGAGGCGTATTTGGCCTACATAAGTGGTTCTGCTTCTGGGGACTCTACTATAAATGATATCCGCACTGTAAGGGATTTTCCAGACGTCTTCCCTGAGGAGCTATCGGGTTTACCTCCGAATCGGGAAGTGGAGTTTGGGATTGAGTGTTTCCTTGGTACAGCTCTAGTGTTTATCGCTCCTATCGAATGGCACCGAAAGAGCTTACGGAGCTTAAGACTCAGATTCAGGAGTTCTTGGATCGTGGGTTCATCCACCCTAGTGTGTCTCCGTGGGGAGCACCGGTACTATTTGTTAAGAAAAATGATGGATCCATGAGAATGTATATTGACTACCGACAAATGAATAAGCTAACCGTCAAGAACAAGTATCCGTTACCGAGGATCGATGACCTGTTTGACCAGTTTCGAGGAGCTTCAGTATTCTCTAAGATTGGTCTCCAGTCTGGGTACCATCAGTTGAGGGTTAAGGAGGTTGATGTGCATAAGACGGCATTTAGGACTCGTTATGGTCACTACGAGTTTCTAGTGATGCCATTTGGACTGACTAATGCACCGACAGCTTTCATGGATCTGATGAACCGAGTGTTTCAGCCCTATCTGGATCAGTTTGTGGTGGTGTTCATCGACGACATATTGGTTTATTCGAGGACTGAGGATGAGCATGACGAGCACATTAGGATTGTTCTTCAGATTTTGAGGGAAAAGCAGCTCTATGCTAAGTTCAGCAAGTGCGAGTTTTAGTTACGTGAAGTAATATTTTTGGGTCATGTGGTGTCTTCTGAGGGGATTCGAGTCAATCCTCGAAAGATTGAGGCTATATTGGATTGGAAGCAACCTAAGAATGTGTCTGAGATCCGCAGCTTTTTGGGGCTGGCAGGTTATTATCGGCGATTTGTGGAAGGCTTCTCACTGATTGCAGCACCCTTAACTAAGCTACGTAAGGGTGTACCATTTGTCTGGTCAGATGCGCAGCAGGAGAGCTTCGAGAAGCTCAAGACTGTACTGACTGAGGCTCCTGTTCTGATACAGCCTTAACCTGGAAAGGAGTTTACGGTTTATAGTGATACATCACATGTCGGTTTGGGATGTGTGTTGGTCCAAGACAGTAAGGTGGTAGCATATGTGTCTCGTTAGCTTAAGACGCATGAGGCAAACTATCCGATGTATGACTTGGAATTGGCTACCGTGGTTTTTGCACTAAAAATCTAGAGGCATTCTCTGTATGATGAGAAGTGTATCATCTACACTGATCACAAAAGCCTCAAGTATCTCCTTACTCAAAAGGAGCTAAATCTTATGCAGCATAGATGGGTTGAGCTGCTTAAGGATTACGACTGTACCATTGAGTACCATCCTGGCAAGGCCAATGTGATGGCCGATTCATTGAGCCGTAGTGATATGACTGATCTGAGAGCGATGTTCGCTCAACTTAGCTTGTTCGAAGATGGGAGTTTGTTGGCTAAACTGCAAGTCAAACCCACTTGGATCGAGCAGATTAAGGGTAAGCAGTTGGAGTACGAGTCTTTGGGTTCTCGATTTTGATAGATTGAGAGTGGTAGCACTACAGACTTTGGGTTGAACTCTGAGGGTGTATTGTGTTTCTGAGGCCAGATATGTGTACTGAACGATACTGATCTGAGGCAGTCTATTTTGAGAGAGGCGCATAGTAGCCCTTATGCTATGTATCCTGGCGGAAAGAAGATGTATTGAGACCTCCGTGAGTTATATTGGTGGCTAGGATTGAAGCGAGAGGTTACTGATTTTGTGGCTAGATGCCTGACTTGCCAGCAGGTTAAGGCTGAACATCAGTTGCCTTCGGGTTTGCTGTAGTCGGTTAAGATTCTGTTATAGAAATGGGAACGAGTAACGATGGATTTCGTTAGTGGGTTGCCTTTAACACCCACTAAGAAGGATTCAGTGTGGGTTATCGTGGATCGATTGACCAAGTCTGCACACTTTATCCTAGTTAAGACAGTTTATTCTTTGCAGAAGCTGGCGAAACTTTATATTTCTGAGATAGTGAGACTGCATGGGGTACCGGTTTTGATTATCTCGGATAGGGATCATCGCTTCACGTCTTGGTTTTGGAAGAAGCTACATGAGGCTCTGGGTTCAATATTGGACTTCAGTACTGCGTTCCATCCTCAGACCGATGGTCAATCGGAGTGGGTGATTCAGATACTGGAGGATATGTTGAGGAGCTGTGCTATCGATTTCCGAGGCAGTTGGGAGGAGTATCTACCGCTAGCGGAGTTTGCTTATAATAACAGTTTCTAGTCTAGCATTCAGATGGCACCTTACGAGGCTCTGTATGGTCGTAAGTGTCACACTCCTTTATGCTGGACTGAGTTGGGTGAACTACGTATTTTGGGTCCTGAATTGGTTTTCGAGACAGATGATAAGGTTAAATTGATTCAGGATCGTCTGAAAGCGGCTACTGACAGACAGAAATCTTATGCGGATCTGAAGAGACGCGAGATTGATTATTCTGTGGGGGACTTCTTATTTCTCAAGGTCTCGCCATGGAAAAATATTCTGAAGTTCGGTCGTAAGGGCAAGCTGAGCCCTAGGTTTATTGGACCGTACCGGATTTTGAAGCGAGTGGGACCGGTTGCATATCAGTTGGAGTTACCTCCAGAGTTAGATCGTATTCATGACGTCTTTCACGTCTCGATGTTGAGGTGCTACTGCTCTGATCCTACACATATCGTCCTTGTTGAGAAAATTGAGGTTAGGCCAGATCTGACCTTCGAGGAGGAGCCGGTTCAGATTTTGGATCGTGACGTAAAGGTTCTGAAGAGGAAATCTATTCCTTTGGTAAAGGTTTTGTGGCGGAATCATAGCACTAAGGAGGCCACGTGGGAGCCTGAGGATGCGATGCGTCAGCAGTATCCTCATCTGTTCTGATAAGGTAAATTTCGAGGCCAAAATTTTCTTTTAGGGGGTAGAGTTGTAACGCCCCAAAATTTTTATTTTTGTTATTGTGAAAATGTGACAACTATGTATCTGCTTCAGTGGTTATGTGTTCTGGGTGTATGTGAGAGGTCTCAAGTTCAAGCCTTGCATTTGACAAATTTTGGTTATTTTGGAATTAAGCCTGATACTAGTTCAGAAGGCTTATATTTAATTACTTGTAATCTCATATCAGAATGGGCCTGCTGGTCTGGTGGTTAGGTGGAGTATTGATGTGTTTGAGGTCTTGTGTTCGAGTCCCTGCGCGAGCGTGGGAAATTATTTTGTTCTGTCATCGGTGAGAGTTCCAGTTGAACCGAAATTCTGTGTTGGTGGAGATGCAGTAGGATTAGTGGGAGTGAATTGAAAGATTTGGGGGAATAATTGTTATCTTATTTTTTATTATTTTTATTTTTATTTTCTATTTTGGATTTCCCCAAATTTTCTCCATCTTCTGACGTTTTGCTGCCCTATTCTCTATCGAAATTTCTTTGTTTTTCCCCTCTTCATCGGTTTTTCAATTCGTTCCCTCTTTGTTCAACAGTTGTGTGCATTCATCGGTAAGTAATTGTTTTTCGTTTACCCTTGTGTTTCAATGATAGTTTCTAAAAGGGGGTTTGTGTTTGATTTCCAATAGGGGAAGGACAAGTTGCTGCCTGTGCTCCTGCAGCAAGTGAGCATTAAAGGTTCCTCTCGTTATCGGTAAGTTTTCGAAGACGATGTTGATGTTGTGAGTTTTTGCTCATGGAATCTTTTCGTTAAGGTTTCGAAGATATTACTGAAATTGAGCGTTGTTATGACAACATTTAGGTTTTGAAAGGCTAAGGAGTGGTTTTGCATCGAAATGATACCAGGTGTGTACTCGATTGCACAGATAACGAGGTTTCACCGAAAGCTGAAAACCTCACTGTCGATGCCACACGGGCGTGTGGTCGCCCGTGTGGTAGGCCGTGTGCCCTAACACGGGCGTATGTTCGACGAGGCTAGGCCGTGCGCGCATGACACGGCCGTGTGATGGCCAGATAGGCCGTGTGTGACACATGGGCTGGACTAATTTGGGCAGTGTAGACCACAAGGGCGTGTGGGTCCACACGGGTAAACCACACGAGCGTGTGGGATTTTGGGCCAGGCCGTGTGATCCGCACGGCCAAGGCAAATTTGGGCCTTGTGGGCCACACGAGTGTGTGGGCCCACACGGGCAGGCCACATGGGCGTGTGAGCCCATTTTCACTGAATTGATTGCTAAGGTTGCACGGGTCGCCCAAGTCGACTGTGAACCTACTGTAGGGCCGGTAAGCATTACTTAGACCCTTATTTGTTTGAACTGACTGATTGATGGATATATAATGAGCATGACTATAGTATGCATGTATACATTGACTGATTATATGCACTGATATCATGAGATAGCATGTCATGCATTGCATGGGGTTGGGTTGATTTCATTTGGAGGAAGTGTACTAAAAGGCTCTTAAGCCTAATATACTGGCAGCTCAGTTGCAAACTACTGTTTTGTGCCGCATTCGGCACTACCTGGAGTGTAGGGATGGGTGGGTTGATTTAATCCTCACATGGAGTGTAGGGTTGGACAGAGATGGTGTGTAGAGGCTGGTTGGGAAGGACTTTGTTACTGAATATTGTATATCTGTTATTGATACTGTGATGGGCTAAGGCCCTTATGCATACTGATACTGATACTGAAAGGGGCTTAGGCCCAAGACTGTTTTTGACTGTGCACTGTGTTTACTGCTGTTTGTTTTCTGTGGGATTACACACTGAGTTTACGTAAACTCACCCCTCTCTGTTTAATGTGCTCAGGTAATCCCCAGACCTAGATGGATCGGTGCGGCTGATGACTCGATGGTAACCACAGTTTTTTGATTTTACGATTTATAATTTATGATTTGTGGTTTATCTGGATGTAATTTGGGGACTTTTGCTTAAATTTGGTTTTTATTTATTTTTATGGATTTATAACTGCTAGACGTAGGAAAACTCGATTTTCAAATAGGCAAAGTTTTCTCTAAACGCATGATTTACTCAAAACGGTTTTAAAAGCTTCCGCAACGAATTATGTTTAAAACAACCGACTAAACGAGTAAGGATCTTGGAATTAAGAAGGGATAAGAAAAGTAAGTAAATGGAAATGGTTTTATCGTAGAAACTTAGTTTTCATTACGCTATCATGTGACTTCGCCAGATTCGGCCATAACGTCTAGGCCGGGTTTGGGGTGTTACATTAAAAGTAATATACAAATTATAATATGCAACTTTTGTAAAAAGGTTTTATGAAGTGTTCAACAACTTCTATAACACTTCTTATAAATAATATAATTTTGGGATAATTCTCAATATTATACATGAACTTTGATTTAATGCGCAATTGTATACCTAAACTTTAATTTAGTGCAATTATACACGTGAAACTCTAATTGTGGTTCAAATGTATACTTGAAACTTTAATTTTGTTTTAATCATACACATTTAAAGAAATAAATACATCAGTTTATTTTTATATTGGATAAATATAATTATTTATGTATGCAATAAAATGATGTTATACCAATAATTGTGTTAATAATTTGCAAGAATCGAATCAAATCAAAATTTTATGTATAAAAATTGTACAAAATCAAAGTTCATGTATACAGTTGCACATTAGACCATAGTTCATATATAGTTTTGAGATTTATCCCTATAAGTTTTTGCCATAACTTTAGGAAGTTAATTTTTATAAATAAGTTATGACAAAAAATATAACACTTTTCTTTATAAATAATTATATTATTTTTATATAATATATACTATAGACACATAAATAAGTTATGTCTATACCTTTTGGTTATAACTTTTTTATAAATAAGCATATTATAACACTTTTTATAAAACTTCTATAGCATGTAAATATTTTTATAATATTTTTTCCATAATTTTAGAAATTTTTTAAAACTTAAATAATATAACTTTTTATTTTAATTTTATCAAATACATATAATTATTTTTTATAATATATTTTTAGGATTTATAATATGATTTTAATTTTTTTGTCATAACTGCCCTGTAACAGCCCTTTTTTAGTGGTGACGGAACAGTAGTTTCGGGACCACAAATTTTTGTCATGTCGGTCCGTAAATATTATTTATAGAATATTTATTGAGTCATTAGAGTTTTACTACAATTTGGTTAAGAAATTTTAACGTTTAGATAACTAATTAAGGTAAAAGAACTAAATTGTAAAAGGTGCAAAACTTGTTAATTATTGCATTTAGATGATCAAATAGCTTAATTAATAAATGAGGTGTAACACCCTATACCCGGCCTGGTCGCCAGGCCCAAATACGGGATGTCACACCACCGTCTCATCACATGTACATTAAGTAGGAAGCTAGATTCAAGCAAAACGATCATCTTTTGTTAACTCATATAGGTTTTAAGACGTCCCAATAGATATTTAATATTGTTACATGCAAATCATTCGTTAATCAGTCATACATATAGTCGGAATCATGTGTAAGGGCTAATTAGCAAAATTTCATAAAAATATTCGTAGGTATCGATACTGATATCCAGGTATCGATATTTTCCTTAAGTGGTATCGATACCACTTGGAAAAATGATACCAAATGAGCATACTGTTTCTCAATTAAAAACCCAACCATCAGAAAATATCAGTACCACCGAACAAAGTATCGATATTTCTTCCCCGAGTATCGATACTCGAGCAAAGGTATCGATACCAAATCTCTATTCTGTTTCATGTACATTTTAATTCACAGAGGTATCGATTTTTAAAGCCCAATATCGATACCTCTGCTACTGGAGCTAAAAATACAGCATAGAAAAGCAAATAATTTATCTCAAATAGTTCCTAAACAACATGCATCAAGTACTAAGTTAAATAACCGTTCATACGGCTTAATCAACAGTACAAAATACCAAAAACGAGTCCGAACAAATATCATCATGCTAACATCAATGTCTATAGTCCTAAGCAATAGTAATAACACGATGTTCTTAGAAACCAAGTCAATTGTTTAGAAACCAACGTAACTATAATAAGTCTACCACATTGCCTATTTTCCCAAAACAATTAAAAATAATGAAGCACCTACGAAGAATAACTAGACTTCCTTGGATCACTCCCTCAGAAACCACACCGCCCACACCGTGTCGTCACTAATCTACATATGTTGAAATGAGTGGGTGAGCTTTAACAAGCTTAATGAATGCAAAGAATTTCCACACGCAAACATGTCACCATGCAACACAGCCAATCATGTACTCACAATTACCTTATTTTTAAGTCTAACATCTTATAGTATTAAATCATGCATCATCTAATAGTTTATTATCATTACACATGCATACTCATTCAAGCATAGAACATAATCCACACAATTACATAAAATATGATAAATTGGGATAAGATGGCACTTGTGTTATGAAACATATAATGAGCTCTATCATCACACATCAGATACACGGATCTCTATTACACCACATAGACTCATAGAGTCAAACATGTCCCAAAAGTGAAGCATTTAGATAACACTCTCCTTATTTCCCCTCACATGTCCTGTTGAATGGAGCTTAGCTCTCATTTCCTTATCCCTCTAAACATGTCCCAATGCCTCAACGCCCAAAACCACTATACATATAAGTGAGTACTCACACTCCTATAGCATGCCAACTATATCCAATGGTTCCAAGGTTACTATAACAACCCGTTTCAGTAAAATTGGAACAGTGGTTTCGGGACCACAAATCCAATGTAAAAATATTTATTTTATTATTATTTTAATGTCTACAGCATGCTTAATTTGATAAAAATGACTAAATTGCATAAAGTGCAAAACTAGAGTTCTATAGGCTAAAGGCATTAAATAGCTATAGAACCTTAAAGTATGAGTCCTTATGTGGTAATTAGACCATTAATGGTGTTAGTGGATGTGCATGGGTTGGTATTAGTGAAATTTTTAATGTTTTAAAAGGGCAAAAAGGTAAATGAGTAATTAAACTAAAATAAACTAAGTAAATAATGTCCATCTTCTTCATTTTCATCAAGCCACCATCAAAAATACTCTATTCAAACAAGCTAGGGTTCGGCCATCTCTATTTTGCTTGCTTGGTAAGATATTTTGTCCCATTTTTAGTAATTTCTATGTTTTCAAGATCGTTGTAGCTTAACCTAGCTAGCCGGGGGACTAATTTGTAAAACTATTAAAAGATTAAAGTTTTTCCATGAATGAATATATATTGTTTTTTATGTTTTATGGAAGAAAATGGTTAGTTTTTGTTAGATAAACAACTTTAGTTAAGTGATTTTTTATGAAATTGTCAAATAAGGATTATATTGAAAAATAAAAAATATTCATGGTGAAATTGTGAAATAAATAAAATATAGGCTTGCTAGGGAACTGTATTGAATTCGGCTATGGTGGGTTTTGGGAAAATTGCATGAATTTTCATTTTATGAGCTGGGGACTAAATTGAAATGAAATCAAAATTATGTAGGCAAAAATATAATTTTTCTAAAATATGAATTTGGATTGAATTGAATAAAATAAGTATTGAATTAAGTTGATTTATTCATTTAGATCAAGAAAAACCTCGTACGGCTTTAGATCTGGGCAAAGATAAAGTTTCGAAATAATTACCTCCGTATCTACGTTTTATCATCGAGATAAGTTCGTGTAACTATATTGTATTTATGTGCTTTTAATTGAATTATACATGTATTGTGGACTGCCATATATATATATATATATATATATGCAATCAGTATATATATATATATATATATATATATATATATACTGATTGCATATCTAACGATGTTACGTCGACTACCGAGCCCCGTTTAAACCTTAGGAATTCGTAGGATATAAATGACATATCATTAGGGTTTACATGATTCGGGTGCTGGTCTTGAACGTCCTACCGATGGCTGAGGCCCGGCATGTGTTGCGGATACTCCACAGCTCGTGAGCAGAATCATGTAGCTACGTTCCGACCCACAGCTCATGTAACACCCCTAACCCATATCCGTCGCCGAATTGGGATTACGAGGCATTACCGGTCATATCACAGTCCATACAAAAAACTGTTCACTACAGCAAAATAGACTTTTAGCGGCGTTTATAAGCGCCACTAAAACTATAAGCGCCGCAAAAAACGCCGCCAAATCAAACGCCGCAAACTTTAGCGGCGTTTATGAGAAAAAACGCCACTAAAGGTCATGACTTTTAGCGGCGCTTTTCCCACAAACACCGCTAAAGGTTTAGCGGCGCTTTTTCAAAAACGCCGCTAAAAGTCATGTTCTTTAGCGCCGCTTTTTCCATAAACGCCGCTATAAAACATGACCTTTAGCGGCGCTTTTCCTAAAAACGCCCTAAAGAACATAACCTTTAGCGGCGTTTTTATGACCTTTAGCGGCGCTTTTCCTAAAAACGCCGCTAAAACATGAGCTTTAACGACGCTTTTCCTAAAAACGCCGCTAAAGATCATGAAAAATAAAAAAAAAAATTAAAATATTATAAAAACACCACAAATCCATTCCCACAAATTAAAATGACTATTAGATGTCAATTTTCAATATACATTTTAATCTGATTGAATAAAGCCTATTTTAGGCACTAGCTGATTGCAAATAACACACTAGCTGATTGAATAAAGTAAAGCCTATTTTACATTTTAATCGGATTAACATTTGGATAAAGCTTCCTCTTAATAAAATATTCGTCAGATAATGCGGCCTTCTCCAAACTAATATCTACCTGCGAAAGGGGAAAATGATATAAGGCAAGAGAAAAGCATATTAAAACATTAACAGTAAACAAAGAAATCATAGACAATATTAGAAATGTCACTTATACAAACTACAAAGTACTAATGAATCCCTGTTTGGAAAGCATATTAAAACATTAACAGTAAACAAAGAAATCATAGACAATATTAGAAATCATATTTTTATTGGAAAATAATGAACTTAAAATGGAAAAAAATAATTCCTTTGTTTGCTTTTCTTTTCATGCATTTGAGTATTAAATGAGATAATTTGTAGAGTTAATTTTATTATATTATTTAAAATTAGAATCAAATTGATATAATGTGTAAGTATTTGAGTATTAAATATATTATTATAGAATAAAAATGACTAAACCATAACTAAACAATAATACTGAAATTGAAAAATTTTATAATTTAATAACTAAAATAAAAATACTAAAATTGAAAGACCATAATAGTTTGATAATTAATAGTATACCTTAAAATCTAAACGATAATTTTAGAAATTTAAATTTAGGCATTTAGTAGAATGAAGCTACTTAGTTAGTGTCGTGCATGTACTGCAACTCTCTTTATGTTTTTTCCTTTTTGGTTTTTGATGTAAGTGCCACTAGCTGATTGAATAAAGTAAAGCCTAACTTTGAACTGGGTTGGCTAGTTTCCAAGCACCACACTAACTCTAACAAGAAAACCAAAACACATTAGCCTGGTCAGAAGTTGTATTGCTATCTCACAACACTGTCCCAAAGAATGAGTAATTGGAAAAAGTAGCTGCATTCTTAGACCCTAAAATTAAACCAAACAGCATTTCCAGACATAATGTATGTACCCATTCATGTAGTAAAAATATTTTTATCATAAAGTTCCAACGAAAACCAGCCCTAAACCCATTAATGATTCCAAACTTAGTTCTATTACTCAGTCTTGTCAAGTGTGAATTAAAATCCAGTATGCAGAATGCAGTATCAGCATAAGATACATCAATTACACTACAAAAATTGATAAAGATGTACAACAAAAACAAAAACAAAACTTACTTGATTCCAAGATCGATGTGCTCCTGGATGCCAAATCCAAAGCAGCCAGTATCACTAAAGTTCCTTCTCAAAAGCTCATATTCCTTGACCTTCAAACCAGTTGTTAGTTGACCAAATAACCAAATATTTAATACCAAAAAATGAAAAAAAATACAACCTAAGCTGCAAATTTCAATGAAGCAAAAGATTAAACAAAAAGAATAGGACAAATCATATAGCATAAAGTTTCCATAAAGACACGTGTAACTGGCTTAAATGACTCCATCCAACATCATATAATAACGTCAAGCATGAATTTTCGTAGTACATATGTAGAAACTAGACAGAAAAGAAGTAAGTAATAACTGCGAGAAAATTAAGGAAAATCTGGTAGGAAAGAAGCAAGTACATTCGTTTTTGCTTGAGAAAACTCATGGCTCGAGCTTTAATGGCCTCTTGAGCAGGGCCAGGCCTTGTCTTCTTTATCTGTTCCTTGTACCTACTAAGCTCAGCATCCAGTTTCTTCAACTTCTCCTCCACATTGTCCCCTCTTTTATTTATCTGATCACGGAAACTCCATCCCATCCATATTATTTCACAAAATAGGCAAAAATTTGAAATCAAACTAAATAATGAACCAAATAAATCCTAATACCAAGAAATCAAAAGATCAACATTAATATAAGGCAGTATTTCCTCACAAGTTATGAAATAGTTTCTATTTACGGGTAGCAAAGAAAAGAAACCCAAGTTAACAAAAACCACAACGATTAATAAAACCAATTGTGACTATAACATATTTAGAGAAAGTGACTGTAAAGACAAAGTTTCGAAGCTCATAAAATTGAATGCATGAACCAAATGGATTAAATCCAAATTATATGAAGAACATAAGGTGATAGAATAGTTAATGCTTAGTGACTTAAGTCCCTGATTACCAACTCCAGTATTCATCCTTTCTATCCAAAACGAGAGAAACTCTGGAATTTTAATCACAAAAATCAAATCAATGTTCAATCTCTGCTAATCTAAAATACAAAAAAGGAAAATTAATTTAAATTTCAGCCCAAACTGATATGAGGATGAAGTCAAATGGCTCTACCTTGAAACCAACTCAAACTAAACCCAAATCATTTGTTTTTAAAATATCAGATGGCCATGAGGGTTGTAAAAGATCACAATGAAACAAAGGTAATTAAGCTCACCAGGAAGGCTAAATTCGCAAGAGCATATGTCTCCTCCAAAGCTCCAACAACCAGAAAGCATTGAAGCAAAGTTGAATGATATCAACTAGGAAAATCTGTTAACAAATTGCAATACAGGCTCGACGTCTCAGTTCAACCACAAATATATGGCAATAACTCAATAGAAGAAATTAGAAGCTTACTCATCTGCCATTAATGTCGTCTTGACTCTCTGTTTCCACATCTGCTTTTCTTAAACCAATCACTGACATCTTCATTCCCTTCACAGTAGCATATTTAAAAAGTCAAAGCTTAATCTCTAGGTTTTGGCTGACTTATACTACATTGCTTTAAACTCTGCAAGTAAAAAGTACATCTATAATGTGAGATAAAAAAGATTAGGCATAGGGCACAACCTTGACATTAACACTAGAAATTTTGTGGAACTTGTTTTGTTGGTGAGCAAGAAGATATCAAAACCACCCTTAATCTGCAACTGCAATTCCAGTATAAATAGACATGAATCATAGACCAACGAATCAAGATATCATTGAAGGAAAATGCAATGAGTATATTGAGATACCAGATGATTAAATCTCTACTTTTAAATGAAGCTGAATGAAGTCCACCACTGATCCTATGGAGTCAAACTGCCAAAAAGAATAAAGCATGAATCTTAATATCTCCTCACCACAATGCTGCTTAAACAACTTGAAAGGCAATAACATACAAAGAAATTTCAGCCCCAACTAATCTGATAATCAAAATCCAAGATCAGAAAATAATCAATTCCAATGGCTTTACCATGAAACCAGCTATTCACTTCAAACTAAACTCAAATCATTTAAGTTTTTTCTAGTATCTTCTTGGGTTCCTCAATGGGATAAACATAAGCTCACCAATCCAACTTGAGAATGATAGCCGTCAAACGCTCGCCTCCAGCTCCATGTGTTCATACCACAAGATTTGAGATACGAGCAACTCTCGGAATTTCTAAATTCATATAATCCATTGATAAATCTGGAGAAAATAAGCTTTAGATGAACCTAAAATCATAATAATAAGTCAAAGGTAACTTACTTCTCCACCAAGACTGAATTGCCAGAGCCCAGAAAAGGTATTCAAAAGATCACTTCAATTTTGTGTTGAACCATCATATGAATAGAATCAAGAAGGCAAATCTGTTAACAACTTGCATTGTCACAAAATATCAGTTCAAACACATAAATAAACTAAGCATCAAGTAAAAGAAATTGAAGCTCTTACAGCTTAGGTGTTCCTCCTTATATGGCTAAAGCTCCAACTCATTATTGGCTAAAAATATTTTGCATTGGTCACAAACTTGACTTTAATACCAGAAATTTCATGGGAACTTGTTTTGTTGGTGAGAAAGAGGATATCAAAACCATCCATAATCTGCAAGTTCTGTTAAGTATCGAATCTCACATGAAATAGGAAACACCTACTCCTAAATCAACATAAAATCAAAGGTTATAAGAGAAACCAATCTTTCTAATTAACGTGAAATCATGAATTGATCATATATGAGCATCGATGTTAAAAACTAAACAATGAGGCTGAATTAAGTCCACCACTAATCCTATGAATTAATAAATCCAACCAATCCAAAAATAATTTGAGTATGAATCTTAATATCTGAATTTCGGCACGTACCACAAACCCCTATGGATATTCTATCAACTCCAAAGCAGGATCTTTTGCTACTGTATTGAAATCTCCAGTTGCCATTCAATTTTCCTCCAAATTAATTAGTATGGAGAATTTCCTGCTTGGACAATACACTCTATACCTACAAAAGAAAACAGACACAACAGGGGAATGGATATGAGAAAATTAATAATAAGCAGCAAACTATAGAACAAATTTCCATTTTATGTTCATAAACTATAGAACAAATGTGCCTGCATTAACCATTAATATTTGGTGATTAAAGTTGAACTCACCAGCTGAGCAATTTGCTAATCAAATTATTAGATGATGTACGCCGGCAATTACTTACGTTGATAAAGCCATTGCGCATGGTCAAATAGTCCACCTTGCTCACCGAACCAAAGAATTGCCTGAAGAAGGCCACCTACAATTATATTTTTAGATTTTTTTTATTCCAGCTAACCAAATATACTCAAAAGTAAATATATAAATATTTTTAGTTTATTAATATATCAAATATTAATCAGAAATGTAAAACTGTAAAATTGCATAACTCTGTTTGTCTCTCTTCTTATTTACACTCCAATTTTACAATATATATATATATAATTTTTGTCTCTTTTATGCTTTGAATTTGCGTTATTTGTTAAATCACCTAAACATAAATGAAAAAAATTTATTTTTTGTTAATTTTGCTTGTATGCCACACCAACAATTAATTAATTTTTTAAAATTAAAAAAATAAAAAATATACAATTTTTATAATTTTTAATTTTTTAAAATTTTAAAAAGATTAATTAATTGTTGCATGATATCCACACGTGTATCGCATCAACAAAGTTAATAATTTTTTTATGTAAATTAAACGGAGGGTCGATTAAAATGAAAATCATCCTTGTCCGGAGAATGACAAATTAGATTTTTTCTCCTAATTTTTAATATTTTTAGTTGGATTTGAATTTTTTTAGAAGAAAAAAAATCTTATTTGTCATTCTCCTATTGAAAAAGGAATATAGATAGGGATGATATGAAATTATAGTTTCGTACCATCCTTAATTCTCCAAATAAAATTAGTAAGAAATTGGAAGAGTCTTACTATCCATCTCATGCCCGGAATTGTGGAGAAACCAGAATGACGTTTGACGAAGGAAGTTTGATGGGTTAATCTGAACCTTGAAGGATCTGATGTGTAACATATACAAATGCAAGTATCAATATCAATCACCATTTCCAAACATTTTTTTTCCATACAACCTTCATAATTTAGACCTAAAAGGCAAGGTGAAAAGTAGAAAGACTAACCATTTCTGTACTGATACTCGAGAGTTTTAGTTTCTGATTCCCAGGACTCCCATTTCTTCATCTGTTCAAATTCAATTCACCACAACTATAATATCATCTCTACAACCAAACCAAGGGGAAAAGAAAAAAACTTACTTTGGCCTTAGCCAGTAGAATGGTGGCTACACTGTAAAGAACATGAAAGACAGCAAGCGCAAATATGAATATGTGCAAGTCGTGCATCCCGCTTTGATTTCTGAGAAATCAAATGGGAAAATTTTCAGCATCAAACCCAAAATAAAAAATAAATGATTTAAAAAATTTTATATTTTACAGGTACGATAAACATTCCGTAGTTATCAAAATAAATAAAACAAAACCCTAAAGAAATCAAAATTATTAAGGGAAAAAAATAAAAGGTGCAGTTTATATATATACGCATATATATCAAACATACATGGGGATGTCTAGCAGAAAATTCCAAACTTTCCCTACTTTTTAAATCGAGTAAGAGCTCTAAGAAGAAAAGCCTTTTTGCCTTCACAAGAAGAAAAGCCTAAAAAGGAAAAAAGAAACCCCAAGAATTTATGTTTTTTTTTCTATTTAATTAACCTATTTAAACATCATCAGGAATCAAATAAAGAAATTTTCAAACCAAACAAACAGAAAAAAAAAAGTAAAAAAAACTTTAAAGAAATCCCTAGATAATAAAACCTGGATCAGGAAATAGGAAATGGGATTGATTTTTGGCGAAAGAAAAGAACAGATCTAAGTTTAAGAAGAAGGAAAAGTGAGGATCGAGAATGAGAGTACCTCATAAACCAAGTCGAAGAAAAGATCAGAGGAGAGGAGAGGAGAGTCTATTGGATTTGAGAGATTTTTGAGAGAGAAGAAAGAAATCTGACAGAAAATAAAGAGAGAGAGTGCACTGCGTCTGATAGTTTTTAGACAAAGATTAGGCTTATTTCCTAGCTTTTTTTGTGGCCTTTTTAATAAAAGCGCCATATAGTTCTATTTTTCGTGGCATTTCTATTATATCATTTTAATTTTTTTATTTTTAACTTAAATTTTTTTATGTTTTTTTTTTTAATTTTTGTGGTGAGATTATTATTTTTTTAAAATTTTTATTTTTATTATATTTTGAGTATTGAACTTTTTAATTAAAATATTAAATATTAAATTTTTAATTTTTTAATTTTTTAATTTTTTAATTTTTTATTATTAAATTTTAAAAATTTAACTACCATTATCAACTCTTTTAGGAATTTCTTTTTTCTTTCTTTTTACATCAACATTATTCTTTTAAGTATGGTCTGCATTAGTTGTTTAGATTTTTATATAAATGACATTTAATTATATGTACACACCTAAATTTTAATATAGATATATATATCTCATAATTATATACGAATTTTAGTTTAATGTGTAATTCTAGATGTGAAATTCTAATTGTGATTTAAATGTATAGTTGAAACTTTAATTTTGATTTAATCATACACATTATTTTAAAATATAAACACATCAATATATTTTTATATTGAATAAATATAAATTTTTATGTATGCAATATATAAATAAAAAATGATGTTAATTATATCAATAATTGTGTTAATATTTTACAAGATCTGGATCAAATTAAAGTTCATGTATACAATTGCCCACTAAACCATTGTTCATGTATGCTTTTGGGATTTAACCCATTTTGATATATATATTTTTAAAATAATAATTTACATTTCCCCATTAACCATTTCCCCATTAACCCATTAACCATTTCCCCATAAACCCCTAACCCTAAACCTTAACCCCTAACCACTAACATTTAAACCTTAATACCGATAAACACTAAGATATTAAACACTATACAATAAACCCAAACAACAAACTTTAAAACACTAAACCCATACACCAAAATAACAAACCCTAAACCATGAAATTGACATACTAAACATTAAACCTTAAATCAATTTTAATAGCTTAATTTGTAACTTAAATGAAAACTTCTAAATTGTTTAGTTAGCAATTTGTAACTTTTCATAATTAAGTAACTAAAATGAAACTTTCTCATTGCTTATAAGTGAATGTATCAAAATAAAATATAATTCAAAGCAAGAATAAGAAAAAATTATGAAAAACTTTTAGCGGCGTTTGTGAAAAAACGCCGCTAATGCTCAGGTCTTTAGAAGCGTTTTTTCAAAAGCACCGCTAATGCTTAGGTCTTTAGCGGAGTTTTTTTAAAAGCGCCGCTAATGCTCAGGTCTTTAGCGGCGTTTTTCTAAAAGCGTCGCTAATGCTCAGATCTTTAGCGGCGTTTGGGAAAAAAACGCCGCTATTTCTCCTTTTTAGCGGCGTTTTGGAAATAAACGCCGCTATTGCTCAACTTTTTGCGGCGTTTTCTTTCAAATGCCGCTAACGTATAATATTTGCGGCGTTTTTCATTAAAACGCCACTAAAAACGCCGCTAAAAGTCTGTTTTGGTGTAGTGATTACATTTCACAACTCGAAATTCAATCATATCAATGCTCACAAGTTAATCAAATATCGAGTCTTAAAATCATAACAATAAACCATTAAATTCATGATATTCGAACACTTTATTTAAAACTATGTATGTTTCATTTTATAAACTAGGCACATAAATAACCATACCAATCCGTAACACATGATTTTATAATCATTAACTTGTAAAACTTTAACTATCATTTTAACAAATTTCTATGTACATTTAACTTTATTGTAATATGCACAAGTCACCATAAAAACCATAGCTATAATAAATTCCAATAAAAAACTATCCATAATAACATTATAGGCTAACCATCATATCAAAATTTATACACAATTAAAAAATTCATTTCCTTGCTTATTTGGCTATCAAGGTTAACCACATCGATAGTACAAATTGTGCTATTTCCTAATCATAAAAAATTTGACCATTTCACAACCAATTAACTCATAGGCATAAATTATTAACTAAATCTATTACTAGCCGAATATAAACCTACATTTAATTCAATTATTAACATATCATAAAACCAATACAACATGTTTATAATATATAATCATGAAACCAAACCAATTCATCCTATTTCATAAATACAATTGCCGAATTAAATTATATTTGTTACACATATTATGCATTGTACCAAAATGTCAAACAAAACCAACTTGCTTCTTATCAATTCGGCTAGCAAAATTAATCCTGAAACACTTTCCTCGATTGTCAATTAAAAACTAAACTTATATAGCCAATTCACATTCAATACATAATCCACATTATAAAATCATACATAAAACTTCACATTTCCAAAACAAACCTAATCAATATAACCTATACACATTCGGACTTATAATCATTCAACCTATACACATTCGGACATTTAAATAGTTTCTAACCTTTATACATTCGAACATAAATTCATCAATTTACTTCATCACCGAACCAAATTACAAAACCAACCACAAATACAAATCTAATCATGTTTCAAGCTTACTAAATGAGCTATTTATAAGTCATTCATAACATTACACAACCAATATATATAACCCAAAACACCATTCATACATGTCATGGAACATACTTACCAAAACATGCAAATACCATGACCAAAATTACACAACTATCAACTAACTCATTAATCAATCAAACCATATAACCAAACACCATGCATAAACACACCATGAAATATACTTCCATAATAAGCTAATGCCATGACCGAATACACATAAGCCTTAATATCAAGATTAAGCCATTTTCGCATGGCTATATATATACATGCCCAAAAATCAAACTCAAACATTCCATCTATGCTATACATGCCATAAGCCCAAATTCAACTTAGTAAAATACCGAAAGAAACAGTGGATAGTGTGATAAGCTTTGCTGACGATCCCCGAGCTCGTAACGTGACTCCAAAATCTATAAAACAGAGGTAAACAAGAACACACACACAGTAAGCTATTTAAGCTTAGTAAGTCATAAGCAAAAGCATATATATAAACACTTGCATAATAACATTAGGTTAACAAGGCCGAATACCCAAAATATTAAGCACAATTATCATTTAGTACCAAGATCACATTTTACTTTCACACATAAATATTATATAGCCGAATACACAAATTAACTTCACAAGCCGAATAAGTAATGTTCACCTAATCTATCACATAATTCACATAACATTTTATCATTTCAAATAACCAACTTACCTTGTTTCCATATAAACAAATAACTAACACATACCTGAACTTGTAATTCAATTACACATTCAGTCTTTACTTCACATTGCCCGTTGAACCGTTCGGAATTAAAAAGGATACGCGAATAGTCGGAAGGTCGTACAATGCCAACGTCCTAGACGTGGTCTTACATGTAATCACATATCGATGCCACTGTCCCAGATAGGGTCTTACACGAATCAAATACGATGCCAATGTCCCAGACATGGTCTTACACGTATACACAAGTCGATACCAACGTCCCAGACGTGGTCTTACACGATAACACATATCGGAAATCCTATGCCATGACATATGTATCCTATCTATTCCTAGGGTTCGTACGGGACTTTCGGACATTGAATCTCGATCGAATCGAACTCGAAATATAGCTCCTTTGCTCAATACACATTTGACCATACACAAATATATTCACAAAAATTCCATTCATCATGTAACACATATATATATATTATCAAATTTAACGACATTTAAATGCTTATTGACTTACCTCGGATATTGACGGACGAAATCAACTACTCGACTACTTTTGACTTCCCCCGATCTAATTCCGTTTTCTTCTGTTCTTGATCTAAATAAATTCAAATTTAACTAATTTAACCACATATTCATTCAATTTAATCTAAAAACACATAAATGGGCAAATTACCATTTTACCCTGACATTTTACACTTTTTGCAATTTAGTCCCTATTGCATAAAACACAAAATACACAAAATTTGCATATACTATGCTTAGCCCGATTATTCACTAGCTCCATACAAGTCCATATATTTCTTTTTTTTCACATTTTAGTCCCTCAAAAATTTATTTTTACAATTTAGTCCAAATTACTCAAATTCATCAAAAATTCAAAGACAAAACATATTAATCTAACACATATATTTCATAATTCATCATCAAACATCATAAAACTCATAAACTCATCAATGGCAAAACACAAAATCATCATCAAATTCAAAAATTAAGACATGGGCTTTGAAGATAACTTAGCAACGATCTCAAAAACGTAAAAATTATCAAAAACCGAACAATTAACATACCTTAATTGAAGAAACACAAGGCCGAACCCTAGCTTGTTTTTCTTATTTCTTTTTCTTTTCTTTGTTTCGGTCACAAAAAGGATGAGAGAATGGCTTTTAAATTATGTTTTGTTTTATTATACTAACCTTATATTATAATATATATTATTTTAACCTTTATAAATAATATAAAAAAACTATATAATATAAACATAATGCCAATGCTGTCCACTATCTTTATTAATGGCAAAATTGCAACATAAATCCCCCATATTAAAAAGACAACAACAATTAGGCACTTTCACAACTAACCATCAAATTTTCATTTAATCGGACACTCAAACAACAAAATTAAAACACGAAAATTTAACACAAGCAAATTCACTCATAATAAACACTGAAAATAATTTTAAAATATTTTTCAGACTCAGATTTGTGGTCTCGAAACCACTATTCCGATTAGGGTCAAAATCGGGCTGTTACAACTCTCCCCCCTTAGGGATTTTCGTCCCCGAAAATCTTACTGATGAATAGGTTTGGATAACGCTCTTTCATTGTATCCTCTGACTCCCAAGTTGCTTCCTCAACATCGTGCTTATGCCACGAGACCTTAACTAACTAATTTTCTTATTTCGTAATTTTTTAATCTCACGAGCCAGAATTCGAATCGGTTCTTCTTCATATGTCATATCGGACTTAATCTCAACCTCTGTCGGACTAATCACATGTGAAAGATCGGATCGATATCTACGGAGCATCGAAACATGGAATACATTGTGAATATTTTCTAACTCAGGTGGCAACAACAGTCTATAAGCAACCGGCCCGATACGCTCTATAATCTCATACGGTCCGATAAATCTCGGACTCAATTTACCTTTACGATCGAATCTGAGTATTTTCTTCCACGGTGATACCTTCAAAAAGACTTTATCTCCAATCTGAAACTCTATATCTTTTCTTTTCAAATCTGCATATGATTTCTGATGATCTGATGCTGTTTTCAGACTATCACAAATCACTTTCACTTTCTGTTCAGTCTCTTTGATCAAATCAACCCCGTGTATCTTATTTTCACTAAGCTCAGTCCAATACAATGGTGTACGACATTTACGACCGTATAAAGCCTCGTAAGGTGCCATTTTTATACTAGATTGAAAACTATTATTATAAGTAAATTTAATCAAATGTAAGTATCGTTCCCACGTACCTTCGAACTCGAGAATGCAACATCTCAACATATCCTCAAGTATATGAATGATTCGTTCGGACTGGCCATCTGTTTGCGGATGGAAAGCTGTGCTAAAGTGTAGTTTCGTACCTAAAGCATCTTGCAGTTTCTTCTAAAACCGCGATGTGAACCTCAGATCTCTGTCCGAAACAATAGAAATAAGCACTCCGTGCAATCTCACAACCTGAGAAAGATATAATTCAGCCAGCTTATCAAGCGAATAATCTATACGAACCGGAATAAAGTGAGCCGATTTAGTTAATCTATCCACAATAACCCAGATCGCATCTTTCTTACTCGGTTTCAACGGTAAACCAGATACAAAATCCATCGTGACTCTGTCCCCATTTCCACTCGGGTATCATAATCGGTTTGAAGTAACCTGATAGGTACTGATGCTCGGCTTTTACTACTTGCGACAAACTAAACATTTCAAACAAAGTCGAAATGTCTCGTTTCATACCATGCCACCAAAAAAAGCCGTTTTGAGATCATTATACATTGTCGTACTACCCGGTGAATAAATAACCGACTGTTATGAGCTTCATTCAAAATCATCTGAATCAATTCTGAATTTCTCGGAACACATAGTCGGTTTCTGAACCTCAAGCAATCATTTGTATCAACTGGAAACTCAAATTCAACATTCGATTCACACTGAGCTCGCTTTGCTAACAAATCATTATCAACTTTCTGAGTATCACAAATTTGTTGAACAAACAACAGTCTTGCTTTTAATTCGGTTATTATCGAACCATCATCAGATATAACTGTATGCGCATTCATTGCACGCAAAGCAAATAATGATTTTTGACTTAAAGCATCAGCAACAATATTAGCCTTTCCCGGATGATAGTCAATCACAAGCTCGTAGTCTTTTAACAATTCTAACCATTGACGTTGTCTCAAATTTAGATCTTTCTGAGTCATCAAATACTTCAGGCTTTTATGATCAGAATAAACATGAAATTTCTCACCGAACAGAAAGTGACGCCATATCTTCAATGCAAACACAATAGCTGCCAATTCCAGATCATGCGTCGGATAGTTATTTTCGTACGGCTTTAACTGCCTCGAGGCATAAGCTATGACTTTGCCTTCCTGCATCAAAACACAACCCAGACCACTCAAAGATGCATCACTATAAATGACAAATTCTTTACCCGATTCTGGCTGAATTAACACTGGAGCTTCGGTCAATAGAGCTTTCAACTGATCAAAACTTTTCTGGCACTTTTCTGACCATTCAAACTTAACATCTTTCTGTAATAGCTTCGTCATCGGTGTGCGATCATAGAGAAGCCTTTCATGAACCGTCTATAGTAACCAGCAAGTCCTAGAAAACTCCGAACTTCAGAGACATTTCTCGGAGGTTTCCAATCAAGTATAGCTGAAATTTTACTCGGATCAACCCGGATACCCGATGCTGATACAACATGACCTGCCCGACTTCAGTAACTGAACTCACATTTACTGAACTTTGCATACAACTTTTTATCTCGTAAAGTCTGTAACATAAGTCTCAGATGTTCGGCATGCTCAGTTTCATCACGGGAGTAGATCAAAATGTCATCTATGAATACTACCACAAACCGATCCAGATACTGTCTGAAGATCCGATTCATCAACTCCATGAAAACAACAGTGCATTAGTAAGTCCGAAAGGCATAACCGAAAACTCACGATTATCGTACCTGCGTTGAAAGCGCCTTTGGCACATAAGAGTCTTTAACTCAGAATCGATAGTAGCTCGATCTCAAATCTATTTTTGAAAACACTCAGAGCCCTTTCAACTGATCGAACAGATCGTCAATCCATGGCAACGGACACTTATTCTTTATAGTCACTTTATTGAGCTGTCTGTAGTCGATACATATTCTCATTGTTCCATCTTTCTTTTTCAAAAATAAAACGCGTGCGCCCAGGGAGAGAGAAAACTTCGGTCGCATGAAAACCTCTATCTCACAACTCTTGCAATCGAGCTTTCAATTCTTTTAATTCAGTAGGTGCCATTCTGTACGGAGCTATCAAAATCAGAGTCGTCCCCGGCACTAATTCAATACCAAATTCAACTTCTCGAATAGGTGGCAAACCCGGTAACTCTTCAGGAAACACATCCGGATACTCACACACAATAGTGCTTGATTCGATCTTTTTTCTGGTCACTTTAGAGTCGAGCACATAAGAAAAATAAGCTTCACAACCCTTTCTCACATATTTCGAGCTAACATTGAAGATATCATCACGCAGAAACCATTCGGATCATTAGATTCAATCCGAATAATCTCATCATTCTGACACCGTAAATCAATAGTCTTCCGTTTGCAGTTCACAATAGCATCATGCAAAGTTAACCAATCCATACCTAGAATTATATCAAACTCGTCGAATGGAAACAACATCAAATCGGTCGGAAAACATTAATCTCAAATCATCAACGGACAATTCTTGCACACTTTATCAACCAAAACACACCTACTAAGGGGTTCGATACTTTAATCACAAACTCGATGAGACTCTACAGTAAAGTCTTACCGAATACTAAAGTCTCACACACATAAGAATGAGTCGAACCAGGATCAATCAATGCAACAACACTAGTATCATAGAGAGTGAAAATACCAGTAATAACATCCGGGATGAGGCCTCCTGCGTCGCGAATAGCATAGGCTCTGGCAAAGCGCGAGCCTCTGGATCTAATAGCGGTATCTTTGGTCCCTCTCTCCGATTGCCACTCACATTACCCGTATTTACGGGTGGTCTACCTCGAGTCATGTAGTGTTACCCGATCTCGTATTCTCGTACGGCATTTTGATCCGCTAACTCGGGCACTCACGGATGAAATGATCCCTAGATCCACATTTAAAACAGGCTCGATCATGCAATGCAGCAATCGCCGGGATGTCGCTTTACCACAATGTTCACACTCGGGTTGATTTGATCTGACATTACCCACACTAGCTACTGAGGTAGCTCTCGAGCTCACAGGTGATCTATCCCGATCACGTCTAGAATAACCTGCAGTAGTCTTTGAACGGCTAGCATCATATCGGAACTTCTTCGATGTCGACTGGAATGACTTATTGAATGGTCTCTTACGTGAATCTCTAGCTTCAGAGTCAGCTTTTCTTTTCTCTTTCCCGAGCTCTTCAGCTTTACAAGCTCGCTCAACAAGTACCACGAACTCTTTTATCTCAAGTATGCCAACTAACAGTTTAATGTCTTCATTCAAATTTATCTTCAAATCTTTTACACATAATAGCCTCTGTGAAACACACTCTCGGGCATACCGATCGAGTATCACAAATTTTTGCTCATGCTCTCACCACCATCATCCGACCTGTTTCAATTCAAGAAATTTTTGTGTTTCGGTCGATAAGTCTCTCGATCGATGTATTTCTTACGAACTCAAATCGAAAGAATTCCCAGGTCACTCGTTCTTTCAGAACCACCGATACTAGTGTATTCCACCAGTGATATGCAGTGTCTCATAGTAAAGATATGGCACATTTTAAGCACTCATCAAGGGTACAAGATAACTCATCAAACACTCGAATAATATTATCGAGCCAGAATTCAACTCGCTCAGCATCACCATCATCAGTAGCTCTGAATTCTTTAGCTCCGTGTTTTCTAATTTTATCAACAGGAGGCTTAGGCAATCTCAACGGATCACTCACTTGAGGTATAACAGGTATCAAAGATGGATTAGTCGGGGGTGGAGGTTGTTGTGCAGCCGGATTAGCCCAGATATATTGAGTAAACCAGTCGTTCATCATTTGGTAAAAGGCTTGTCTAGCCTCTCCCTCCTGGTTACTCGAAGTCGGTCGAGATTCAACCGGCGCTGTCCCTTGCGCGGGAGCAGGCGCTATACTCTCGACATCATCAGCTAAGGCTCGATCGGGATCCATTACAATACGAAAACACATTTTCAGATGTCAGAAGTCATCACACTATCGCAGTGTAAAATATGGCATGTATAGCTAGACTCACACGCGCTACGTTAGTCCTACAATCGACTAAACTGTAGCTCTGATACCAATCAAATCTAACACCCCTAACCCGTATCCGTCGCCGGATTGGGGTTACGAGGCATTACCGGTCATATCACAGTCCATACAGAAAACCATTGCATTTCACAACTCGAAATTCAATCATATCAATGCTCACACGTTAATCAAATATCGAGTCTTAAAATCATAACAATATAACCATTAAATTCATGATATTCGAACACTTTATTTAAAACTATGTATGTTTCATTTTATAAACTAGGCACATAAATAACCATACCAATCCGTAACACATGATTTTATAATCATTAACTTGTAAAACTTTAACTATCATTATAACAAATTTCTATGTACATTTAGCTTTATTGTAATATGCACAAGTCACCATAAAAACCATAGCTATAATAAATTCCAATACAAAACTATCCATAATAACATTATAGGCTAACCATCATATCAAAATTTATACACAATTAACAAATTCATTTCCTTGCTTATTCGGCTATCAAGGTTAACCACATCAATAGTACAAATTGTGCTATTTCCTAATCATAACAAAGTTGACCATTTCACAACCAATTAACTCATAGGCATAAATTATTAACTAAATCTATTACTAGCCGAATATAAACCTACATTTAATTCAATTATTAACAAATCATAAAACCAATACAACATGTTTAAAATATATAATCATGAAATCAAACCAATTCATCCTATTTCATAAGTACAATTGCTTTAATTAAATTATATTTGGTACACATATTATGCATTGTACCAAAATGTCAAACAAAACCAACTTGCTTCTTATCAATTCGGCTAGCAAAATTAATCCTGAAACACTTTCCTCGATTGTCAATTAAAAACTAAACCTATATAGCCAATTCACATTCAATACATAATCCACATTATAAAATCATACATAAAACTTCACATTTCCAAAACAAACCTAATCAATATAACCTATACACATTCGGACTTATAATCATTCAACCTATACACATTCGGACATTTAAATAGTTTCTAACCTTTATACATTCGAACATAAATTCATCAATTTACTTCATCACCGAACCAAATTACAAAACCAACCACAAATACAAATCTAATCAAGTTTCAAGCTTACTAAATGAGCTATTTATAAGTCATTCATAACATTACACAACCAAGATATATAAACCAAAACACCATTCATACATGTCATGGAACATACTTACAAAACATGCAAATACCATGACCAAAATTACACAACTATCAGCTAACTCATTAATCAATCAAACCATATAACCAAACACCATGCATAAACACACCATGAAATATACTTCCATAATAAGCTAATGCCATGACCGAATACACATAAGCCTTAATATCAAGATTAAGCCATTTTCGCATGGCTATATATATACATGCCCAAAAATCAAACTCAAACATTCCATCTATGCTATACATGCTATAAGCCCAAATTCAACTTAGTAAAATATCGAAAGAAACAATCGATAGTGTGATAAGCTTTACTGACGATCCCCGAGCTCGTAACGTGACTCCAAAATCTATAAAACAGAGGTAAACAAGAACATACACACAGTAAGCTATTTAAGCTTAGTAAGTCATAAGCAAAAGCATATATATAAACACTTGCATAATAACATTAGGTTAACAAGGCCGAATACCCAAAATATTAAGCACAATTATCATTTAGTACCAAGATCACATTTTACTTTCACACATAAATATTATATAGCCGAATACACAAATTAACTTCACAAGCCGAATAAGTAATGTTCACCTAATCTATCACATAATTCACATAACATTTTATCATTTCAAATAACCAACTTACCTTGTTTCCATATAAACAAATAACTAACACATACCTGAACTTGTAATTCAATTACACATTCAGTCTTTACTTCACATTGCCCGTTGAACCGTTCGGAATTAAAAAGGATACGTGGATAGTCGGAAGGTCGTACAATGCCAACGTCCCAGACGTGGTCTTACATGTAATCACATATCGATGCCATCGTCCCGCATGGGTCTTACACGAATCAAATACAATGCCAATGTCCTGGACATGGTCTTACACGTAAACACAAGTCGATGCCAACGTCCCAGACGTGGTCTTACACGATAACACATATCGAAAATCCTATGTCATGACATATGTATCCTATCTATTCCTAGGGTTCGCACGGGACTTTGGGACATTGAATCTCGATCGAATCGAACTCGAAATATAGCTCCTTTGCTCAATACACATTCGACCATACACAAATATATTCACAAAAATTCCATTCATCATGTAACACATATATATATTATCAAAATTAACGACATTTAAATGCTTATTGACTTACCTCGGATATCGACGGACGAAATCAACTACTCGACTACTTTTGACTTCCCCCGATCTAATTCCGTTTTCTTCTGTTCTTGATCTAAATAAATTCAAATTTAACTAATTTAACCACATATTCATTCAATTTAATCTAAAAACACATAAATGGGCAAATTACCATTTTACCCTGACATTTTACACTTTTTGCAATTTAGTCCCTATTGCATAAAACACAAAATACACAAAATTTGCATATACTATGCTTAGGCCGATTATTCACTAGCTCCATACAAGTCCATATATTTCATTTTTTTAACATTTTAGTCCCTTAAAAATTTATTTTCACAATTTAGTCTAAATTACTCAAATTCATCAAAAATTCAAAGACAAAACATATTAATCTAACACATATATTTCATAATTTATCATCAAACATCATAAAACTCATAAACTCATCAATGGCAAAACACAAAATCATCATCAAATTCAAAAATTAAGACATGGGCTTTGAATATAACTTAGCAACGATCTCAAAAACGTAAAAATTATCAAAAACCGAACAATTAACATACCTTAATTGAAGAAACACAAGGCCGAACCCTAGCTTGTTTTTCTTATTTCTTTTTCTTTTCTTTGTTTCGATCTCAAAAAGGATGAGAGAATGGCTTTTAAATTATGTTTTGTTTTATTATACTAACCTTATATTATAATATATATTATTTTAACCTTTATAAATAATATAAAAAAACTATATAAAATAAACATAATGCCAATGCCGTCCACTATCTTTATTAATGGCAAAATTGCAACATAAATCCCCCATATTAAAAAGACAACAACAATTAGGCACTTTCACAACTAACCATCAAATTTTCATTTAATCGGACACTCAAACAACAAAATTAAAACACAAAAATTTAACACAAGCAAATTCACACATAATAAACACTGAAAATAATTTTAAAATATTTTTCGGACTCGGATTTGTGTTCCCGAAACCACTATTCCGATTAGGGTCAAAATCAGGCTGTTACAGCTCATGTGAGTAGGCCTATTTTTACAGCTCGTGTGACCATTCTAATTCACAGCTCGTGTGAGCATACATGTACAGGAATTGACAAATTATAGTTATAGGAGTTAGCACACTATGTGTGAGCCATCCTAGGTATCCAACGGTATTCTAACTGGTTCAACAGGCATGATTTGAAAGAGAATGGTATGAGTTCATTACGAACTAAGACATGAACACATGTGAATTTCATTGAATTGGTAATACATGGTATAATGAAAGTTGAGATAGATGATATATGCATATGATACATGATTAAATCTTGTGATCATCCATGATTAAATTGTTTATGTTATATGCTTATATGGCTAACATGTTTGGTGTAAGTGCTTAGGCTATGGCCAAGTGTGGTTGGATTATGCCATGTTTAACTTACTTAATATGTGATGGTAATGGTAAGTTGAGTTTTACATTATACGAACTTACTAAGCATTTATGCTTACTCTGTGTTATTTTTCGTGTTTTATAGTGAATCGAAAGCTCGTTTGGGTTGGAAGCTTGTTGGAGTTATATCACACTATCCATCAGCTAAATCGATAGATTTTGGTGTTTCTAAGTTTTGGTTATAATGGCATGTATAGGTGTTTTGTTTGATGTTAAAGCCATTTGTTTTGGCTTGTGTTTATGGCATTTTGGGTAATGAAATGGTATTAATTTTGGCATGTATATATTTGGCCTTAAAATGATTGATATCTTGGCTCATGATGTTTGAATGGTTGAAGATGGAATGGTAGTTAAAAATGTATGTTATAAAGTGTCTTTTGATATGTTTGAATGTGGTGATTTGGTATATTGGTTATAAATGGCATATATAGCTAAGGGTGCTAGATGTTAAATGGTAAATTTGGTACTTTTGGAGTGCATTTGATAGGTAAACAAAGTGGTAAGTTTTGGCATAAACTTAGTTATAAGTTAGTTGAACTTTTGGCCAAATTGTGTATATAATTATACATGTCTAATTATTGTGATTGAGGTACCTTTTGGGCATATTGGTTGTATGCTTATGTACCTTATTTGGATAGTTTGATTATGCATGTTTTTAGTGCAATTTGAAGGCTTGTTTATATGTGGAATTTGATTGTAGGTATGTGCTTGAATAGGTGAGAAAAATGGTTGGAAATGGCCTATTTTTCATCCACACAAGCAGAGACACGGGCGTGTGTCTCAACCGTGTGTGACACACGGCCATGTGACACGGCCGTGTGTCCCCTGTAACTTTCAAAGGGTTGCAAGTCAGGTTGTTACACAGCCTAGCACACGGCCTGGCACACAGGCGTGTGGCTTGGCCATATGACCTAAGTTAGAGAGTTACATGGGCACAGACACAGGCTGAGACACGGCCGTGTGTCACTACTTCGAATGTCTGCACGGCCTGAGACACGGGCATGTGTCTCAGCCGTGTAACCCTTGCAGTTTGAAAATTTTCATCTTTTTTCTGAAAAATTCTATATGTTACCGATTTAGTCCCGATTTGTTTCTAATGTGTTTTTAGGGCCTCGATGACTCGTATAAGGGACATTATGTATTGTATTGATTAGTTTGGCTATGATTAATGATATGAATTAAAATGTTTAAAAATTTTGATTGTTTTGAAATGAAAACTCTGGTAATGCTCCGTAACCCTATTTCGGTGATGGATACGGGTTAGGGGTGTTACAGTCACAAGGCTAAAATATCCGAAAAACAACACACATTACTTACCGATTATCCATGCACTGTCACTGCATATTAGCATCTTTTGCAAAACACTAGCATAGTCATATAGCATACATTTTACGCATTCACTTTACACAATAGTCACTATATTCACATACCACTTTTCATGCACATTACATAACCATAAAATCTCAAGATAATGATGGATTCAAGGAAACTTACACTCGAAACTTAGGCTACATCTAAATTCCCAAATAACACATGACTCGTGTTTACGAGTAGCAATTCCATACACTCACCACTTTATGCTTTTGCTGAAAAACTGAAAACTCAACTAATGCTTCCCTAACTCGTAGCAAGCTCTAAAAAATCCAAAGCTTTGCACACATAAATCATACAATAACCACAGTCAAATATCAACCAAAAATTCACTTAAAGCAACTAACACACAAGCTTTAAGCTAAGTTCCCATGTAACTTAAATTATTAACACATAAAACTTTAAATTTTAATATTTCAATCAATACTCAATTTTTTGTCTAAAATCAATTTCGTTCATCTAATTAATCATCTACACCTAATTTGCAACCTTTAAACTAGACAAATCTACTCAATTTATGGTATCGACATTTTTCGACTTCTTTTAGGCAATTTTCACATAATGCATTAAAACATGAGAAATCATTAACAAAACTTCAAGGAAAGTTTAAAAACCTTCTAATCATGCTAAAAAAAGTTGAAAAACACTTTGAAACCAAGTTTTGACTCAAAATCCCGAAATCCACCATTAATGGTTCAATTTTCAACTTTTATTTAAAACATGCAATTTGAGAGCTAATAATTCAGTTTTAGTAGCTAAATAACATTAAAAACCAATGGATACATGAATGGTTACCTTTGTTGAAACAATGAACGAGTTTTGATGAAAATCCACGTTCGAAGATGATGATGAAATATATGGAGTTTTGGGTGTTTTTCTTAGGGTTTTTTATGGTAAATGACTTAGGAATGATAGGAAATCAATGTATTGTGGTTTGGGAATAAAAAATCGAGTTAAATATCAAGGGAATGGCAAGGGGCGGCAAGCACAATGAAGGGAAAAAAGAAATTGACATGAAAACATGTTCATGGGGAAGAAATAGGTTCAATTTTACAAAATGGTAAAACTGCAATATAAATGCCTACTATTTTAACTTTGTTACAAATCAATCCTTTCTCAAAATTAAGGGTTTCTAGAACACTTTTTCAAAAATTGATTTAATAGTTAAGATGCCAAAGTCGAAAACATTATCGAGTACTAACCTTATGAAATTCTGAGCTCGTCTAGGCCAAAATTCCTAAAATACCCCTAAAACTCCTAGGCCTTTATTTTGGGGCGTTACATGAGGAAGGACCAATGAAGTAATTAAACCTTGTTAAGTTTGTAGATGGCAAAATAGAACAAAAAAAATAATTAATTAAAGTGTAATTGATGGCAATTTTGTAAATAAATCAAAATTAAATAAAACAAATTGAAAGAAATGGATATTTCTTCTTCATTTTTTCTTTACCTATTACCAAAACACCATGGAAGGAGGGCTCCAAGCTTTGGTTTCATCTCCCTAGTGCATGTGAGCTCAATTCTCACCTATTTCTTGTATTTCTATGTTTTTTAGACTGTTGCAACTAGGTCCAGCTAGTCCGTACTTTCATTTTTGAATATGTCAAAAATTTTATAAGTTTCCATTGTTGAGTCTTGGTAGTTTTTGATGATAATTATGTGTTTGAAGCTTTGATTTTGGTATTTGGTTGTTTTATGAAGTAATTGTTATTAGGTTTTTATTTAAGGATTAAATTGTTAAAATGTCAAAATCACATGGTTAATTGGTGATTAAGAAGTGTTTTGTGGACTATTTTAGAAGCCTTAAACATTCGGCTGGAATGCTAAGTTTTTAGAAATGGTTAATTTGGCAATTTTCGGGTTAAATGACTAAATTGCAAAAGTTAGGGGCAATTGTGTAATTTCAAAAAATATAAATGGGTATGAAATGCAAAATTAATTGGCATATGTATATAAGCTAATAAAGGGAAAATTTTACATTTTAGATCAGGACCCTATTGATTTACGTTGAAAAGGGAAAATTTCATAATAGTCCTTGAACTTCTACAACTATTACAAATTTGCCCAAGTAAGTTCGTTTTTATTTTTATATAAGTATGTTATAATTTATTTCATTGAATTTGCCTTACAAGTGATTTGAAATATTCCTGCATCACTAAACGATGGCTTTAACGATGTTCGATAGTGAAATTAAACGTATTAAATGTATTGATTCAAGCTTAGTGTCTAGCAGGCTTAGTGCCGGTGTTATTCAGGCTTAGTGCCTAACAGGCTTAGTGCCGGTGTTATTCAGGCTTAGTGCCTAGTAGGCTTTGTGCCAGTGTTAATCAGGCATAGTGCCTAGCAATCTTTGAGCCAGTGTAGTAAATGTTATCACTCCTTGAAAACTTGGTAATAGGTAGTAAATGAGTTGAGTTACTGAACTTACTAAGCTTCTTTGCGCTTATTCGTTTAATTTGATTTTGTAGGACTCTTGGAATCGTAGCATCGATTGGATCAACTTGGAAGCTTACACACTATCATCTATACCTTGGTAGTTATTTTGTGCTCGTTTGAAGTTGGTTAAAAGTGGCATGTAATAACAAAAGAGTCTTGTAGGTGGAACTAGAAGTTAAAAATGGTCATTTTGATGTTTGATGATATGTTTGACATTTTGGTGTTTATGCTTGTAATTATGATATGTGATGCATATATATACAATATTTGAAATAGTTGAGATTTTGGTTGTGATGGGTTTAGGTTGTTTGATTATTTGCATGTGGTACCAATGAGGGTACATTGGTTAGTTGATGGAATTAGGTTGTATATGTGAAATTGCTTTGTTTGGTTAAAGTTGTTTGGGTTAAATGTGGTGTCTTTGAATGGCATATTAGTTAGTTGAAATAGGTTGTTTAAATTGGTATGTCAAGTGTTTGAAAGGTGTTTAGGTCTTTTGAATGTATGCACAAATGGAATGGTTGATTGAGTAAGTTTTGGTATTAAAATGGCTTGTTTTTAGGGTCAAATTATGGAGCACACGGCCTGGGACATGGGCTGTCACACAACCGTGTGTCACACACGACTTGGCTACATGGCCATGTCTCACTTGTTAAGTTTGGTGTATCAAGTCAGTGTGTTACACGGCCTGTGTCACAGCCGTGTGACCTTACTCAGTGAGTTACATGGTTTGAGACACAGGCTGGGACACGGCCGTGTGTCCTTTTGTTCGATTGTTACACGGCCTGGGCTATGTCACACGACCATGTGACCCCTGTTTTCAAATTTTGCAACTTTTTCCAAAACTTTTTGATTTGTTTCAAATTAGTCCTGAATTGTTTCTAAACTGATTTTAGGACTTCGAAAGCTCGATTTAAGGCCCAAATGTATATGTATGTTAGGGTTGTAATAAGTTTCAAGTAATTATTATTAAATGATATTATTAATATATTTTGATATTAAAGTGATCGGATTTGCATGGTAATGCTCTATAACCCTAATCCGGCGATGGAGACGGGTTAGGGATGTTACACGCCCCGAACACTTACACGTGTTCGTTCTTATGATATAATTTTTTATAACTTAAATTTCAATAATTTTTTTAAAAGTTGAATCATGTATAAGTGTTTAGAATGTCATAGGTTAATTAAATTTAGGTGTAATTATTCACATAATTACTCTAATTCTCGCCCTCCCCTAATAATTGGAAGGTATAATTTAGGTACTCAAATTACACTTAATTCAATGGACCCACCAAATAAAATGGTTGCCCAAATACCCTACACATGTATAATTTACAAACATTTACACCAAAATCCAATTATTAAGTATTTAATGTTTAAAAGAGCTAATAAATATTAAATTCACCGCTTTGAATAAACTACAAGTTTAACGCTTAATGATATAATTAGAATTTTCAGGTTAAATTTTGTCATTAGTTCCTGTACTTTGTGAAAGTTGTATATCTAATTCTTTGTAATTTAATTTGAGCAATTTTAGTTCATGTATTTTTCAAATTGGTCAAATCTAGTCCTTGTACTTTTCGAATTTTAAAATTTTAGTCTTAAACCTAAAAGTAGCAGTTAAATCTGTTTGGTTGAATTTAGTTACGAGTTCTGTACTATGCATAAAGTTGTAGATTTAATCCATATGCTTCAATTAGATAATTCTAAGTCCCTATATTTTTTAATTTTAAATTTTTAGTCTTAACACTAATGATTGTAGTTTGTAACATAATTTGATCTCTATTTTTTGTAATGTTATTAATTAGTTTAATATTTTTATAATGTAATTAATTAGTTCAAATAATTAATATCGTTAATTTTTCAATTAAAATATTATATGGTTATACATAATTTGAAGATAGATTTATAAATCTAAAAAGTAGGGGGAATAAATTCTTAAAAATAAAAGTATGAGGATTAAATTCCAAATATACAAAATGTAGAGATTCAAAGTCATAATTGTTTGAATCGATCGGGGTATAGGTTTGAAGAGAAGAATTAGACCAATTGACCTGCAAACTAAAATAGGCTAATTAAATCAAGTTAAAAAATCGATTGAATTGAGATTTATTTTTTAAATATTTTATTTTTTAATGGTTTATTCAATCTTACCGTACGAATTAGTGATCTAACCAGTTTGATCAAAAATCTAATTCTAAAAATCTTCCTTAAAATATATTTTAATTTTCAAAATTTTATTCTATAATTTAATATAAACCCAAACCATATATACTATACCAGTTGGATTGAAACGGACCATGCCCGTACTAAAGGTCGTACCCAAATTCGATCCGACCCGCAGAGCAAGTAGATTTATTTGTGTAATCGTGTTTTTCCGGGTTTTGCTCGTCGGCGTTACGGTACAAATAAATAAAAAATAATTTTAAAAGTGAAAGGGCAAAAGGAAAAGCCCCTTCTTAAACCCTTACTATCAATTCTCTCTCTCAGTCACACTTCTCCCTCACGCCGCTCACTTTATAATATTTCACCTCCGTCTCCGTTTCAGTTCACCTCATAGCCATCCGCCACCATGGCTCAAATCACGGAGGTCTTGTTCTCTTCCTCTGCTGTTTTATTCTTCAATTTTATGAAGTTAATAAAGTTTTCTTAACTGTTTTTTTTTTACTTTCTTTTTGAACCTAATATTCCGAAGTTTACTGAAGTTGGAAGTTTGCTTTTTTATGGAATGAATTTTGCAGGGAGCTACGGATTCAGTGGATGCGGTATGGTTCAATTTCATGACAACCGAAGAGGTTCGAAAACACAGCGTTTTGAAGCTCACTAACGCCAATTTGCTTGACTTCATGAACCGCCCTATGCCTGGCGGTTTATACGACCCTGTTTTAGGGCCTCTCGAGGATCGAACTCCGTATGTTCTTTGTTTCTTTCCTGAAGATTTCTTTTTTCTTTCTGCTCCGTATATGTTTTTGCCCCATAACATGATAAAAAGTTGGCATAAAGAGAAACCAATGATATCTATAAAATTAATTACTCGATTAAGAATAAAAAAAAAAAAAAAAGTTAACACCTATTCTAACGTAATTTATTCATAAATGATTTTTTTTTTTGCATTTTTTGTTTCCATTTTAATTACTTAAACTGAGCAATAGATACAAAGCATTTGTTTTCTTTTGATGTAATTACATTATTTAAACTTCTAATTTGCAGTTGTAAAACCTGTGGTCTCTTGAAATTACATTGCCCTGGTCACTGCGGTCACATTGACTTGGTGTCACCGATTTATAATCCCTTGCTGTTCAACTTTTTGCATACACTTATCCAAAGGACCTGCTTTTTCTGTTATCATTTTAGGGCAGAAAGGACTGAGGTAAATTGTTTTTTTTCTTTAAATTTTTTTTTATCTTGGATTATTTTGTTTACTTCTCTAATATATCTTTTACTTTTGGGTTTAAATTTGTTTAGGTTGAGAGATGTATTTCTCAATTGAAACTCATTGGAAAAGGTGATATTGTTGGTGCCAAAAGGTTAGATTCAGACTCGAAAGATTCATCATCACATCCAGAGAACAGTGAAGGGTGCCAAAAATTAGGTTCTAGACTACATGAGTCTGAGGCTGTAAACCCAAAAGAATGGACATCTCTTCAGCTTACTGAGGCAATGTCGGTTTTAAATAAATTTCTGAAAGTGAAGTACAAAAGGTGTAAGAACTGTGATGCAAAAAATCCTGGTATTACAAAGCCTACTTTCGGTTGGTTTCACACGGTATATTTCTTATTTTGCCTTTCCTTTTCTCCATTCTCTTGCAGACAATAACAAACTAAGTCATTTCCTACTATGTAGTCATTATAGCCAAAAGTAGTAAATACCGAAGCAAGTGCCAAAATATTTTTTTATTCGGTATTGGGCCATATCAGTATTGTTGTGTTTTGGTGTAATGCTTTTGGTTTACTAGCAATTTTTCTAGTATTTTCATATACGGACACATTTGTAGCCTATTTCCAAGTTTCCTAATAAGATATATACAACTTTACCTCCATTAGATGCATTTATATGTTCATTTACAAATATAGATTTCAAATTATAAATATTTAACATTTAAAAAACTAAAAGTAAAAATAAAATGAGAAAATGTAGTAAATAATTTTAATTAGGTTCAACAATCTAATTTAATGAACATAGTTGTTTTGTAAATGGAATTATGAAAAAAAATTATCTTGACAAAAAAAAGTTAAAGAAAGATCAAAACCTTGATCAAAATCAAATGTGTGAAAAAAAATCAAAACCTTGTACTGATCATTACAGGTCATTATAGGCTGTTATGATTATTACAAACCAGTACAACAACCCAAACAGTATTATACTAGTATTATTTTGGTTTATTTCAAATCAGGTATGTGCTGGTTGCTAGGATAGCAACCACTTTGATTGTATCTGAAGGATTTTTTATGTGTGCATATGATGTATGTGGTTATTTATGTTTTTCTTATGTTCTAATTTTCTTGATTTGTTAAAACACGGCTATAAATGTTCCATTTGGCCTTTTGGAGTTTTCAGTTGTATTCTTTCATTTGGATGAATGTGCAAAGAGACTCTGTAGTGGTTTAATTTGATTTATTTAATTAAGATAGTTGTGGCAGTCTTCTTTCCCAACTTGGAATTCTTAAATCTCCTGGTTTCTTACTTCAGAGTGGCATGTCGGGTTCGCAAATGAGGGAAAACGTTATCAGAGGGTGCAAAATGGCAGATACTTTTTCTGGTGAAGTTGGATCTGACATAGAAGATGCCAATGATGCATCTAGCTCCGAAGAGGGTGTTGATATAACAAAAACGAAGACTCCTGAAATTGGCTTCAAAGGAGCTGACGGTACTAGTGCGAAAGCTCGTAAAAAGGCGAAAGTACCTCTTGAGTTCCTGAAGCAGAAGAATCTGTTTTCGGGACCTCTTTTGCCATCAGAGGTATGGTTCTTATTTATGTCAAACTATCTGGCATTGTGTTTGTGGTTGCTTTTGTTTACTGTCATTTTGAATAAATATTCATTCTAGAGTTCCTATTCTGCCACAGGTTAAAAAAGTTACGAAACTTTTATGGGAAAATGAGATTGAACTTTGCTCATTGATCAATTGCATCCAGCAGCAAGGTTTTGGTGAGAAAGTGGTTTATTCCATGTTCTTTTTGGAGACCGTTCTTGTACCTCCTATTAAGTTTCGTGCTCCTACCAAGGGAGGTGATTCTGTAAGTATCCACATCTCGCAGTATTTCCTTATTTCTTTTCTAGAGGGAGGTTCTGATAAAGCTCAGTCAGCTAGGTTGTCTTCTATTACGTGTTGAGAGTGTGACTGATGGTTGGTTTCATTAAATTCTACTAGTGCCCATTGAAGAACAAGGATTGAAGAATTGGGATGGGCTGTGGACATACTCAAGATTGGAAATTGAATTTTTAGCCTTTCATTTCCCTTTTTTGGTTCATTTTAGTTGATCCAAACAAAGGAGTGAAGTATCATTTTTTTTTTTCCTTTTGAAAAGCTTTCCTTCCCATTCTTTTATTAACTTTATCCAACATAACCTAGTAGTTTAAGAGACTCCTATAAATGTCTTTTGGTCAGTTTCGGCTAATTGATTGTTGAGTTTTTGAAAATTGAATGTTGCTGTTCAGAATTGCATTTCGTAATTTAGATTGCACACTTTTCTATTCAAATTTCTGTTTCTTTGCTATTGCTGTTGTGTCACATGGACTAGGTGTTTTCTTTTAGGAATGAATCTCTGCCAACATCTTTTCATTTTTCGCCCTTGTAGGTGATGGAGCATCCTCAAACTGTTTTACTAAGTAAGGTGTTGCAGGCCAATATATCACTAGGAAATGCTTATAATAATGATCTGCAGAGTTCTAAGGTTATAGTTAGACTATGGATGGATCTGCAGCAGTCAATAAATTTGTTGTTCGACAGCAAAAGTGCAATGAGTAAGTACAGTTTCTTCCCATTTCTCAGAGTGCACTGTGTAGGTGAGAAAATAAATAGAAATTGCTTGCTGTTTGAACTTTATTAGCAAAGTGTGTTGAACCCATAATATTTGATACCATATGATACCAGTCATATTGTTGGTATGTGTCTCTCTCTTAAAAAAGGGAACTTTTTTAATCTCCAAACGTTCAGATTTTGTACTAGCTTGTATCAGTTGTATTGGTCCATACTAGCTTGTACCAGTTTGTATTGGCTTATGCTGGCACATAATATCTTGTACTAGTCGGTACAAAAATTTGATTTTTGATTTCTTTTTTACTTGTTTGATCCTTGTAACCAATTTCTTTTACTTTTCTAGTTGTGTAATTTTTATCATCATAATTTCATTTAAAAATAAAATACATATTACACCATTGACTTTAATTGATGATAAATTATTAGTATTTTTGATATTTATATATTTTATTTATGTTTGAAAATTTTCGATGTTGATGATTTACATTTGAAAACTTATATATGCATAAAAATATACATATATATGTTTATGTAATTTAGATGTATATTTGCACGTGTATTTAATATATTTGTCAGACAACATAGAAATGAGTTTTATAATTATATATGAAAATATATTTGAGAAACTCAAAAACCAGAAACAGTACGTCAAAGCACATTGGTGCTAATACCAAAAGAAAAAAGCGTAGCCTGCTGGTATGGTACTGACTGATTCCTTTGATTGAAAATGGTGTTGGGTGGTGAGACTTCAGAGGTTGCTTTGAGCTAAAGTTTCCACTTCTGGGGCATGAAATGTCTATGTAGCATGTTATGAAGTGAAAATTTACTGGTTATTTTTGCACTAGGTGAGCTATAGAGAACATGGCATGCTGGTTGGACTTTGTGTATCGAACATATTGTAGGTAGACCTGTCAATTTTAATATCTGTGTAGTGTTTGTGTATTTTGCTGTATCATAGTCATGTTTTTAGGTATTTTATATTCTATAAATTTTGATTTGTTAATAATTCATGTATATAAAAGATTTTGAGACATTTGCGAATTAGTTTTCTTTTTTATTTTTTCTTCTGTATCATGTAATATAGTGTCAAATGTTGCGGGGTCTAAGTGTAGGCTAGTGAGACATTTATTAAATCTTCCCTGGGGGGAGGGTCTCAATCATCTAATAGGGCCTCATTGAGCTTATCGAGGATATATTTTAATTACTACAGAGGGTGTTACTTAATCCCTGTAGTGACCTCCAGGCATGCAAAATATGCTTTGTTGTGCTAATATGGGGAAGGGGAAAAAAAAGAAAAAAGAACTTCCATTTGTTAAAAGCTAATTTAGATAGTGAATTTGTATCTTCTCTCAAACTGTGCTGCAATAGAAGACAGCAGGGTGAGCACTCCTGTTTCTGTTTCTTTCACATGTGTGCATTTGTAGGAGGGGATGAATGGTGGCATTTTGCTTACATCTGAATTATGCGTGCAATGTTTAAAATACATGGCTTTTACATGTGGCTCTTTGCTTTAGACTAATTATAATTTTAAAAAATTGAGATCTTTAATATATAGTTAGGCTATACCAGTTAACTGGTGCACTCTTTATTCTTTATGGCAGGTCAAAGGAGAGATGTGAGCCCAGGAATATGTCAGTTGCTGGAAAGGAAGGAAGGCATGTTCCGCCAAAAAATGATGGGGAAAAGAGTTAATTTTGCTTGCCGATCTGTTATATCCCCTGATCCTTATTTAGCTGTTAATGAGATTGGAATTCCACCTTATTTTGCATTAAGGTTAACCTATCCTGAGGTAAAATTATCTTTTTAGTCCAACTTGTGGATTAATACATTTTTAGGATTTCTCTCAAAATTAATGCAATGGAGTTTAATGAGTGAAATTTAGATTATTACCTTCTCCTTTATGTATTTTACTTTATCTTGAATCTTGAGATTGGCTTGCAGTGTGAGAAGATTGTTTCTTGCCTTGTAAGGATACTATAATTTTTACGGTCTCTTAATCTTGCAGTCTGATGAGTGCTTCTGGTTGCTTTTGCTTGTATCTGTTTACCTTCTGTTTACTATGAGCCTGCGAATATTTACTTGATAGGAGAAATTTTGCAATCATAGGAGAAGCTAGAAATCTTCCGTCTCCATTGACGTAGAGCTGGTGGTTATGAAAGGATTATTGGCAAATAGGCCTATAAGTTTCAAGGCTTAATTAGCACATGAAACCAAGTTGATGGGTTTGTATGACAGTTTTATGAGGAAAATGTTCAGGGTTTGCTAACCAAGTATAACTATGCATATGTTGATATGCATGTATTTTCGGACTGACAATAGGATTGACGCTGATTTAACTCTATTTGATGTCTGGAACTTGCTGTAAACAGAAAAAAGGAAGGTATTTACTTTGAAACACCTTAGGACTTTTTAAGTCATGTCAATAACCAGTCAAACCCTTTCAATGATACATAGTTGATAGACAAGCAAAATGATGTTTTTTTTTGTTCCTTGGTCTTATAAAAACATCACACAGAAATAAATTATTGTTGTTACTGAATTATGAAGCCTATGTACTCATGATAGATGCCTGTTATCCCTTCCTAAATACATATAAGGAAGTCTAAGAGGGGAGAGAGGATTCCAACCTTTCATTGCTCTTCTCTAGGCTAAAGTGATTTTAAACTTTAAAATTTAAAATTAAACCTTTCCTACCATTTAAGATGCATATGTACTGATGGTAGATGCCTGTTATCTTTTCCTAAATACATATAAGGAAGTCTAAGAGGGGAGAGAGGATTCCAACCTTGCATTGCTCCTCTCTAAGCTAAAAAGAATTTAAAATTAAACCTTTGCTACCATTAAGATGCACAGCTGAATTATGTGCAGAATTTCTTATTAGTAGTCATGCGACCAAATTAAAATTGTAAGCTGCTATGTTAGAATATGTAAATTTATTTTAATAATGAGCTCAGTTTGAAATGTATACAATATTTCTCTGTACCGATTTTCTATTTTTTTAGGAAATAAATCCTCTTGGAAGTGCACTTGAAAATAATTGATTTCCGAATTTTTTCTTATGCTTTTTCCCCCTTTAACTGTTGATGTGTTTGCAGAGAGTGACTCCTTGGAATGTCGTAAAGTTGAGGGAAGCAATTATAAATGGCTCTGAAATTCACCCTGGGGCAACACATTATGTTGATAAGTTATCCACCCAAAGACTGCCACCTAACAGAAAAGCACGAATTTCCATATCTAGAAAATTACCTTCATCAAGAGGAGCTATTACCCAACCTGGAAAGAATTTTGACTATGACTTTGAAGGAAAAATTGTTCTCCGGCACTTGCAAGATGGAGATGTTGTGCTAGTAAATCGACAGGTACTTGGACCTTATCAATTACTTGCAGTGCTGATCCATACAAGTAGTCTGTTTATATTCATACAAGTAGTCTGTTGTCTTAAAAATAGGAATTTTGCTTGGTGAGGTGAAAAATGCAGGAAACTGGAATCCTCTGCATAATAATGGGGCTTATATTTAAGTTTTTCTATTCATCTCTAATGAGAAAAGAAGATAGAGAATGGAAATAGTACCCATTTTAAATAACGTCTGTCATCTGTTGTGGGAAAGTTATGGTGTAATAGACTAAGTGCCACTTGATCTGATGTGCTACAAGAGACTTGACTGTGTTGCTGTCCAATCCTCTTACAAAGTCCATCTTATTCCGTCCCATCACTTTCTGTTACATTTTCATTCTATTATCTTGCTCTTAATAATCAAGTGGTTAAAGGATAACTGAAGGATATTGACAAGAGTTTAGATATCGGCTTTTGTAATATTTATTTTGCTTGGAAGGTTCTTAATCCTATCCCACATTTTTTCTTGTCTTGACAAACTTGTTTGTGGTTACTGTCTTTATTTTTTTGTCCAACTTGTTACTGTATTTACTTCTACTTTACTTTAGTGGATGCGCATGCTAATGACTCTGTTGGGACAGTGGCGCAACTGCTTGTGAGTGTTTTACTTTGTAAAGAAACGGAATGAGACCTTTTATGTTGTATAAGGTAGTGTAAATCTTGTAGAGCCAATGGATCATGGTATATAATTATTCAGTAGCAGATTAGTTGTATTCTATATTGGTAAATCTTATTTATCTCTTCTAAAGTTTTATGGTTCAGTGTAATTCGCTCATGGAAATCATGAAAAGATTATCAATGTTTGCTATAGTTTGAAAGTGTTTGCACTTTTTTCGAATGAAACCTTATGTCTTTCTTTGAGGTGTTCTATATAGCGTGAATCACATTTCTGATTAAATACTTCTTTTGTTGCATTTTTTTTTCTTGAGTTTGAGTTTGATTCAAACTTTTTTCTGGCAGCCTACACTTCACAAGCCGAGTATAATGGCACACTTAGTTCGTGTGTTGAAGGGGGAGAAGACAATCCGTATGCACTATGCAAATTGCAGGTTGCTATCATATGAACTATGAATGATACATGCATGTTTATTGAGTAAGAACTAGAATAGATAATAGCACACACATGCTGTACTGTAATTACATGTTAAGGTATGTGTATACAGCACCCAGTGTTGGGAAGGGTCTAAGATGCACTTTAGGTGCTAGAATGATTATATTTCTTCGGGCGTAAGGTGTGGAAAAAAGTGCTAGCTGGAGCAAAGGTAAAATATGTGTTTATGTGTTTCTTGTACGAGTCTGTGTAGAGATATGAAATAAGCTTAAGATATACAATTTGGATAAAAACTTTTAAGAAGTGATTTGCAAAATTTCCTTTCTCTTGTTGTGCTACTTTCCTGATTTTGTTGTTGAATGCTCAAAGATTAAGTTGAGAATTTGATATTTCCCCATTTTTAATTGTCAAACATAAAGATAACTTCAATCATGTGGGCTTTTTTTGCTCCAAATGCCCTACCAAAAAAGTGTGCTTAGGCATACTAGGTCTGTGCCTGATCTTATGTGCCTCACTTCAAAGAGTTTGAGGTGTTTTTCTTCCTTTGAACAATGCTGAGGGACACTCAGGCATACTCCTTAACAACCTGGACTAGACCCACCTATACATTACATGTATTATTAGTTATTAATTGTTAGTTCTGAAGTCTAATGAAACTTTATAACTGCTATCAGTTCTGATATCAGTTTCCTTGTTCTGATTTCAGTACATACAATGCTGATTTTGATGGTGATGAAATAAATGTACATTTCCCACAAGATGAAATTTCTCGTGCTGAAGCATACAACATTGTTAATGCAAATAACCAATATGTCAGACCTTCGAATGGCGAACCACTAAGAGCCTTAATTCAGGTTTTGAATGCATTATAGTGATTTTGCATGATGATGACTTTCTTCTCCCTACACTTCTCAATATAACTGGTAACTCTATTTGTGTTTTCTTTTTTAAATTTAGGATCATATTGTAAGTGCTGTACTTCTCACAAAGAGGGATACTTTCTTAAGCCGTGATGAGTTTAATCAGCTTTTGTATAGCTCTGGGGTTTCTGGCTTAGCCCAACATCCTCGTTTAGGTAAATCTGGTCAGAAAGTACTCATTTCAAGTTCTGAAGAAGGGATGCTGCCTATTCTACCTGCAATATTGAAACCAAAACCTCTTTGGACAGGGAAGCAGGTTGGTAAATAGGCTAGGAAGCTTTTATATCTGTTACACGCTCTTGTTTAATTTTCTGTTGCATGGGATTGAGATTGTGGTAAAATATTGCTGAGAGTTACTGGATGTAAATTAGGGTTATACATATACAACCCTTGGTTTGTTCCCTTATGTTTTACTCTATGCTCAAATTTTCTATTTGTTTGGTTTACTTTTCATGTATCAAACAATTACATTTGGTAACAGTTTACTCTTTTCTTTTCTCCATCCATTTTTCTAGGTCATCACTGCTGTTCTAAATCATATTACCAGGGGTCGTCCACCATTTACGGTGGAAAAAACTGGCAAAACCCCACGTGATTGTTTCAAGAACAGATCAAATGAAAATAAACCAAAAAGTGGTGGCCAAGAAGGCAAGGATGCTGAAAAAAATTCAAATAAAGAACCCGATGAAGAAAAAATATTGATTTACAAAAATGACTTGGTGCGTGGTGTGATTGATAAGGCTCAGTTTGCTGATTATGGTCTAGTTCATACAGTTCAAGAGCTATATGGTTCAAACACTGCAGGCTTTCTGCTGTCAGTATTCAGTCGTCTCTTTACAGTTTTCTTGCAGGTCAGCTAGTTTTAATCTCTAAAATTCACTTCTAATGTTGCAGCATATGGTATTTGATATTCAAACTTGCTTGATATAACATTGATGATGCAGATGCATGGTTTCACATGTGGTGTAGATGACCTTTTGATAATGAATGATAAAGACATTGAAAGGAAGAAGCAACTTGAAGAATGTGAAAAGAAAGTGACAGAAGCACATTATGAGTTTTGTGCAGTCAAGGTGGATACTGAAATAGGTATGTTGAATTTTTGAATGCTTCTTAAAATATCCTGTTTCTGTTGCAAGTTACTGTCAAGTTTATTGTAGTTATATAAAGGCTTATATTTCGTTTTTGTACGAGGTAAATTGCACTGAATGATTGGTTCTTGTGTCTGCCATATTGACTATGGGTCTTTTTAGATAGTCTATATCTTCTTTTGTTGGTTGGTTGATGTAGCATTTTGGTTGTACATGGTAGTTTACAACCATAATTTATTGAAAAGATATGTTGCTTGACTTATGAAGGTTTTTTAGTTGACTTACGAAGGTTTTTTAGTTGACTTATGTAGAGTTATTTTACTATTAATACTACCACATTTTCTGAATGCTTGAATTACACATTTTTCTCTAATTTTGTTTCTTTAGAATTACATAAGAGAACATTTAAGAAATATTATACTAGATCACTTGGAATTCTTCTATATATGGTCCAATGCATGTATGTTTTGAAGCCTGCAAATATCTCTTGCACTTGCCTCCTTTTTCAAAATTTGTACTTAAAATGTCATTCATGTGATGTCATTGTGGGGAATGTATTTGAGAGTGCTAATCCTTTGTTAAGCACTAACGCAAGCAAACTTCCTAACCAAAGGGAGCTGCTTGATGTTTTTAGTAACGGAAGAGAAGAAATTAAACAGTTAATCATTTCAAAGTAAAGAAGAAATCAACAGTTAGATAATCAATTAAAAGCAAAGCAATTGAGAAATCCTGTAAACAGTAACCCAGATTAGGATAAAAAAACCTTCTTTGCCATGAATATTAAACAAACCTGGAGCTTGCTTCTGACTTTGAATCCTTTCCTCTTCAATTAATCATTTACCAGAAGAACAATCAATTGAAGAAGTTTTTATTTATCGAGACTGAGAAATTAACGGGAACATAGATTTTGCAGTCTATAAGGCTGAGACCAATCAGTATTTGTATAAGGAGGCATCTTTCTAAAAATGGTATAACTATAACTAAATCGTCTGTAGAAGTTACAGAGGTATCTGGAAATTCAAGCTGGTTGTTAAAGTTGATAGAACAGAGAGAGAGAGAGGTGTGTGGAGAAAGGGAGAGATGAATATGTATGAATGTCAATAGATCTTAACTGGAAGCAACAGTGATTAGAGGAGAGAAATCTGCTACCTTATTAGGCAGGTAAAGTGGAAGTGAACCAATGAGAAACTAGAAAAAAATCAAAACAAAAAACTTGTTGCTTTTACAAAAAGAGTTATCATCTACTGTTTGTTTTGCCATAATGTAATTCAGTAAGCATTTTGATAGCAGTCGGCTAACAAGATTAACCAACAAAGAGACAATTGTAATCATATTTCCTTTGAAACAAGTTTGAGGAAAGTTTAACTTTGGGTGGCCTGTCGTTGATGATTAACTAAATATTAAAGTTATGCTCCTCGAAATTTGTTGCTATGAAAGAAAACAAAAATAATTAAATATTTGAACCATTCTATTTTATTTCTCATTTATGACTGACAGCTTACTGAGCATGGAAGGTTATATAAATCTGTGCAGTACCTTTAAAAAGTTTCTTTCATAGAATAATGATTCAGTCTCTTTTCATTTTCTTCATATAATAATGAGCCACATTCAAGAAGTCGCTGCCTCTTTCACAACATTTGTAATTTGTCATGTGGCTGATCTCCTTAATTTTTCTTGGCTTCTTCATATGTTAGAAGTTGCATATGCATACTATTTTCTATTAACATTGTAACACAAACGTAATGTCTTGATATGTTTCAGCTCCAATAGAATTGCAATTGAAAATCGAGAAAACCATACGCAGAGATGGAGAGGCTGCACTTACAGCCTTGGATAGAACAATGATTAGTGTGCTTAACAAGAACTCAAGCCAAGGTGTTCTTACCGAGCTGTTGTCTGAGGGTTTAGTAAAACCTATGGGAAGGAACTGTATATCTCTAATGACTACAACTGGGGCTAAAGGAAGTAAGGTAGTTTTCTGCTTTTGATATATTTCCGACTTCAACATGGGTATTGTAGCACAATTTGGTATTATACATATATGTTCGTCTGTGTATGTGTCCGGGATCAGAAAGAACTTCTCTATAGGAATTATTTACTGGTGTCTGTTGCCAATATCTGAACTTTTTCAAGTTATCTTTGACTAGTCCTATGTATCCTCTTCAGACTTTAGTTGTTTTAGAGTGTTGGTTTGCATGCATAAGTGCTAGTGCTTTTAATTTTTTATTTATTTTCTATAAAGTTGTTAAGGATTTAATTTTACACGGATTTGAGAATATTATAGATATCACATTTGGATCCACTTTCCAACTGTTTCCAGCTTTTCATCATGATGGTAGGGTCATGAAGATTCTAGAACTCCTGGTTTATGATAAAGTTTTTACTCATAATATTGGAATTCATTATGGATAAGGTGTTCAAAGATTATTGTTATAAAAGCAAACAAAGTGTACTCATGCTATTGCCTCAATGTAACACTGAAGAGCACTTGTAGGTTGATTCTAACTATTTGCACTATGCTCCAAACAGGTTAATTTTCAGCAAATCTCATCTTTCCTTGGTCAACAAGAATTAGAAGGGAAGCGAGTGCCACGGATGGTTTCTGGTAAAACATTGCCCTGTTTCCATCCATGGGACTGGGCAGCTAGAGCTGGTGGTTTCATCAGTGATCGTTTTCTTACTGGTCTTCGGCCACAAGAATATTATTTCCATTGTATGGCTGGGCGTGAAGGGTAAACCAAACTTGATCTTCAGTTCTGTTTTGTCTTTTTTAGTGGGAATATGCTTTCTTCCTTGAAGCTTATGTGGAATTTGATCTATACTATGAAATTGTGCTTTTTTTATTTTTTTATTACGGCTCTCCATATCATACTTAGAGTAGAACCTCATCTTTTTGCTGATGGACAGGCATTATGCAGACTCTCCATATGCCTTTGTTGTTGGGAAATAATATATATTACAGGCCTTTTTCTTATATTATCTAGTTTTGTTTCCTTCTTCAAGCCAGTTTCTGTTCTTGCCTCCCACTTGATGGCTGTTTTGGTGGTATTCTTGAATGGTTGCTACTTTTTATGCTGAATATGTTGTATGGAGCTGGTTGATATCAATGGTAATGTTGAGCTTTAGACATGTTTAGTTGAATGCCTTTGGATATTTAGGTAGCTAGGGTGGGTAATTGCAAAATGTAGAAGTGGGGTTCTGGGGGATCGGTTTGTGGATTTAGAAACTGAAGAAAGAATTTTCTTACTAATTGTGTTGTCATGGTTCTGCAAATCCTTTTGATGTTGAAGCTGATGCAAGAGAATGTGTGATGTATCTATTTGGACTTAGTGATTATTAAACTATCTGAGTGAATATATCAGTTGAAGACATCTTGGATTTATATCCTGACTTCTAAATTTTGTGGGTCATGGTAGGAAAAAGTTTAGAATTACCAAAGCGAGAAGGATAGAGTAATAGATGGAAACCCTATTATAAAAACCCCGTCTGGTTTATGAGGACTATGGCTGGATTTTTTTGATTTAATGAGTAAAGTTCTTTTTTTAATGGACTAAAATGCATTTTCCTGCTCTTTGTTTACCCTTCTGTTCATATATTTTTTTCCGTGCATGCATTCTTTAGCACATTAAAGTGCTGCTTCATATGCTGAATTATGGCATTCTGACATGAAATTGTTATGATGATAGAAGTAGCATTATGGTTATAAAATTTTTTGGAATTTGCAACTGTTCATGTAGGAGAATGCATTATAGCTGTTCTGTTCATGTTCCTTTGCTTAACCTTTTATCCTCTGTTCTATAGTCTAGTTGATACAGCAGTCAAAACATCTCGTAGTGGATACCTCCAGAGATGCCTCATAAAGAATCTGGAGTGTTTGAAAATCAGTTATGATCATACTGTTCGTGATGCTGATGGTTCAATTGTTCAGTTTAACTATGGGGAAGATGGTATTGATGTCCATCAGACAAGCTTTGTAACAAAGTTTGAAGCACTAGCACTAGTAAGAATTTCTTCCTGATTGTTTGAGTCTGAACTCTAATTAAAACTAGTTTCTTATTGTTCTTCTCTCTTTGTTTTCAGAATCGTGATGTGATGTCCGAAAAGCTTAGTTCCATGCTCGGGGAACCTTATGACTCTGGAAAAATATTGCCTGATGGTCTTAGAGAGAAAGCTGTGCAGTTTATAAAGGATAACCGGCAGCAGAAGATAAAGACAAAAAACTTCTTAAAATTGTTGAAGCTTAAATTTCTTTCTAGTCTTGCCCAGCCAGGAGAACCTGTTGGTGTGCTTGCTGCTCAATCTGTTGGAGAACCTTCAACACAAATGACGTAAGATGCTTTTTTATTTTCAGGAGAAAGTTAACTTCTCTATTTGGTATAGTGTAGTATAAATGACTTTATGCTTGATAGTCAAGCAACATAAGTTTTAATGGTAAAGCAAAAATTTCATGCTATTTTATGGTCTTCCTTAAGTTCATTCTATTAGGGTCCTTTGTTTAACATGATTTTTATGAAGCAAACTAATTTGTATTGTTAGAATATAGAGCAGCCATATCTTTGGGCATATGGATTCTTATGTTATATTAACAGAATTATTTAATGGAAGGATCGTAATTCAAACTGTTTTATCATGGGACTAAAAAACACAATAATGAGATTTTGGAATGAAAATCAGGACAAACATCCTAAGGTGGACATATTTTGTACTTATAATCAGTGTTGCCAAGATGCATGTCTAGGCGCGCCTGCGCCTTAGCACTAGACCACAAAAGTGCCTCAAACTCTTTCAGACAAGGCACATGGTGTGCGCCTAGGCATGATATTTTGTAAGGCGATGGGCGTTAGAAAAACACGACTAACATTTTATTTCTTGTATTTTCTACCTTTTCATTGGATATTCCTTTACTAGTAACTAGTAAGAAAGGGATAGTATCGAGCACATGCAAAACTTACGACATATGCATATTGCGGTCCTTTTCTTGCACCTTTCACTCAGGCTAGCTCTTTTTTGTGCCTTGTGCCAGAGGCAATATCAGGGTTCTAGCACCTATAGTGCACTTTGTGCCCTTGACAACTCTGCTTGTAATCTTTGGTTGCATGCATTTGTTTCTCTTAGCTTGTTTAAGGCAGTTGTATGCACCATTGGGGGATGCTAGAGTAAAATTTACTTTCAAGAATTGGATTTTAAACAGGTAGAACACAACCAGCATGCTAAATTTTCCAGTTAGTGAAGTTTGTTTTTGTTAATGTGTTAGAGCATTATTATGCTTGGAGGATGTATCTGTAAATCATGCTTGACAAAGTTTTTGGAAGCAATTCATTTATTTATTTATTTGGAAGCAACTCTGCTTGTAATCCTTGGTTGCATGCATTTGTTTCTCTTAGCATGTTTAAGGCAGTTTTATGCACCATTGGGGGATGCTAGAGTAGAATTTACTTTCGAGAATTGGATTTTAAACAGGTAGAACACAACCAGCATGCTAAATTTTTCCAGTTAGCGAAGTTTGTTTTTGTTAATGTATTAGAGCATTATTATGCTGGGAGGACGTATCTGTAAATCATGCTTGACAAAGATTTTGGAAGCAATTCATTTATTTATATGTATTAGCTTGCTGGGTAAGCAGTTTTATTTATGGGCCCCTACTATTAGTTTTTCTGGTATATTAGCTTGCTGGGTTCTAGCCAATCATGCTTGACAACTGCTTGTTCCCTTGTTTATTTTTCCAGGTTTCATATAGACATTCTCGTGTTCGTAGTACATATGCAATTGTGTATATCCTTACATGCTACTTTCTTCCATGGTGTGAGGATATATAAAAATATAATTCACACAATAATTTACTTGTATTTTTAAGGTGTTTAAGTATGTAATATATTCTGTTTCTGTGTCTTTGCCTTGTTCTTTGTCAAATTCATTTGGATATTCTGTTCTCAGACTGAATACTTTCCATCTTGCGGGGCGGGGTGAAATGAATGTTACACTGGGTATTCCACGTTTGCAAGAGATCTTAATGACTGCTTCAATTGATATCAAGACTCCAGTTATGACATGCCCTTTGCATAAAGGGAAAACAAAGTAAGTTGCTAGTCACCTGTGAGTTAAGCCTCTGTTGATTATTTTTATAAATTGCTTGTCAGTTGTGTCTCCTTTGATCAATATTCATGAAGATTCCTGGACTACTTGTGAACTTACTAGGACTAGGATGCGTAAGATCATTAGAAATAGGAGTAAGACTCAGCTTCTATAAAACCATCAACCATATGAAGGTCCTCTTGGTTCAAGTGAATCCTAGATTAGACACGATAACTTGTTGCTATGGTCTATACTTATAAACCAATTATTAATTGAAAACTGGATGCAGAAACTAAATTCAGGTTCAACTATTAAGCTGCGTTTGTAATGCATAATGTTAAATGAAAAAAGGGTTAAGGAAATAAAGACTGCATTGTGTGTAATACCTAGTAAGATAGGAGAACTTTTTTCATTTAACCATTTGCATGTGTTACAGTCTGGTAAGAATAAGGGTATTAAGACTGCAGTTTATGGTAATAATACAAAGTTATTAAGAAATAGGGAAACTGAGCACAGAAAAAGGGATCTGGCTAAGAGATGATCTGTGAGCATTTAAGGTTGGTTGGATCACCCAATCAAAGTAGCAAATATTGCCGGAAAATCTCTTGTCTCTTAATCTGTCCCCAAAAGAAAAGAGTACATTTGATATTTGTATAGGCTACTAGCTTACTACCAACTCTAAAAGTAACGTAATCACAAGTACCATTTCTAGTAGAACTTTAGGAAAGTATTTGGGACTCGAAAATTTTACACCTTAAAACAATACTTGATAGTTCAGCCCCTCATTTAGCTTATTAGTGTTCTGATCAGGAATCTCACGCCACAAAATCTAATTCACTCATTCTATGCTAATCAACGATTTGAAATCCTATTCTCTTCTGGTGATTACCAATCTGAGAGGATATTTTTATTTTTATACCACCCTGTCTAACATCCTGTAAACCAAATGCATCCTTAAATAATAATGAATTTGACTGAAGGAAATAGTTGTAAATAAATTTTTTTTGATCAAGCTGAATTTTTTAAGTTTATGAGATATTTTATCTACACCTTTAAATCTGAAGCATATTGGTTTCCTACTTTTATATTCTCTTTAGCTGACTGTTAGTTCTGAAACTTTGAGCAAAAGACAATTCGGACCTGGGCTGGTCTAAGACATAAACTTTTATTAAATTAGTTAATTAGAATGAAATTTGGGCCCAAATATGTGTTCCTTTCTGAAACTCAAGTAATGGAAACAAGAGTCCTGATCAATGCCCCTATCCCCCTTCGTTTTCACCATTTCCCTCACAACCACAACATCTCCTTTCATTTATTAGCCCGCCATAGCAATGGAACTGGAGTTCCTTCCACCCTCCCTCTATTTCTCTTTTCTCTGTGGTCATAGCTCATGCAATGTATGTAACCAAATTTGAACAGCTGCATAAGCATTGCTCTTGTATCTCTGTCACAGTAAAACAGGTACGTTGACCTTAAATAATAATGAATTTGACTGAAGGAAATAGTTGTAAATAAATTTTTTTTGATCAAGCTGAATTTTTTAAGTTTATGAGATATTTTATCTACACCTTTAAATCTGAAGCATATTGGTTTCCTACTTTTATATTCTCTTTAGCTGACTTTTAGTTCTGAAACTTTGAGCAAAAGACAAATCGGACCTGAGCTGGTCTAAGACATAAACTTTTATTAAATTAGTTATTTAGTTTGGGCCCAAATGTGTGTTCCTTTCTGAAACTCAAGTTGTAATGGAAACAAGAGTCCTGATCAATGCCCCTATTCCCCCCGCCCTTCTTTTCACCATTTCCCTCACAACCACAACATCTCCTTTCATTTATTAGCCTGGTCATAGCAATGGAACTGGAGTTCCTTCCACCCTCCCTCTATTTCTCTTTTCTCTGTGGTCATAGCTCATGCAATGTATGCAACCAAATTTGAACAGCTGCATAAGCATTGCTCTTGTATTTCTGTCACAGTAAAACAGGTACGTTGACCTAAGATGGCAAGTCCATGTAAGAAATAAGGAAATTTTTAAGAATTATTTTCAATTGAAAACTAGCCAACATGCCTTCTTTGATAGAGTGATCAGAGGCAGGTTTCTTCAAGTCCTGACTTAGTTCAAATGCACTTTTAGGTTTAAATAAATATTAAAGGAAATTTTTTTGTACATCAGAAAGATAATATTAATAATGAGGAACCCTTCCTCTTCAAATTGCTTCAGTTAAAGAGTAAGAACTTGGTGGTTTTGATGGTATTTTTAGAGCTCCAACTCCCAAATGAAAATGTTTTGCAAATGAGGGAGATTCTACTTTTCTCTTCCCCCTTCTGCAAATCCAAACAAACCTCATCTCTTTACTAAAGTCTTTGTCAGGTAGTCTGTCTGCACTGTTTGCCAAGTTGTTCAGCTTTAGATTTGTAACTACTAGAATGTATTTTGCATGTGCAGGGAGGATGCCTTACGTCTTGCTGATAAGATGAAGAAAATCACGGTAGCAGAAATATTAGAGAGTATGGGAGTATCTGTCACACCATTTGCTGTTCACAATGGTGATATTTGTAGTATCTATAAACTCAAGATGAGGCTTGGCAAACCTGGCCGATATTTGAAGAACAGTGATATAACTGTAACAGATTGTCAGCACATCTTAGAGGTAGTGTTTTTGAGAGAGTTAGAGGACGCCATACAGAATCATCTGGTTTTGCTCTCCAGAATTAGTGGCATAAAAAATTTTATGCCAGATTCACGACCAAATGCTTCAAGTGAAACAGATGAAGATGTTCCTGAAGGCAGATCTCATGAGACTGAGAATGATGATGATACTGATGATGAAGGAAGAGCCGAGGATCTTGGTCTTGATGCACAAAAACAGAAACAGCAAGCTACAGATGAGATGGATTATGAAGATGGTTCTGAAGAGGAACAAAATGAGGGGGCATCTTTGGCTGGGTTGGAAAGTGAAAATGATATGTCTGAGGATGAGAATGGAACTATTGAAAATAATGTGATTGGATCAGATAATGAAAAGGATGATATTTTTCATGGTTTACCAAACGCAGAAGACGGATCTAAGCTAAAGTCAAGGGAGGGAAACACCAGAACAGAACCCAAAAGAAAAAAGATGAGAGGAAAGTTGATTAGGAAGGAGACTGATAGAGCAATATTCAGTGCTACAAAAGGATTGGTCTTTGAGGTCCATTTTAGGTTTGTAAATGAACCTCATATTTTACTGGCTCAGGTACTTCCCTTTTCCTGGTTATTCATCACAGCATGGTTTCGTACGTAACTAATTTCCTCCTAAGACCACCCCCATATACATGAAATAAATTGAAAATGAAGTTGATCATAAAGGAAGAACATTTTCTTGTTCTCTTTCACTATTAAAATTTCTTAAGACCACTGGCCACCTATGGAATAGGGATGTGAAACTGTAAAAATATGACCGATTCTGGTTTAATATAATCTTGTCCTACTTTTTAGGAACATTTTCTTCTGTTTCACTATTAAATTTTCTTGAGACCACTGGCCACCTATGGTATAGTGATGTGAAACAGAAAATATGCTGATTCTGGTTAAATATTATCTTCTCCTGCTTGTTATTTTGTGTACTTTTGGATGGATGTTTACATTTAAATTTGAAGGGAAATAGTTCTCGAAAGAGCCAATGGACCTTTCTTGCTTATGAGAAGTTCAATTTTAGTTTAATTAATGCACACTTTGGTTCATTCTGGTATAATCTTCTGCAGATTGCTGAGAAGACTGCAAAGAAGGTTTACATCCAGAGCTTTGGAAAGATTGACCAATGTCGAGTGACAGACTGTAGTGAGAATCAAGTTTTTTACTATGGTGAGGATCCGAAACAAAGGAAGAGTCCATCTGGCAAAGCAAATATACCAGCATTGCACACAGCTGGAGTGGATTTTGGTGCTTTTTGGAAGATGGAAGGTCACCTTGATGTTAGGTATTTATATTCCAATAACATTCATGCAATGCTTAATACTTACGGAGTGGAAGCTGCAAGAGAAACCATAATTAGCGAGATCAGTAATGTTTTCACATCTTACGGGATCGGTGTCAATATTCGCCACCTAACACTTATTGCCGATTTTATGACTCACTCTGGAAGGTATCGACCTATGAGCCGACTTGGTAGTATAGCAGAATGTATATCACCTTTCAGCAAGATGTCATTTGAGACAGCTTCTAAATTTATTGTTGATGCGGCAAAACATGGGCTGGTGGACAACTTGGAGACACCATCATCCAGAATCTGCCTTGGATTGCCAGTGAAAATGGGCACTGGATCCTTTGGTTTGATGCAGAAAGTGGAGATTTGATGTATTATTTAAATCATTCACTAGCTTTTGGAAAGCTCGCAAGGGGAGCCCATCCTTGGGTATGAATGATCCTAAAAATATCTTGAATAGCTTCAGTTTTTTCCCAGATGAAAGCAAGGGCAAAATTCTCACCGACCGACTCATTGAGTTTATTCGGCCTGTAAGTTTTACTGGACGTATAATGTATTCGGAAAAGATTAAATTTTAGGTGTGCATTGTTAGAGAAAGGCTTAAATTTTGATAAACGATTTATTCATATATTTTCTTTAATATGGCTTATTAATTCGAAAGTCCTGATGATGGAATTATGTCTTGGGTCCGTTAGTGAGCGGAATACATTGCGGTGCAAGTCATTGATTATTGTTTTGGGAGATTCTGCCATGAGCTCATAAAAGAGTTTTGGAAAAGCTCCAAAATAATGTGAACAATTAGATTAGTAATAATGAAATTCTAGCCATTGGATGAAAGTTAATAAAGGTGGAAACTTGTATTTCCTGGCTATCTGTATCCAAGACACCAAACAAATCTGAAATTGGTGGAGAAAAACCTAACTGATAAAAAAACATAAATTCCCACTTGTTTTCATCACCGTCGAAGTCTCCCTTCTCTATCGTTTCTTCATCTATAAATATTCAATAAATTGACAAGATTACAAGATTAAGTTGGCTCGATATTTCTTGCATTATTGTTTGTTATGGATGCCGTCTTCAATGGACTCTAACCTGTATTGTACCTGCAAAATAAACCAAAAAAAAGAAACAACAGAGACATTACAGCAAAAAAGAAGAAAAAAACTTGGAAGCAAATAGGTTGAAAAAGAGTTAAAGAATTAAGAGGGTTGCAAAATATATTTGAAGGTTAACGAGGCTGATTTAGATTATGTAGTGGGGTATATCTAGGGTTTAAATTGGGTAAATTTAATCTAGAACTTGATAGGTTGTGTCACGGGTTGGGTAAAATTTGCAGGCTTTCGTTTCGATGTTACGATACAGGGGTGCTTTGTCATGACATGATTGGCATACTACCTATGTTGTGACATCGAGATTCGATGTCGTGACACCCTAGAAGAATGCAATTCTTAGCCACTGTCCTCAGTGTTGCGACAAAGGGGACCCTGTGTCCCGACATATTGGAAATTTTAATTTTTTAGCCACTATTACGACACCAACTCTGTTTTTAGCCCAATTTCATTTTCTAGAGTGTCTGACAGGTATAACTCATGTTCTAGTCACCCATGTGCATACAATCCCCAACATACTCCATCTACAAAATTAGATTCTACTCCTAGCTAATAGTTAAGTTTGAAGTTCATCAAGCAATTAAAATACAAAACTATACAACACAATTATGAAATTCCACGAAATAATTTATATGTGTTGTTGATGGATTCGTCCAACAAATCCATTTGTTCGTTTATATACTTCCGCTTCCGAATTTGTTCATCTTTATCCGTTCATGCTTCACCATGCCATTTTGAGTCTTTTCACTTATCACGTTCCCTCAATTTATTTGTACGACTTGCACACACTAAAGAACACACCTTTCCTTAATCAAGGTCGTTAGGGGTAATCAAAGATATATAACAACAATTATTCTCTAAATATTTCTCTAACTCCTTTTGTGGGCCATTACCACATTTAAACACTTCGATCTCACCATTTATTTTCATAATTAGTTCATTCTTTTCAAGGTCAATAGTGAACCTAGAAGTGGCAGAATTGGAATTTCCTGGTCTTCCTTAAAATTGAGGACTACGAAATGAACAGGGATTATAAATTTACGCACTTTAACTAATACATTTTCAAGTACACCGTTCGGATGTACAAAAGATCTATCAGCTAATTGAAGTGTGATGGAAGTGTTCTTGAGCTCCTCCAACCGAGTTTCTTATATATAGATAAGGGCATTAGATTAATATTGGCTCCTAAATTGCATAGGGCCTTTCCAAAGTTCATGTCCCCTATCTCTATGGGAATAGTAAAGCTACTCGAGTCTTTACATTTTGGGGGTATTTTTCTAGTGATATGATCACACTACATGAAGCGTTTATATTAATCTATTCTCCTGTTTTAATTTTTCTATGCCTAGCCATGATTTCCTTTAAGTATTTGACATATTTAGGTATTTTCTCGATTTACGATTTGAATAAGTTAAGAAACTTACAAATTTTGCTTCATCCCTTCTTCGCTTGTCCTCTAAACATGATGGGAACTTTATATTTGCAGAAACAAGTTCAGTACTCTCTTTAATTTCTGGCTCACCTGCTAATTTAACTACCTCATTAGAATCTTGTTTCGGCTCATCTTCACAAAGGGGTTCCTCTGAAGCATTGTCTATATTACCCTATTCTAATTCTTGTTAAATGGGTTCATTCGAGTTTTTTAGAATCTTACCCGAATGGAGTGCAATTGCTTTAACTTGCTCATTCCCATCCCTACGAGGGTTGTTTTCTGTGTTGCTCGGAATGCCGATACCAATTCTCCTTTGGATATCACTCATCATTTTCATCATCTGGCTCATTTGGTCCTTTAACTCAATCAATGTAGTACGTGTTTGGGTGCACTTAGATTGCACCTGTCTAATGTTTGATTTCATTAACTACATTTCCCCTTTGATCCTATCTAAACTCTGACCACATATAGCATGGTCAACCCTTATGGCCCTTTCTTGAGTTCTTTGCATATAAGGAGGTTGGTAAATAGGATTCCACCGAGTTTGATTCGAGTTACTCCCTCCTTGATTTCCATCCCATCTCAGATTTGGGTGATCCTTCCATCTGGGATTATAAGTAATGGAATAAGGATTTACACCCATATTCCCCACATAATTCACTTCCACGGACTGGTTTTTGGTATATTGACCATAAGTGCGAGCTGATTCGTTTATCACTGGTCTAATGGATGTAGTCTCCAACTGGTTAAGCTTGTCCAAAATTTGTTGATATTTGTCCTCTTTGTGGACAGCTTTGGTAGTGGGTGGTCTCGGGCTATAAGTAAACCTCTCGTTGGGCCACATATACGAGTTCATAGCCATGTCCTTAATCAACTGGCAGGCTCGCTCATAAGTATTGTTCATAAAGGCCCCTTTTGATGCTCCATCCAGATTGGACCTCACATTACCATCTAGACCATTATAGAAAATCTGCATTTGCAGCCATTCCTGCATACCGTGATGTGGACACTTCCTTAGCAGTAATTTGAAGCATTCCCATGCTTCATATAAAATTTCCCCTTTTATCTTTCTGAAATTTGCGATATCACCCCTCAATTGGATAGTCTTACTGATAGGGAAGAATTTGTGTAGGAATTTTTCCGCCAGCTCGTCCCATGTTGTAATTGAACTTGGAGCCTACGAATCTAACTAAAAGAAAGCTTTATCAACCAATGAAAATGGGAACAACCTAAGACAAATAGCATCATTGATGAACCCATTAAATTTAAATGTATCACAAAGTTGGAGGAATTGTTTCAAATGTTGGTTTTGATCCTCCATCATCGACCCACAGAACAACAAATTGTTTTGGATCATCTGAACCATGGCTGACTTAATTTCACAATTGTTTGCATTGATTGCTAGCCTTTCGATACTGCCTCACACAATATCTAGATTCGGTAGCGCATAATCACACTATAACGCCCTCCACTCGATCCGCTCATCTGGATCCGAGTATTGGGTGTTACTTCCTAAGATAGATGTAAACTAAACCCTTCTAAATGCCTATGTACAATTTTCCACTATGACTTAATAAAATTTCTTTACTTTGCTCCTGAATTACCTCATGTATTCTTATTACATTTATCCTTTTTGTACAATGTATATTCTTTTACAGACTGAATGAACTATGGACGTTGTACTTAAGTCTCGCTTTTACTAAGTATAAAAATAAGAGTACTAATACTTATGCGCATGCATTGTCTTTGCCATAAGGTTTTCCGTATAAACATTGGCATAGACTATAACTTCATTACAACTCTTTACTTCTCTTCTCTGTATGCATATCAACACAATCCGCCGCTCTCTTGGCGTGGCCTTGGCGTTGTCTCTCGGCACAATCTTTTCTATTCATCCTGCATCTAGATACATACACAGTAAGTTCATAAGAACTTAGTGAGACATTTCTATACAATCATCCATTATTTCCTACTAAGATTTAAACGTTACACCTTCCTTTACTTCTTGGACGAGTACTTACCAGAATCAACATTTCACATAACAATCTTTTACTTACCTCGCCCTCTTTAATATTCTTGAACATTCCTACCTTAGTCGGTGTTGTTCGACTTACTTGTGGGCTCATGTGTTGTATCACCGGTACACCCCATGGCGCAGCAAAAAATTAAATTCGGCGATCACATACAGGGATCTATGTGCAAGGAATGAATTGGCGTGAAAATGGTATGAACGATTATGTAACAGCCCATTTTTAGTCAAATAGAAACAGTGGTTTTGGGACCACAAATCTGACGTCAAAATATTTATTTTATTATTATTTTAATGTCTACAGCATGACCGTGATTGTGTGAAAATTTCGTTAAGAAATTTTATTATTTGAATAGTCAATTTGAAAAAAAGGACTAAATCGCGTAAAGTGCAAAAGTGATGCTCTAATAGTTAAAGGTATTAAATAGTTATGGAATATTAAAGTGGAGGTCCTTATGTTGTAATTAGACCATTATTAAGGTGGGTGAACATATATGGACATATTATCATGTATTTTGATGGTTTTTAATTAAGGTTAAAAAGGTAAATTAGTTAATAAATGATAATTTAATAAAACCAAAAGCCATTTTCTTAATTATCTTCTTCTTCTAACCGAAATTAGCGTGTAGAAAAGCCATTTTAAAGATTTCAAAGTTTCGACTACTTCATTTGGCTAAATTGATCAAGAAAAGCGAAACTCGGATCTAGATCGAGGGAAAAACAAAGTTCTCGAATAATCGACTCGTGTCGTCGTTTTTACATCTGAGGTAAGTTCGTATGTTAATAAGCACTAATATCATTAATTTTTAAGCTTTATATTTGAATTGTTGATGAATACAATTGTACGAAAGTATTCAACGAAAAATTCGACTATGTATGGCACTTAGTGTGCGAGATCGAGATAGCTTCGGCCATGTATGGCACTTAGTGTGCGAGATTAAAATAGCCTTGGCTATGTATTGACACTTAGTGTGCGGGATTTTGAGTATTCGACATTATTCCGAATAGGTATGAGTTCGTTATGGATTGGTACAGGTATGTACATGAATCGTATGAGCTTTAAATCGAAGAAATTATGAAGTTTGTATATAATCTTATGATTAAAGATGGGAAAGGTTTGTTAGTTAATAAGAGCTACATGTTTATATATTCAAATTATTGAATTGTGAATTTATGATTAGATTGAGTTGATTTCATACGAGCTTACTAAGCTATTAAGCTTACTTTGTTTACTTTTCTGTGTTTTATAGTGAAATCAAGCTAGCTCGGATTCGGGGATCGTCGGAGACTACGTCACACTATCCAACCATCACTTTGGTCCTTTTGAGCTTATGGTTTGGTCATATGGCATGTATAGGATTGTGGTCATTTTGGTTATGTGTTGATAATGATTTTAGCAATATAAATTAGCTTGTAAATGTATATGTTTTAGTTTGTGTATATAGCCATGAGAGTTGGCTTAATTTGGTTGTTTTGGATTTATATGTATATATGTGAAAATGGCCTATGGGGTGGTTCATAATTGCTTGCAAATGGTTTGTGGTAGTTTAGCATTTAAGGTAGCTAATGATTGGAAATGGTTATTGTATGTTGGTGATTTTAGGCAAGGTAAAATGTTTGGTTGAAATAATGCATATAGATGTTTTGTGAATGTGGAATTGTTATGATTTGAATTGGAAATACTTGGTAATATGAACATGTAAATTGTTGGTATTGAAGTAGTGAATTGAGCATGGTTGGAGTTGTTGATAAATGTCTATTGATGCTATGTATTGGTGCCTTTGAATTTGATGTAGGTGAGCACAAGTTTGGGTGGCAAATTGGCTTGGTAAATAGCCTATTTTTGTCCATATGTGTAACACCCCTTACCCGTATTCAACGCCAGAACAGGGTACGAGGCATTACCGGACATAAACACAAGAAAACATACATTTCCGAGTCATAAATTTTCCATTCAAATTAAAAATTTTCATACACATTCATATCGCCCCTAAAATGAGCCTACGAGGCTCAATTTATGCTTTGGAAGTGGTTCGGGACTAAACCGAGAACTTCAGAAAATTTTACAAAACTTAGAAAATTTTTCATGTTACAGGGCTCACACGCCCGTGTGGTCCAAGGGACACGCCTGTGTGACCCTTAGACACGCCTGTGCTACAGGCCGTGTTCAAAATAGGGAGCTCTCTGACTTGTGCCATATGGTCGTGCCACAAGCCCGTATGCTAGGCCGTGTGGTCGATTTAATTTTCATAATTTTTCACAAAATAGGTGCAGACTTTACACGGCCGAGACACACGCCCATGTCTAAGGCCGTGTAGCACAGACGGCCAAGACACACGCCCGTGTCTCTGCCCGTGTGTTATATTCTGGACATTCTGTTTCTCAAAATTAAGGTTCAGGGGACACACGGCCGAAACACATGCCCGTTGGGCAGGCCGTGTGTCACACACGGGTATACGGCCTAGACACACGCCCATGTGCTACCCGTGTGGACAAAAAATAAGGCTATTTACCAAGCCATTTTGCCACCCTTACTTGTACATACTTACACAACATCATATGACACCAATCCAAGCATTTACATACAACCAATTCAGCCACAATCAAGACATCAACACATCATTCACATGCTACCATCTATCATACACAAACATCACATGCTTATCAATTCAAATAATGTAAATTCCCACATCTATGAAAGACATCATCATATAAATTACTCATACCAATTGTAGCCAATTTTCAATGGCCTTATACAAAATGAACTTTCAACTAATATAAGCCAACACATTTGGCCAAATCAATTATGACACATAAAAAAATGACCGAGTCCCCTATACATGCCATAACTCAAAATGTTGAATTCATTGGTACCAAAATAATAGTTGACAGTGTGAATGGATCTCCGACGATCTCCAATTCCGAGCTAGCTTGGTGACACTATAAGACAAGGGAAAGAAAAGTGGGTAAGCTATATAGCTTAGTAAGTTCATATGCAAATAATAAACAACATTAACCATGCATTTGTCATATGAATAACATAGCATATATCAAACATAATGTCGCTAAAACTTCATGAACATAACATACTCAATCACATTCTTACCAACAATTTGTCATATACCGAATTCATTTCCTTTGAGTTTGTCGTACATACCAGTACCAACTCGTAACCTAATCACATACTTTCTCATCTTTGATATACCCATCGAATTTCCTGTTGAACTATTTGGAATACTAAAGGATACTCGGGAATCTCGTACCCATAGTACCGTACTAATGCCATATCCAAGATATGGTCTTACATGTAGTCTCGTGTCGATGCCAATAGCCCAACTATAGTCTTACACAAAGTCTCATATCGATGCCATATCCCACTTATGGTCTTACATGAAGTCTCATATTGATGCCATATCCCAGATATGGTCTTACACGTAATCTCAGTAACCCTAATGTCATGACATTTGTATCTTATCTATTCCTAATGTTCAACCGAGATTTCTTTCTTGCCGGAACTTTGTCGAATATGCTCATAGAATCTATCATACATTTCATGCAATATCAAAACATTAAAATACAAATATAACATTGCATTATTTACATACGAACTTACCTCGGTACAAAAATAGTGAAAATGGACCCAATCGTCAAATACTTTGTTTTTCCCCCGGTCTAGGTCCGAACTTCGTTTTTCTTGATCTATAATAGCAAATTTAGCACATTTAATACACACATTATCCAATTCAGTCCAAAAATCACATTATGGAAAAATTACATTTTTGCCCCTAACTTTTTAACTTTTTACATTTTGGTCCCTAGGCTCGTAAAATAAAACGTATTCAATTTCTTTAAAATCCAAGCCTAGCCGAACTTTACTCATGCTCATAACAGTCCAAAATTTCCATTAAATCACACTTTTACTACATATTTTATAACCTTTACAAATAGGTTATTTTTGACATTTTTACCGAAAATCACTTAGTAAAAGTTATTTATCCAACATCAAACTTGCATAATCTACCATTAAATATCAAAATACACAAATATTTAACATGTTTAAAACTGTAGACTTTGATTATTTCTTAAATTTGTGGTAGAAATAGATAGATCGAGTTACTACGATTTCAAAAATGTAAAGAGCATTAAAAACGGGGCAAGAACAGACTTACAATCGAGATTGAAAGTGGCCAAACCCTAGCTATGGCTTCCTCTTCTAAATTTAGGCTAGCATGAAGAAGATGGACAAGATTTTGGCTTGATTTTTTCTTTTTTTAATTCATTTAATTACCAAATGACTAAAATACCCCTAACTTAAAACATAAAAATTCTCTTACTCTATGTCCATTTTTGTCTACAACTTAACAAATGGTCTAATTACCATCTAAGGACCTTCAATTTAAAATCTCATAGCAATTGGACACCTTAAACACATAGAACTCAAATTTTGCACTTTTTGCAATTTAGTCCCTTTAGTTAAATTGAGTGCCCAAATGTCAAAACTTTCGAATAAAATTTTCACGAAATCATTTCATAAAACTGTAGACCATAGAAATATAATAAAAATAAATTTTATTGCGTCAAATTTGTGGTCCCGAAACCACTGTTCCGACTAGACCCAAAATCGGGCTGTTACAACTTTCCCCCCGTAGGGATTTTCGTCCCCGAAAATCTTTTCAGAAAATAGGTTTGGGTACTGTTTTTGCATAGCTTCTTTAGGTTCCCACGTAGCCTCTTCAACCCCGTGTCATTGCCATAAAACTTTCACTAGGGCTATACTCTTATTTCTCAACTGTTTAACTTCCCGAGCCAAAATCTTGATCGGTTCTTCACCATAAGTCATATCGGCCCTATTCTTTCAATAACCTCATACGGCCCAATGAAACATGGACTTAACTTGCCTTTACGGCCAAATCTCAGAATCTTCTTCCACAGAGACTTTCAAAAATACCTTATCACGAATCTGAAATTCAATCTTTTTTTTTCAAATCTGCGTACGATTTTTATCTATCTGAAGCGGCTTTCAAACAGTCATGAATTACCTTTACTTTTTCTTCGGTTTCTCTAACCAAGTCAACCCATGAATCTGTTTCTCACTAAGCTCTGTCCAATACAACGGAGTTCGGCACTTGCGGCCATATAATGCCTTATACGGTGCCATCTTTATACTCGACTGAAAACTGTTGTTATAAGCAAATTCGACTAAAGGTAGATATTTTTCCCAACTATCTTCGAACTCTAAAACACAACAGCGAAGCATATATTTGAGAACCTAAAATGTTCTCTCAGATTGGCCGTCGGTTTGTGGATGAAATGCGGTACTAAAGTTCAACTTTGTACCCAAAGCTTCTTGCAATTTCTTCCAGAATTGTGAAGTAAACCTCGGATCTTTATCGAAATAATAGAAATAGGCACTCCGTGCAATCTCACAATTTCAGCAATATACAATTCGACTAATTTATCAAGTGAATAATCCATACGTACCGGAATAAAATGAGTCAATTTCGTCAATCTATCAACAACGACCCAAACGACATCTTTCTTTTTTGGAGTAAAAGGTAAACCCGTCACGAAGTCCATCGTAATTCTATCCCATTTCCACTCGGGTACCATCACTGGCTGAAGTAAACCCGAAGGTACTTGGTTTTCGGCTTTCACTTGCTGACAAGTCAAACATTTCGATACAAATTCAGAGATATCTCGCTTCATACTTGACCAGCAATACAGTTTCTTCAAATCATTATACATCTCCGTACTTCTTGGATGAACAGATAAACAACCATTATGTGCTTCATAAAGAATCTTCTGAATAATCTCATCATTTTTCGGTACACATACTCTATCTCGGAACATTAAGCAATTATTAGAATCGATCCAAAAGTCTGAATCACTACTCGATCCACACAGAGCTCTTTTGGCTTATAACTCACTATCACTTTTCTGAGCTTCATAAATTTGATGAAGAAACACCGGCCTAGCTCTCAACTTAGCTAGAACCGAACCATCATCAGATAAAGTCAACCTCGTATTCATAGCTTTCAAAGAAAATAAGGACTTTCTGCTCAAAGCATCTGCGACTACGTTCGCCTTTCCTGGATGGTAGTCGATTACCAACTCATAATATTTTACTAACTCGAGCCATCTCTGTTGTCGCAAGTTCAAATCCTTTTGAGTCATCAAGTACTTCAATCTCTTGTGGTCAGTATAGATGTGGCACTTCTCACTATACAAATGATGACGCCAAATTTTCAAAGCAAAAACAACGACGGCCAATTCCAAATCGTGCAGCGGATAATTCTTTTCGTGCGGTTTCAACTGTCTCGAGGTATAAGCTATCACGTTTCCCTCTTGCATCAACACACATCCTAATCCATTCAGTGACGCGCCACTATAAATTACGAACTCTTTTCTCTGTTCAGGTTGCACTAAAACCGGTGCCTCAGTCAATAATGTTTTCAACTTCTCGAAACTTTGCTGACATTTTTCTCACCGTTCGAACTTAACATCTTTTTGTAACAACTTAGTCATAGGAGTAGCAATCATCGAAAATCCTTTGACAAAACGTCAGTAATAACTAGCTAAGCCCAAAAAGCTTCTGACATCTGATACATTCTTCGACGATTTTCAATCAATAATTGCTGAGTTCTTACTCAGATCAACCCAAATACCATCTCTAGAAACAAAAATTTGACTTCTCGGAGCTAAAACTCTCTTTTGCTGAACTTAGCAAACAATTTCTTATCTCTCAAAGTTTGTAACACAATTCTTAAATGTTCGGCATGCTCAGACTCATCTCGAGAATAAATCAAAATGTCATCAATGAACACAACCACAAACTTATCTAAGTACGGTTAGAAAATTCGATTCATCAAGTCCATAAAATAGCAGGGGCATTAGTTAATCCAAAAGGCATAATAAGAAATTCATAATGCCCGTACCTTGTCCTGAAAGCAGTTTCCGGCACATCCGACTCTTTAACTCTCAACTAATAGTAACCAGATCTCAAATCAATCTTCGAGAATACCGTTGCTCCTTTCAAATGATCAAACAAGTCATCGATCCTCAGCAAAGGATACTTGTTCTTTATAGTCACCTTGTTGAGCTGTCGATAATCGATACAAAGTCTCATAGATCTGTCTTTCTTCTTTACAAATAACACTGGAGCACCCCAGGGAGAAAACTCGGTCTCTCAAAACCCTTATCTGTCAACTCTTGTAACTGAGCTTTCAATTCTTTCAATTCAGTCGGAGCCATCCTATATGGAGCGATCGATATCGGTGAAGTCCCTGGTACTAAATCAATACAAAACTCAACCTCTCTGATTGGAGGTAACCCATGTAACTCTTCTGGAAACACATCCGGATATTCACAAACTACCGGTATTGATTCATTCTTTATTTCAGACACTCTTGTATTCAACACATAAGCTAGATAAGCTTCACAACCCTTTCTCACATATCTTTGGGCAGTCATTGAATAAATCACAACAGGTAACTCACCCGAATCATTTGAATCAATTCAAAGAATTTCACCATTCTCACATTTCAATTCAATAATTTTTCGTCTACAATTCACTACAACATCATGCAGTGTCAACCAATCCATACCCAAAATGACATCAAATTCATCAAATGGAAACAACATTATATCAGTCGAAAAACAGTGACCTCGAATCATCAATGGACAATTCTTGCAAACTTTATCAACTAGCACATATTTGCCTAAGGGGTTTGACACTTTAATCACAAATTCAGTAAACTCAATAGGCAAGCTATTACAAGCTACCAATTTCATGCAAACATAAGAATGAGTCGATCCAGGATTAATCAATGCAATTATATTAGTATTATAGAGAGAAAAAGTACATCGGGAGATGTCGCTTCTTCGCGAGCACGGATAGCATAGGCTCTAGCAGGTGCCCTGGCCTCAGATCTTACAGCTGTACTTTTGTCACACCTTTACTACTAGCTCCATTTCCCGTGTTCCTTGGTGGTCTCCCTCTAGAGGCAGTGTTGCTCGAACTTGCAGTCTGAAACTTATCCTTCTCAACCATGTCTGGGCAATCTCGAATAAAGTGGTCTTGAGAGCCACACTTAAAACAAGCCCGATCATTCATTCTACATTCGCCGGTGTGTCATTTGCCACAGTGCTGACATTCAGGCCTACCAGACTTAGCATTACCAACGCTCGCTACTGATGTAGTTTGGGCTTTAGAACCCGAGTATTGTTTCCCACGATCTCTATTGGGATACCCAACTGAAGCACTCGATTGAACATACAAATCTCTCAATTTCTTAGACTAAGATGGAAATAACTTACTCATCGGCCTTTTTCTTGCATCTCTAGCCTTAGACTCGACTTTTTTCTTCTCCTTGCTTAATTCTTCAGCTTTACAAGCTCGGTCGAATAGCACCACAAATTCTTTCAGCTCAAGGACTCCAACTAACAATCGAATATCCTTATTCAACCCATCTTCAAACCTTTTACACATGAAAGCCTCGGTGGAAACACATTCTTAAGCGTACTTACTGAGACTGACAAACTCTCGTTCATTCTCGGTTACAGACATTCGACCCTGTTTTTGCTCTAAAAACTCCTTATGTTTCTGATTAATAAACCATTGGCTGATATACTTCTTTCGAAATTCATACTGGAAGAATTCCCAATTAACCCTCTCTCTCGGTCTACTTATACAAGAGTTTTCCACCACGGGTATGCTGAGTCTCTCAGAAGTGATACGGTACATTTCAGACATTCATCTGGTGTGTAAGACAGTTCATCGAATACCCTGATAGAATTCTCAAGCCAAAATTCTGCCTTCTCGGGATCATCGTCAACATTTGCCCTGAAATCTTCAGCCCAATGCTTTCGGATCTTATCAACTGGGGGCTTACTCACTTATATATTCCATACCTTGAGGAGCTACTGGAACCGGCTAAGGAATAGGTGGGGGTGGAGGGGGTTGAGCATTCTGATTTGTTTGAACAAATTCTGTATACCACTCGTTCATCATGTGAAGGAAGGCTTCCCGACCCCTTTCTGCTCATCCCTGACTAACCATGAGAGGTCTACTTTCAGACGGCGCTACCCCTTGAGTGGGGGCCAGTGCATTACTTTCTACGTCATCAGCTTCAGCTCGATCGGGATCCATTTACTATATGAAAACAAATTTTAAAATTGTCAGGAGTCATCACACTATCATAGTTCATTTATGGCATGTATAGCTAGACTTTCACACACATTACGTTAGTCTGAGAATCGACTAAACCGTAGTTCTGATACCACTAAATGTAACACCCCTTACCCATATTAAACGCCAGAATAGGGTACGAGGCATTACCGGACATAAACACAAGCAAACATACATTTTCGAGTCATAAATTTTCCATTCAAATTAAAACTTTTCATATACATTCATATCGTCCCAAAAATGAGCCCACGAGGCTCAATTCATGCTTTGGAAGTGGTTCGGGATTAAACTGAGAACTTTAGAAAATTTTACAAAACTTAGAAAAATTTTCATGTTACAGGGCTCACACGCCTGTGTGGTCCAAGGAACACGCCCGTGTGACCCTTAGGCATGCCCGTGCTACAGGCCGTGTTCAAAGTAGGGAGCTCTCAGACTTTTCCACACGGTCGTGCCACACGCCCGTGTGCCAGGCCGTGTGGTCAATTTCATTTTCATAATTTTTCATAAAATAGGTGCAGACTTCACACGACCGAGACACACGCCCGTGTCTCTACCCATGTGCTATATTCTGGACGTTTTATGTAACAACCCGATTTTGGGCTTAGTCGAAATAGTGGTGATACGGTTCGCCTCGGAATGAGTTGAAACGTATGCGGGTTGCCCAATCATCTACGAGGAGAAAATAAGCCTTTGGAAAAATATTAGAGAAAGTATGGAAAAGATAGGGGTTTGGTGAGTTGATTTGCGGAAGCTTTTAATTGAATTAGGTTTAAAAAGAGAATTAAGTTAGGAATGGAGGTTTGAGAAATGATGGAAATGGTTTTTAGAAAATGGAAGGATAGGTTCGGGTTTAGTGATAGAAAGAATTATGGGTGATGTAGGTTTTCGGTTTAAGGAAAATTGTAGGGAGATAAATTTAGTAAAAGATAGTTTATGGAAATGGATAAGTGAACTTGAACAAAGAAATGATTTAACACTAGTAAGTGTTACCCCGGTTTCTATATGGTTCAAGGTGGAAATATGGAAATCGATATGGACCATGACCTGTTATCTAGATAGATAAGAACCGTTGGTATAAGGTTATGGAAGAGAAACGATTGACACCACAAGTAAGCTTGAGAAGTCAGAATCGAAACTCGTACGAAGGATAGAGAGGAGAATAATCTGACTCAATGAACAAAAGTTCATAAAATATATTCAAAGTTCAATAATTCAAAAAGTCTTTTCTTACAAATGAAATTTAGCAAATATTTATATGCTAATGATAGAGCTAGCCAAATGGTCATGAAACACCTAATAACTAAGTTTAATTTCAGCCATAAATTGGTTGAAAAATCTAGAAAGAAAACCCTTAAAGTTCTTGGCAAAATTCGGCTGAATGTGGCCCTTAAGTTGCTTGATAGATTCGGCTAAATTTGGGAAACAAAAAGGACAGCTTGTTCATGGAGGCTTTCACTTGAAAAATTCGGCCGATGGAAACCCATTGGATGGTTTCAAGAAATGGCCATTGCTTTCCACGAGATTGTTTACTTGGGAAGGCTCAAAACGTCAGCTCCTTTGAGCTCCACGATGAGGCACCAGCTGGGATTAATTCCCATGTCCTTTAGTCTCCACGAAGAGTCTTGAAGAAGGAATATTCAGCATTGAATGTCGTCCATGCATGGGAAACAAAAACCCAACAGCTCCTTTAATGCCGTCCCCCTTTACCATCACAAAGCAGCTTATGAATTCAATTTGTCGTTCACGAAAATATGTGCTTTGAATAAGCTGAACAACAGCTCATAAATAACGTCCCCATGCATGTAGACAACCTATTTATTGCCGTTTCATGCATGCTTAGCAGCTCATTAAATTGCTCCAACATCTTCTTTAATTCGGCCAGCATGTCTCTTTATTATTCACGAAATGCACCATAAATTCCTTCCATGCATGCTGAACGTGGCTCATTTAATGGACGCCCCATGCTTCTCCAACATCTCATTAATTCATCCACCAACATTTCATTGAAAAGCTGTTCACGCATGGGGAAGCACTCACCCAAAAATTCCTTTAAAGTTGCTGTCCTTTGGTGGCCGAATGGTGGCTTGGAAACAACAAAAGGCAACAGCCATTAATATCCCAAATCAGCTTGACGAAATAGCATCAAAGGACTTCAAATTCCTCCATTAATTTGGCCCTGGGGTAGAGCAAAAGGCTCCTTAATTGGTGCTGCAATTCATGAAGCAAGTATGCTTTAGTGTCTCAATAAATTCGACCGAAAAAGTAGCAGCAAGAATTAAATTTGGCTGGACCAATGTTGAGCATTAAATCTATTCAAATCAGCTGAACATAATTAAGGACTCTCTAGGACATCTCAATGGACACTTTAGACAAACTAAATACACACTTAGGACACATATTAAATTTGGCAGCCCCTTAATTAACTAAAAAAAAACTGCACATTAATTTTAGCTTTAAAACATCTTTAAAACATGTAATAAAATGAGACAAATTAATTTAAGCTTAGACAAATTAATTTAGACACCAAATGTAACATCCTGAATTTTTGGGCCTATGCATTTAATGGGTGAATATGTGTAATGAGTTAATTTGAGCATTAGGGGTCCAAATTGGGCTCAGGATTGGGCTGAAGCCTTAGCTAAATTTTTGTTTGGGCACTATAGGGTTTAAAAGGTGGTATCTGAGTTTAAAATATCAAAATGGGCTTGTGGCCCAGTGGTCAGTGGCGCCACTTAGGGAGCAAGGAGGTGACGCCACACAAGGGAGTAAGGGGCCCAAATTTAAGTTACATGTAGCCCAACTCTTTTAATTTAAGTTAGCTAAATTTCGGCATTAGGGTTCGGTAAAGTGGACGGCAACAAGGCTCAAAAATAGGAGGATTTATGTGAATGGGATAATGTAGATAATATAGTTGATAATATGGAAGGAAAAAAAAGGGAGAAAAGATAGGAGCTATCTACAAGGCTAGGAGTTGGCCGAAATTCCATCACCTAGAGAAGTGAAGAAATCAGTTTCTTTATGGAAAAGGGGGTGCCAAATTTTCCCTTTTTATTTGATTAATTTTTAGTTATCAGGAAGGGCACTTTCGATTTTTCATAGGTAAGTGCCGAAATTTCTATAAATAGGGAGGGTTCTCTTCTTTATTTTTCGGCATTTAGGGTTTCCACCTTTTCTTTCTCTTCTTTCTTCTAAAAGCCGAAAACCCCATTATTCTTTTCTCTTCTTTCTCCTAAAAGCCGAAAACTCCATTATTCTCTTCTTTTTTCTAAAAGCCGAAAACTCCATTATTCTCTTCTTTCTTCTAAAAGCTGAAAGCCAAAAACTCCATTATTCCTTTCTCTTCTTTCTTCTAAAAGCCGAAAACTCCATTATTCTCTTCTTTCTTCTAAAAGTGAAAACTCCATTATTCTCTTCTCTTCTTTCTTCTAAAAAGCAAAAAGCCAAAAACTCCATTATTCTTTTCTCTCTTTCTTCTAAAAGTCAATCTCTATAGATTTCTTCAATCATCTTCTCTTCTGATTTTTCGCAAAAGTCGGAATCCTCTGGGAGTAGCCGAATCTTCTCTAGTAAGATCTCTTAGATCTAAAAAGTCAAAAAACACTAATTCATGAATCTCATATCATTTTTCAGATTTCAAGGCGGATAAGCGGTGGTGTTGGCTACGGATAGCGTCGACTTAAAGGGTCTCGTTCTAATGAGAATCACGTGTGTGATCTCTAACACACTAGTAATCAGTACTAAATATATGTTATGGGCTAAAACCCGAAAAAGGTGTATAGTAATCTGTACTAAATATATGTTATGGGCTAAAAGCCGTAAAAAGGTCAGATAGACAGTCGGATTACCCAAAAAGGGTAGGCAAGGGATGCCAGGTACGTAATCATAGAAACTTCTCTATGTGTATCGATGTATGTGATAGAACTTTTAGGTAGTATATTGTTTTGATTCTGCATGTATGTATGCATGGGATGGGATTGATATGATGAAGGGGAAGAAGGTCGCATAGCGATCGGTGGCTTTGCCACATAGGTCACATAGTGATCGGTCTTTATGACAGGCAGCTCAGCTGTCGAAATACTACGATGTATTATTAAGGTCGCATGGCAATCGGTGGCTTTGCCACATAGGTCACACAGTGATTGGTCTTTAAGAAAGGCAGCACAGCTGTCGATATGGTGTGTAGCGGTTGGAGGGTTGATTGTAGAAATCCCCAAGGTGTGATGGTTGGTACGGGTTGGTGTGTAGAGGATGGATTTCTAGGCTGGGATGGGCCATGATGCATATATAGTTACCCTTGTATACGGGCCAAGGCCATAATGTGTTTGTGGGCCAAGCCTTTGATGTGTTTTCGGGATTTACACACTGAGTCTTGGTGACTCACCCTATTATTTTTCCCTAACTTTGCAATGAGCAGTAGATCGTGGACATGGGAGCAAAGGTGGACTCGAGGGGCCATCAAGTTTTTATTCCTATAGATTATTTCGGTTTTTCCTTAAGTTTTTAATTTTGGAAACATTTATGTAATAAGGCCCCATAGTTTATACTCACTACTTAGTTTTTAATATTTGCAACTTATGGAACTTTGTCAAAGGTTTTATTATTCAAAATAATAATAATACAAGGTTTTGTTTTCAAAAGTCACTTGTTTATTCGAATTTTGCCTAATAACTTATGATTTACTAAAACCAACTTAGCAAAAGTTTTCAACGTACAACCCGTAGCATACCAGATCTGGTCAAAACTTATGGACCGGGTTTGGGTGTTACATTTTGGTATCAGAGCCAGGTTCAAAACTCATGCTGTGAAATGGGTCTAGTAGTATTTTGAAAATTTATGTGAAATTGAGAAAAAATCTGGAAGAAGATATGGCCTTCGAGTCTACCGGCACCCGATCCACGCAGGTAAGTATTCTAAACTTTTGGATGTGATATGTATGTGGGCTTGGTGGGCTTGATGGACGTAGGCTAGTATATTAGACATTGATGGACTTTAGGCTTAGTTTAAACAACACTCTAAATTCATAAGATTTAATCTATCCAAACAAACCCGTGAACTAGTCGATGGGTTAGGGTGTGGCAACAGGTATACGCATGTCTAGGATTGGATTCGGGAGAGCTTGGTACTTAAGCGAAATTCTAGTGACTCACCTCATCTTCACTGAATCCTACAGTGCAGCGGATCTGCTCACCTTAGCCACGAGGATTTGTTGACGGCCAAAATCTATAATTAAAACCCGAAAGGACCACCACCCTATTTTGCAACCAAAATACCCCCAAGTTTTGTAAAATTTCCAAAATACACTTGATTTGTGAAAATTTCCAAACAACCGTGATTTTATAAAATACCCATGTTTTGCAAATTTACCTGAAAACCCCTAGATTTACAAATGTGACCCGGTTTGAAAAATCAAAATTTCCAAAATACCCCTGCTAAAAAAAATGAAAACAACAACACCACCAAGATACCCTATTTTGAGAAAATCACCAAGACACTTTATTTTGGAAAATACCCAGTAGGGCAAAACTACGGAAATACCCCTGGGTAGAGGAATGACGGAAAAAAAAAACCTTATGCGATGAATGTGTGTGCATGGATGCTACTTGTGTGATTGATGTATGCGGGTTGATGTATGTGGTTTCTAGAATTAGGAGATAAACTTGAAACTAAAACTGTAGATAGGTTTGAATTCGAAAGAACCACTCTTAAAACTACTTTCCATAAGATTATTCGTGGTTAATCAGTGAAAGAAATTAATAGTTCATAAAAATTCTAATTCAGTGTAATATCCGGGATTTAGGGGTTATGCACCTTAACTTAAATGTATGTGGTAGCATGCCTATGTGTGGTTTGAATGTGTTTTGGGGGTTTCGGGAACCCTAGAATGTAGGTGAATGGCTTAGAAAAATATTGGATTTTTAAGCTTAAGGGGAGCTAAGCAAGATAGGCCTTAAGAAAAATTGTGTGGGGTTTTAGACACAAGTAACCAGTTGGCAAAGTGGCAAGGAGGCGCCACTTAGGGCCTTGGAAGGTGACGCCACAAGCAAAGAGAAGGGGGCTTAGGTTCGAGCAACAAGGGAAGCATTTGGAGCTTTTATTTTGCAAAAGAAGGAGGAGAGGTAGTGGACGGCCTTTGGACACTAAGTGGATGAGCATTTGATTAAGTCAAACTCATTCAAAATAAGGCTAAAGGGAGGAGATAAGTGTTGACTCATTCAAATTATGTTGAATGAGTAAAGAAGAGGAAAAGTAGGAGAAAAAGAAGGAAACCGATAGGGGAAGGAGAGTTGGCCGGCCAGGGGATTGTTTTGATGACATTTTCGGTCATGTTGAAGGGGGGAGAAACCGAATATGCATGGTGGGGTTTAGGCATTTTTCTTGTGCGATTTCCTTTTTTCGAAAGCTTTTGTGTTCTTTTTCGTTTTAGACCGTAAACCAAGCAAGTGACCACTCGTGCACCTCTTTATCTTTTGATCATCTATCCCTTCTCTTTATTTTGATTAGGCCGAACCTCTCATCCATTTTATTTCACCATTGCCGCAACTTTTAAGCCTCATCCTCTCCCTCTCCATTCTTTTTTTGTGGGCCTCACCATCATTTTCTCTTCTCTTCTCTTTTAACTTGTTCTAGATGAAACCTCTCTCTCTCAAAGACCTCCATTGCCGCAACCTTTTCAACCAAAATACCACCATTGCCGAATCTCTCTAAACTTCATCTCTTTTCTTCTTATTTGTTAAAGCCGAATCTTCCTTTGTCACCAATCCAAATTGCATCACACTCCATCTCCCTCTTCTTCTTTTCACAATCCATCAAAACCCGAAAGCACAAGTAAGCCTTAGTCGATTGTTCATTAAACCCAAAGCCGAAACATATCAATCACCATCTAGCCGAATCTCTCTATGGTTTCAAGCAAGGGTGCAATCGATCTCAGCGTTAGGGGTAAGAATCAACTGTCATTCGATTTTCTTTCCTTATCTTTTAGATTAGCCGAAAATTAGGAATCTAATCCCATTTATTCTCTTTGGCCGAAACCTTGAAGGGGGGATTTCGGGATTTATTTGTAGCCGAATTCAAAGGGAGATCTTTCGGGATTTCGAGATCCAAGGTAAGTAAGTGTAATCTTGGGCCGAAGGCCATATTGTCTATTAAGGTTGGCTGAATCTGACTATGGTCTTTTAGGGGCAGATCGACAGTGGTATTAAAGGAGTCTCGGGATTTAGATCTTCTCGGTAAGGGTGTTTAAGTTGTAGATTTTGTTCAATTAAGATCTCGTATGTTAGTTAACCGGGTTTTCTGATTAAGTGTGCCTTAATGGATGCGAATACCAGTGGAAGGGAGAAAGGGGTAGTGCCTACCCCTAAGTTCAAGAAACACTCGATTTACTGCTCGTGATTGGCCACCGGGTGTGGGCGAAGATCGAAAGGGATAAACAGTTCATTGTTATCCTCGCTAGCGAGAGTGTCGGTATCGATAGTATTGTACTCACGGTTATCAGGTGTGTAGACTACACTAAATTTTCGATAGATTGTTAGTATTAATGGTAGCATGTGTTAATAATTAATCTGTATGATAATGGTCGCGGGTACCATTCAGTGGTACATGGTATTCGAGCATGCGTTAACCCCTAATACTTCGTTAATAATGCTATGAGCATGGATACGGAATATGTATGTTCCTTTATGATTTTGGGGTATAATGCATAAAATCTGAATATTATGTGTGTTGCATGGGAATATGGGTGATTTTGATAAAGGGAAGTGTTCCTGTGGTTTTACCACATTATCCAGTGACTTCGGTCACATATTATGAATCCACGACTCTGTCACAATTATCAGTGGCCATGCCACAATTTATAAGGGCGATGTGTAGTTGACTGCAGCGACTGCCTTCGAGGGTGTGTAACGGATGGAGGGTTGATTTAGTAATCCCCAAGGTGTGATTGGCAGGTACGGGTGGTGTGTAGCGGCTGGATATCTAGGTGGGTTCGGGATTGCATTTCATTCTATATGTACACGAGATATAATCTGTCATTATCTGATTTGATATGTTATGGGCTTATGGCTAAATGTGATTAAAATGGGCTTTGCCAAAGTGTTATCGTTAAGGCTATGATCGATTGGGTTTTAGTGTATCATTACACATTGAGTCTGTTGACTCACCCTCGTGGGATATCTTTTCAAGTGACACCTAGCGTGATGGACCCAGTCACGAGGACTAGGTGGTGGCCACGCTCAACTCGAGATTTCGGTTTTCTTTTAATTAAACTCATTTCGCTTTTCCTTATTTATTTCAGTTTAATTTGGGTTATGTTTTGGTAATAAGGCCACCATTAGCTATGTTATTTATACGTTTTAAATTCTTATTCGATACGATCAACTTCAGCTAAATAACTAAACATTTTCGATAAATAACTTGAACTTTTTTGACACCTAAACACCTAAGGTTTCCAAAATAATAATAAGTTTTAAACTTGGTTTCCTATTGACTTGTAAATTTTTCTAAAATCATACAGATAACGTTTTAATGTGACAAAACTTAAATCACAACACGGTTTTCAAAGAAGAACATACTTCAAATCTATTTTTCTTGAAATCAACATATTTTTCAAAAAAAGAAAAAAAAAGAGTTCTACTCAAGGGGCATGGTAGATCCTACGGGCTTGTGGGCCGGGTTTGGGGTGTTTCATTCAGATACTACAAGAATCAATGATGAGCGCTAGGAGAGGAAGAAGAGGCGCGCCGAGGCCGTGGAAGTATTAGGACTGATGTGCTTGACTCAACTAGCTAGGGAGGTACGAATGAGGTTAAAGAAATCGGTGAAACATTTCGGGTTGGGTGCGTGGACCGTAAGAAAAAAAGAGATCGTAGTTTTCTAGGGTTGCGCCTCGCTTACGTGAAGCATGTTAAGGTACGTCCAAACTTTCGGGTTTGCGAATATTGCGAGAAGGCGCCATCCGGTGAATGTTGGAGGAAGTCGGGAACATGTTTAAGATGCGGTCCGAGGAGCATAAGGCTCGAGGATTGTTCAATCACCATTAAGTTGGGTATGTTTTGTGTGGATGCTATATTTTTGGGTATAGAAACCGTATGCGTGCAATGGTTATATATTATTAAATTAGAGTCTGTGTGAAAAGCATAGTGGTGAGACTTGGGTAATACGATTAGTAGTTAGTTGGAAATTTCGAGGACGAAATTTCTCTAAGGGGGGTAGAACTGTAATATCCTGAATTTTTGGGCCTATGCATTTAATGGGTGAATATGTGTAATGAGTTAATTTGAGCATTAGGGGTCCAAATTGGGCTCGGATTGGGTTTGAAGCCTTAGTTAAATTTTTGTTTGGGCACTATAGGGTTTAAAAGGTGGTATCTGAGTTTAAAATATCAAAAAGGGTTTGTGGCCCAGTGGTCAGTGGCGCCACTTAGGGAGCAAGGAGGTGACACCACACAAGGGAGTAAGGGGCCCAAATTTAAGTTTATGGAGCCCAACTCTTTTAATTTAAGTTAGCTAAATTTCGGCATTAGGGTTTGGTAGAGTGGACGGCAACAAGGCTCAAAAATAGGAGGATTTATGTGAATGGGATAATGTAGATAATATAGTTGATAATATGGAAGGAAAAAAAGGGAGAAAAGATAGGAGCTATCTACAAGGCTAGGAGTTGGCCGAAATTCCATCACCTAGAGAAGTGAAGAAATCAGTTTCTTTATGGAAAAGGGGGTGCCAAATTTTCTCTTTTTATTTGATTAATTTTTAGTTATCGGAAGGGCACTTTCGGTTTTCATAGGTAAGTGCCAAATTTCTATAAATAGGGAGGGTTCTCTTCTTTATTTTTTTTCTAATTTAGGGTTTCCACCTTTTCTTTCTCTTCTTTCTTTTAAAAGCCGAAAACCCCATTATTCTTTTCTCTTCTTTCTCCTAAAAGCCGAAAACTCCATTATTCTCTTCTTTTTTCTAAAAGCCGAAAACTCCATTATTCTCTTCTTTCTTCTAAAAGTGAAAGCCAAAACTCCATTATTCCTTTCTCTTCTTTCTTCTAAAAGCCAAAAACTCCATTATTCTCTTCTTTCTTCTAAAAGTCGAAAACTCCATTATTCTTTTCTCTTCTTTCTTCTAAAAGCCGAATCTCTATAGATTTCTTCGAATCATCTTCTCTTCCCCGATTTTTCGCAAAAAGCCTAATCCTCTGCAGGGTAGCCGAATCTTCTCTAGTAAGATCTCTAAGATCTAAAAGCGGAAACACTAGTTCCCTGAATCTCATATCACTTTTCGAGATTTCAAGGCGGATAAGCGGTGGTGTTGGCTATGGATAGCGTCGACTTAGAGGTCTCGTTCTAACAGAATCTGGTGTGTAGATCTCTAACACACTAGTAATCTGTACTAAATATATGTTATGGGCTAAAAGCCGGAAAAAGGTTGTATAGTAATCTGTACTAAATATATGTTATGGGCTAAAAGCCGGAATACTAAATATATGTTATGGGCTAAAAGCCGAAAAAAGGCTGTATAGTAATCTGTACTAAATATATGTTATGGGCTAAAAGCCGGAAAAAGGCTGTATAGACAGTCGGATTACCCAAAAAGGGTAGGCAAGGGATGCCAGGTACGTAATCATAGAAACTTCTCTATGTGTATCGATGTATGTGATAGTCTGTGAACTTTTAGGTAGTATATTGTTTTGATTCTGCATGTATGTATGCATGGGATGGGATTGATATGATGAAGGGGAAGAAGGTCGCATAGCGATCGGTGGCTTTGCCACATAGGTCACATAGTGATCGGTCTTTATAACAACGACTCACCGTCCGAAATACTACAATGTATTATTAAGGTCGCATGGCGATCGGTGGCTTTGCCACATAGGTCACACAATGATCGGTCTTTAAGACAGGCGACACAACCGCTCGATATGGTGTGTAGCGGTTGGAGGGTTGATTGTAGAAATCCCAAGGTGTGATGGTTGGTACGGGTTGGTGTGTAGAGGATGGATTTCTAGGTTGGGATGGGCCATGATGCATATATAGTTACCCTTGTATACGGGCCAAGGCCATAATGTGTTTGTGGGCCAAGCCTTTGATGTGTTTTCAGGATTTACACACTGAGTCTTGGTGACTCACCCTATTATTTTTCCCTAACTTTGCAGATGAGTAGTAGATCGTGGACATGGGAGCAAAGGCAGACTCGAGGGGCCATCAAGTTTTTATTCCTATAGATTATTTCGGTTTTTCCTTAAGTTTTTAATTTTGGAAACATTTATGTAATATGGCCCCATAGTTTATACTCACTACTTAGTTTTTAATATTTGCAACTTATGGAACTTTGTCAAAGGTTTTATTATTCAAAATAATAATAATACAAGGTTTTGTTTTCAAAAGTCACTTGTTTATTCGAATTTTGCCTAATAACTTATGATTTACTAAAACCAACTTAGCAAAAGTTTTCAACGTACAACCCGTAGCATACCAGATCTGGTCGAAACTTATTGGCCGGGTTTGGGGTGTTACATTTTGGTATTAGAGCCAGGTTCAAAACTTGGGCTGTGAAATCGGTCTAGTAGTGTTTTGAAAATTTATGTGAAATTGAGAAAAAATCTGGAAGAAGATATGGCCTTCGAGTCTACCGGCACCCGATCCACGCAGGTAAGTATTCTAAACTTTTGGATGTGATATGTATGTGGGCTTGGTGGGCTTGATGGACGTAGGCTAGTATATTAGACATTGATGGACTTTAGGCTTAGTTTAAACAACACTCTAAATTCATAAGATTTAATCTATCCAAACAAACCCGTGAACGAGTCGATGGGTTAGGGTGTGGCAACAGGCATACGCATGTCTAGGATTGGATTCAGGGAGAGCTTGGTACTTAAGCAGTCCTAGTGACTCACCTCCTCTTCGTTGGAATCCTACAGTGCGCAGCGATGACTTCACCTTAGCCACGAGGATTTGTTGACGGGCCAAAATCTATAATTAAAACCCGAAAGGGACCAAACACCCTATTTCGCAACCAAAATACCCCCAAGTTTTGTAAAATTTCCAAAATACACTTGATTGGTGAAAATTTCCAAACAACCGTGATTTTATAAAATACCCATGTTTTGCAAATTTACCCGAAAACTCCTAGATTTACAAATGTGACCCGGTTTGAAAAATTAAATTTTCCAAAATACCCTTGCTAAAAAAAATGAAAACAACAACAACACCAAGATACCCTATTTTGAGAAAATCACCAAGACACTTTATTTTGGAAAATTCCCTGTAGGGCAAAACTACGGAAATACCCCTGGGTAGAGGAATGACGGAAAAAAAACACCTTATGTGATGAATATGTTTGCATGGATTCTACTTGTGTGATTGATGTATGCAGGTTGATGTATGTGGTTTCTAGAATTAGGAGTTAAACTTGAAACTGAAACTGTAGATAGGTTCGAATTCGAAAGAACCACTCTTAAAACTACTTTCCATAAGATTTTTCGGGGTTAATCAGTGAAAGAAATTAATAGTTCATAAAATTTCTAATTTAGATACTACGAGAATCGACGATAAGCGCTAGGAGTGGAAGAAGAGGCCGCGGCCGAGGCCGTGGAAGTATTAGGACTGATGTGCTGGCTCAACTAGTTAGGGAGGTACTAAAGGAGGTTAAAGAAATCGGTGAAACATTTCGGGTTGGGTGCGTGGACTGTAAGAAAAAAAGAGATCGTAGTTTTCTAGGGTTGCGCCTCGTTACGTGAAGCATGTTAAGGTACGTCCAAACTTTCGGGTTTGCGAATATTGCGAGAAGCGTCATCCGGGTGAATGTTGGAGGAAGTCGAGGAGCGTGTTTAAGATGCGGTCCGAGGAGCATAATGCTCGGGATTGTTCAATCACCATTAAGTTGGGTATGTTTTGTGTGGATGCTATATTTTTGGGTATAGAAACCGTGTATGCGTGCAATGGTTATATATTATGAAATTAGAGTCTTGCAATGAAAGCATAGTGGTGAGACTTGGGTAGTACGATTAGTAGTTAGTTGGAAATTTCGAGGACGAAATTTCTCTAAGGGGTAGAAGCTGTAACATCCTGAATTTTTGAGCCTATGCATTTAATGGGTGAATATGTGTATTGAGTTAATTTGAGCATTAGGGGTCCAAATTGGGCTCAGGATTGGGCTGAAGGCTTAGTTAAATTTTTGTTTGGGCACTATAGGGTTTAAAAGGTGGTATCTGAGTTTAAAATATCAAAATGGGCTTGTGGCCCAATGGTCGATGGCGCCTTTAAGGAGCAAGGAGGTGACGCCACACAAGGGAGTAAGGGGCCCAAATTTAAGTTACATGGAGCCCAACTCTTTTAATTTAAGTTAGCTAAATTTCGGTATTAGGGTTAGGTAGAGTGGACGGCAACAAGGCTCAAAAATAGGAGGATTTATGTGAATGGGATAATGTAGATAATATAGTTGATAATATGGAAGGAAAAGAAAGGGAGAAAAGATAGGAGCTATCTACAAGGCTAGGAGTTGGCCGAAATTCCATCACCTAGAGAAGTGAAGAAATCGGTTTCTTTATGGAAAAGGGGTGTGCTGATTTTCCCTTTTTATTTGATTAATTTTTAGTTATCAGGAAGGGCACTTTCGGTTTTTCATAGGTAAGTGCCGAAATTTCTATAAATAGGGAGGGTTCTCTTCTTTATTTTTCGGCATTTAGGGTTTCCACCTTTTCTTTCTCTTCTTTCTTCTAAAAGCCGAAAACCCCATTATTCTTTTCTCTTCTTTCTCCTAAAAGCCGAAAACTCCATTATTCTCTTCTTTCTTCTAAAAGCCGAAAACTCCATTATTCTCTTCTTTCTTCTAAAAGCCGAAAGCCGAAAACTCCATTATTCCTTTCTCTTCTTTCTTCTAAAAGCCGAAAACTCCATTATTCTCTTCTTTCTTCTAAAAGTCGAAAACTCCATTATTCTCTTCTTTCTTCTAAAAGCTGAAAACTCCATTATTCTTTTCTCTTCTTTCTTCTAAAAGCCGAATCTCTATAGATTTCTTCGAATCATCTTCTCTTCCTGATTTTTCACAAAAAGTCGGAATCCTCTGGGAGTAGCCGAATCTTCTCTAGTAAGATCTCTAAGATCTAAAAGCTGAAAACACTAGTTCCTGAATCTCATATCACTTTTCAGGATTTCAAGGCAGATAGCGGTGGTGTTGGCTATGGATAGCGTCGACTTAGAGGGTCTCGTTCTAGCAGTAATAAGGTGTGTAGATCTCTAACACACTAGTAATCTGATCTTGAATATATGTTATGGGCTAAAAGCCTAAAAAGGTCAGATAGTAATCTGTACTAAATATATGTTATGGGCTAAAAGCCTAATACTAAATATATGTTATGGGCTAAAAGCCGGAAAAAGGTCAGATAGTAATCAGTACTAAATATATGTTATGGGCTAAAAGTCGAAAAAGGTCAGATAGACAAATGATTACCCAAAAAGGGTAGGAAAGGGATGCCAGGTACGTAATCATAGAAACTTCTCTATGTGTATCGATGTATGTGATAGACTGTGAACTTTTAGGTAGTATATTGTTTTGATTCTGCATGTATGTATGCATGGGATGGGATTGATATGATGAAGGGGAAGAAGGTCGCATAGCGATCGGTGGCTTTGCCACATAGGTCACATAGTGATCGGTCTTTATGACAGGCAGCTCAGCTGTCGAAATACTACGATGTATTATTAAGGTCGCATGGCGATTGGTGGCTTTGCCACATAGGTCACACAGTGATCGGTCTTTAAGACAGGCAGCACAGCTGTCGATATGGTGTGTAGCCGTTGGAGGGTTGATTGTAGAAATCCCCAAGGTGTGATGGTTTGTACGGGTTGGTGTGTAGAGGATGGATTTCTAGGCTGGAATGGGCCATGATGCATATATAGTTACCCTTGTATACGGGCCAAGGCCATAATGTGTTTGTGGGCCAAGCCTTTGATGTGTTTTCGGGATTTACACACTGAGTCTTGGTGACTCACCCTATTATTTTTCCCTAACTTTGCAGATGAGCAGTAGATCGTGGACATGGGACCAAAGGCGGACTCGAGGGGCCATCAAGTTTTTATTCCTATAGATTATTTCGATTTTTCCTTAAGTTTTTAATTTTGGAAACATTTATGTAATAAGGCCCCATAGTTTATACTCACTACTTAGTTTTTAATATTTGCAACTTATGGAACTTTGTCAAAGGTTTTATTATTCAAAATAATAATAATAATACAAGGTTTTCTTTTCAAAAGTCACTTGTTTATTCGAATTTTGCCTAATAACTTATGATTTACTAAAACCAACTTAGCAAAAGTTTTTAACGTACAACCCGTAGCATACCAGATCTGGTCGAAACTTATGGGCCGGGTTTGGGGTGTTACACCAAATAAATTATTTAGACATATTAATTAGCTGTAGAAAGATAAATAATTAAAGACTTAATTTATTTAAAGTCATTAAATTTAAAGCAATCAGCTCAATGAGCTGGAGCGAGCTCGAGTGAGCTCAAATTGAGCTCGAATGAGCTAATCCGGCTCGATTTGGAAGTGCATGAAGATGCACATGAGCTCCTCGGCACTTGGAACTTTGAATTCGAGCTTTGTCATCTTGACATTCGAGGGTGCCCCAGGCGTGCCCATATCATCCCCCCTTTTCAAGACGATTCGTCCTCGAATCGACCCGTTGGTTGTCCGAACAAAATTCCTTTTGGCTCGGTTTACCTCGATCCAATGGGGCGGATAGTTTTTGAATTACCTGAAAAGAAAATTCAAGAATTAGCAAGAAATGTGTTAAACATACTTGCAACCCAAATATGAGCAAACAGGACAAGTAAATGGCACGCAATCGGGCATAATCACTTTATCATATAAAAGTAACAAAGCCTTATCAAATGTTTGAGACATAAGCGAATAGGCTTCATGGCATGCATACGATTTAAACAGTTTCCACAAAACAAAATTATCATGCGAGTAACACATCAAAGGATAAATATAATCGTCACAGGCAGATAGGTGAGAAAGTGCATATGGTACTTGAAACCGAACAACCAAATCTTGCATTGTACGATATATGAAATCACTCGCAGACGAATTATACAAATTTTTGAACACAAGATTCTTTTTGTCAATCATTAAAGCAGATAGAACATGAACTGGCAAAATGGAACGATTAAGCATTTCATGTTCCAAATGTTTTACAAATTGAAAATTAACATCATGTGTTCCATCAACATCCAAAACAGATAGATCACAAGCAAGCAAATTAGAACAGCTAAGCATATCATGGTCTAATTGTTTTGCAAAAATGAAATCATCAACATGATGTTGAACACCGTCCGAGGAGAACAGAATTATTTCAGGAGTTGCAGGGATCTTACCTCTATGGGCAAGAGGATAAGGATCGAGTTTACCTTTTTCATCTAATACGAACCTTCTCTCCTCGGGATCATAATGTAGTTGATACTTCGGGGTTGGGTTAGTCTCGACCAAACGATATGTAAACTTCAAGTACAACCACAGAAATTGTTTAAGGAACGAATAAAAATTGAACAAAACGTTGACAAAATTCATTACCTTATTCAACGACCACGAATCAAAATGATAGAAAGGATTCGCACACAATCGGTTTTGCTTCATTTTCTAACAAGATATACCAGATGATACAAAACATACTCCCGGTTTAAAAACATGCGTTTGATTATGTAAGTCAAAATAAAGCATTGGTTTCGATAAATCAAACATGTTAAACCAATAGGATATATGCATGCTCAAGATCGAGCGATCAAAACTCTTGACGTGCTTCAAGACAGACTTACAAAAACTCAAAGCTTCTGTATTAGACAATGAACAAATCTCATAATACCCACAATCAAACAAGTTGGGATTAAAAGAAAGATCATCGTCATACTTACTCGAATCCTGCATTTTTCGGATATATGTTACTCCACTTTATCAATTTGCAGTGCAATGTTTCTGATTTGACAAACTCGTCTTATCATCATTTAAAACATCACAATTACTCGAGGAATGGCGAATGACGAAATCATCCACATAACCACAAGCATTAGAAAAATTTGGTGGAATCTGAATCGTTTCTAAGCACTTACCTTCCTTACCTTATGGCTCGTCGGACGAAATTTCATCTTTAATCTTACCTTGGCTGATCATTTGGAAATGCCGTTCGTCGGGAAGGTACTGAAGTTGGCATTCGTCACTCGATTTCTCGAAAACCTGAAAAGAAGAAACAGAACAAGAGAAAACTTCAAATGGGTTAGTTAAATCAATTCTCTCTTTTTCTCGCTCATCTTGCTCTTTTGTTTCTTTTTCACACTCTTTTTCTATATCAATTTCTTTTTCAATCTCGATTTCAAATTTTCTTTCTTCATTTTCTTTTTCTCTCTCAAATTATTTTTCAAATTCTTTTTCTTTATTTTCTTTTTCTTCTTTTTCAATCTCTTTTTCTTCACTATCATTTTTATTTTCTTTTTTCTCATTTTGATTTTCTTTTCTCTCGTTTTCTTTTTCATTTTGATTACAACAAGAAGATGTTTCAAAAGAATTGAAAACAGAAGGGTTTGACTCAAAGAAAGAAGTCATTTTCTCATAGAAATCACGTTCGATTCTTCGTGTAAGATTCTTCGTGCGGGAAATCTTTGGAGCATTCGATAAGTGGTTCGTACTTTCGCGTTCGTCATGTCGAGGAGCCTCGTACCTGTAACTTTCTTCTCGTTGCGAATTCCTTGAAGGATAAGAATCCTGATAGGAATCTCTTAGTGAGTAATCTTTGGACGTGGATTGCCGTGATGATCTCAACTCCTTTTCTCATTTGTTATCTCGAAGGGCCTCGAACTCAAAGTTTGCTTCTCGTTGCTTCGAACGCCTCGTTGAATAGGAGTTTTGGTAAAAGTCTCTTCTCGAGTAGTATCTTCGTGACTCTGTTTCTTGACTTGGCAAAGTTTGCTTTCGTCTGGCTTGTTCTACCACTTGGTCCAACCGTCTTCGTAATGGACTTAACTTTTCCGTCAACATTCGGTCCATCTCGTTCACCAAGTATTGGAAGTCATCGGTGGAGAGTTCTTCTTGAAACATGTTTATTGCTGAAAAGAAAATGTTATAAGGAAAAATAAATAGAAAAATTGAAATACCTTACTACAAAAACTCACAAGTCACTCAAAAAGAAAAAAAAATCACTCCACTCGTGTTTCACACGTTTTATGGCTTTTTTTTTCTAATGAGTACACTCGTGCCTTTTACCGCTCAACCTCACTCTCACAAATTTGTACTTCATTTCGAAAGACTCATTTGCTGCTTGAGGGTCGGTTTCAAAATGGTTAACAAGGGATGTTGTTTGGTATCGGGTAGGCTCAAAACAAAGAAAAATTTTGGGTGTGGGGGCGTTGTGGTTTTGAAGGAGTGGGGGTAAGAAGGATGAACATGAAACAAGAACTTACAAAGACTTTCACAAGAAAACTTTACCTTTTTTTTAATATTCGTATATATATATATATATATATTTTTTCTTTTTTTTTGAATTTTCGTACTTCTTCTTTTTTTTTTACTTCAAAAATACGAAGCTATCACTCTAAGAATGAAATTACAACTTTGAGATTTTTTTTTCGAATTTTTTTTAACTTACGAACTAACTTCCGGCTTCACGCTCTTCGTCGAAACTCCTCGTTTTGTAGCTCTGATACCAGATGATACGGTTCAGCTCGAAATGAGTCGAAACGTATGCGGGTTGCTCAATCGTCTACGAGGAGAAAACACGCCTTTGAAAAAATATTAGAGAAAGTATGGAAAAGATAGGGGTTTGGTGAGTTGATTTGCGGAAGCTTTTAATTGAATTAGGTTTAAAAGGAATGGAGGTTTGAGAAATGATGGAAATGGTTTTTAGAAAATGGAAGGATAGGTTCGGGTTTAGTGATAGAAAGAATTATGGGTGATGTAGGTTTTCAGTTTAAGGAAAATTGTAGGGAGATAAATTTAGTAAAAGATAGTTTATGGAAATGGATAAGTGAACTTGAACAAAGAAATGATTTAACACTAGTAAGTGTTACCCTGGTTTCTATATGGTTCAAGGTGGAAATATGGAAATCGATATGGACCACGACCCGTTATCTAGATAGATAAGAACAGTTGGTATAAGGTTATGGAAGAGAAATGATTGACGCCACAAGCAAGCTTGAGAAGTCGGAATCAAAACTCGTACGAAGGATAGAGAGGAGAATAATCTCACTCAATGAATAAAAGTTCATAAAATATATTCAAAGTTCAATAATTCAAAAAGTCTTTTCTTGCAAATGAAATTTAGCAAATATTTATAGGCTAATGATAGAGCTAGCCGAATGGTCATGAAACACCTAATAACTAAGTTTAATTTCAGCCATAAATTGCTTGAAAAATCTAGAAAGAAAACCCTTAAAGTTCTTGGCAAAATTCGGCTGAATGTGGCCCTTAAGTTGCTTGATAGATTCGGCTGAATTTGGGAAACAAAAAGGACAGCTTGTTCATGGAGGCTTTCACTTGAAAAATTCGGCTGATGGAAACTCATTGGATGGTTTCTAGAAATGGCCATTGCTTTCCACGAGATTGTTTACTTGGGAAGGCTCAAAACGTCAGCTCCTTTGAGCTCCACGATGAGGCACCAGCTGGGATTAATTCCCATGTCCTTTAGTCTCCACGAAGAGTCTTGAAGAAGGAATATTCAGCATTGAATGTCGTCCATGCATGGGAAACAAAAACCCAACAGCTCCTTTAATGCCGTCCCCCTTTACCATCACAAAGCAGCTTATTAATTCAATTTGTGGTTCACGAAAATATGTGCTTTGAATAAGCTGAACAACAGCTCATAAATAACGTCCCCATGCATGTAGACAACCTATTTATTGCCGTTTCATGCATGCTTAGTAGCTCATTAAATTGCTCCAACATCTTCTTTAATTCGGCCAGCATGTCTCTTTATTATTCACGAAATGCACCATAAATTCCTTCCATGCATGCTGAACGTGGCTCATTTAATGGACGCCCCATGCTTCTCCAACATCTCATTAATTCATCCACCAACATTTCATTGACTAGCTGTTCACGCATGGGGAAGCACTCACCTAACAATTCCTTTAAAGTTGCTGTCCTTTGGTGGCTGAATGGTGGCTTGGAAACATCAAAAGGCAACAGCCATTAATATCCCAAATCAGCTGGACGAAATAGCATCAAAGGACTTTAAATTCCTCCATTAATTCGGCCCTGGGGTAGAGTAAAAGGCTCCTTAATTGCTGTTGCAATTCACGAAGCAATTATGCTTTAGTGTCTCAATAAATTCGGCTGGAAAAGTAGCAGCAAGAATTAAATTCGACTGGACCAATGTTGAGCATTAAATCTCTTCAAATCAGCTGAACATAATTAAGGACTCTCTAGGACATCTCAATGGACACTTTAGACAAACTAAATACACACTTAGGACACATATTAAATTCGGCAGCCCCTTAATTAGCTAAAAAAAACTGCACATTAATTTTAGCTTTAAAACATCTTTAAAACATGTAATAAAATGAGACAAATTAATTTAAGCTTAGACAAATTAATTTAGACACCAAATAAATTATTTAGACATATTAATTAGCTGTAGAAAGACAAATAATTAAAGACTTAATTTATTTAAAGTCATTAAATTTAAAGCAATCAGCTCAATGAGCTGGAGCGAGCTCGAGTGAGCTCAAATTGAGCTCGAATGAGCTAATCTGGCTCGATTTGGAAGTGCATGAAGATGCACATGAGCTCCTCGGCACTTGGAACTTTGAATTCGAGCTTCGTCATCTTGACTTTCGAGGGTGCCCCGGGTGTGCCCGTATCAAGTGGTTTTGGGACCACAAATCCGACTTAAGAAAATTTATTTTTATTATATTTTTATGGTCTATAATTTCACGGAATGATTTCGTGAAAATTTCGTTCAAAAATTTCGACGTTTAGGCACTCAATATAGTCAAAAGGACTAAATCGTAAAAAGTGCAAAACTTGAGTTCTAGAAGCTAGAGGCGTCTAATTGCTATGAAATTTTAAATTAGAGGTACTTAATTGGTAATTAGACCATTGGATAAATTGTTGGACAAAAATGGACATGAAATAGGTGAAATAGAATATTTTTAAGTTAGGGGCATTTTGGTCATTTAGTAATTAAAAGAATTAAAAAGCCAAAATTTGTCCATCTTCTACCTCCCTTGGTCGAATATACCATGGAAACCATGGCTAGGGTTTTTTTCAAGCTTCCAAGTTCCATAGTAAGTCCGTTCTTGCCCCGTTTTTAATGATTTTCACGTTTTTGAAATCCTTGTAACATGATCTACCTATTTCTACCATTTATTTGAGATATGATGGAGGTCTAGGGTTTGACCCATGTTAGAAATTTTTGTATTTGGATGTTTAGTGGTAGATGATGCATGTTTATGGTTAGAGAAACAACTTTTACTAAGTGATTTTCGGTAAAAATGCCTAAAAGGACTAAGTGTTAAAGGTTATATAGTATGTCATAAAAGTGTGTTTTAATAGAAAATGTGGGCTGCTATAAGCATGAAAATGGTACGGCTAGGCTTAAAGAATGAAGAAATCGAATGAAAATCATTTTACGAGCCTAGGGGAAAAGTGTAAATATGACAAAGTTTAGGGGAAAAATGTAATTTTTGCCAAATATGATCTTTGGACTGAATTGATTAGTATAATGATTAAATAAGTTAAATGTGATATTTTAGATCAAGAAAAACGAAGTTCAGACCTAGAACGAGGGAAAAATGAGTAATTGACGGTTAGGTCCTTTTCGCCGTTGTCGCATTCGAGGTAAGTTCGTATGCGAATAATGCATTATTATGTTTGTATTTTAAATATTTTAAATGCTTCGTAAATGTGTGGAATGAATGATTAATTCTATGGATACAATCGACAAGTTTCGATAAGTATGAAAAATCCCATTTGAACCTTAGGAATAAAATAGGATACGAGTGACATGTCACTAGGGACCCATGTGATGTATATGTGTTTATGTAATCCGGGTGCTGGTCTCGTACGTCTACCAGTGGCTGGCTAGTCCAGCATGTGTTGCGGATACCTAACAACTTGTGTGAGCAGCACTGCGTAGTGACGTCTTGACTGTCAGCTTGTGTGAGCAGGCCCGTGATTAGCTCGAGAGTGAGCCCTATGTGTTATGACATTTCGTGTAAGACCATGGCTGGGACATGGCATCGATATAAAAATCGTGTAAGACCATAGCTGGGGTATTGGTGTAACACCCCTAACCCGTAACCATCGCCGGTCTAGGGTTAAGAGGCATTACCGGACAATCGGAAACTTTTACGAACATTACACATTAATACGTATATCATTGTCATATCGAAGCAGAATACAAGTAAATAGTCCCTTAATGAGGCCTACGAGACCTTAAACATGCATTAGAAATGGGTCGGGACTAAACCGAGATCATACAAAAATTTTCCGAAAATTTAATATTTTTCAAAGTTATAGAGGTCACACGCCCGTGTGGGCAGGCCGTGTGCCTCACACGGCCTGAGACACGCCCGTGTGTCTAAGCCATGGCAAAATAGGGCATACATACTGACTTGACCACACAGCCTGAGACACGCCCGTGTGCCTCACCCGTGGTCGAGCCTGACTTGCATCACACGCCCAGTCACACGCCCGTGTGTCTAGCCCATGGTCGAGCCTGACTTATTTTGAATACAACCACGAAGGACACGGTCGAGCCACACGCCCGTGTGCTCAACCGTGTGGGCAATTATAGGCCATTTACAAGGCCAAAATGCCACCCACACTTTGGGCTAACCCTACAAGCACATACAAGCATCAATCCAAACACTTATGGCAACCAAACCATACCAAATTGACCATCTTTTCTACCCATTCAAGAACATTTCAAACACAACATCTTATGTGCTATTTAGTTCAACTAATTCACAAGCATTTCTAAGCATGATTCATCCATCAACTTACCATTACAATAAAACATCCTCTCATCAATAATATACCAACTTTTCATCACAAAACTTATCATAAAATTTGACCATCTCATTAACTCAAACATTAGCCAACAAACCATACCAAACTATGCATCATTTAGCATGAATTACTCATTCATATCATATTCCTTACCTAGCCATATCACATGTCTATTTATACAACTCAAAACATCAACCATTTCAACTAGACTATACATGCCATATTTAAATATTTACACTTTAAAAAGGTACCAAAATGAAGTTTGATAGTGTGGTGACGATCCTCGACGATCCCCGAGCCTTCCGTAGATTTAACGATCTATAAAACAATGCAAACACACATATAGTAAGCTTTCAAAAGCTTAGTAAGCTATATATAAATAAACTTAACATAATAGGCATTTATAAGCATTTAAAATACAAGAACTCAACATATCTCAATAGCTTATTCATATTTCTCCTTTCTAGCTCAATGGTATCTAACCATTTGCTTATCAACAATTCTCATCTCTATACATTTCTTTGGATCATAACACATTTATACATATTTCACATTATATCTCAACATTTCTATGCACATATTTCTCATTAGCAAATTCACACATACTTACCTTTCATACTCAAACATGGAGTACATCTCAAACGTACCTGAGACGATTACACATTTCACATAGTATTTCATTTCTCGGAATTTCTCGTTGAACCATTTGGAATCAAATAGGATACTCGGAATACTCGAAATAATCGTACAATGCCAACGTCCCAGACGTGGTCTTACATGTAACCAATTATCGATGGCACTGTCCCAGATAGGGTCTTACACGAATCAAATACAATGCCAATGTCCCAGACATGGTCTTACACGTAAATCTCGAATCGACACCAACGTCCCAGACGTGGTCTTACACGATATCACATATCAGAAACCTATGTCATGACATATGAATCCTTATGGGACTTTTCAGATATTGATACATTGTCGATACTTTCTCGGATTTCTCACGTATTTCGTCCAAAGCCATTCATAACATTAAATATGAAATGAACATAAATAATTCAACTTAAATACGTTTATTCGTATATGAACTTACCTCAGATTCGGATAAACAGACGGATTCGACTATTCGATCACTTTCGACTTTCCATGATCTAAATCCGTTTTCTTCGGTTCTTGATCTATACATATTCAAATTTAAATATTTTATTCACCAATTCATTCAATTCAATCCAAGAACACACATTTAGGGCAATTTACAAAATAGCCCTCATATTTTCACATTTTGACATTTTAGTCCTTATTTCACAAAGTCACAAAATACACCTAATTCAATTCAACCCATGCTTAGCCGAATTCTCTATAGGCCCCTAGCAGCCCATATTTTTCATTTATTTCACATTTTAGTCCCTCAAAATATTATTTTCTCAATTTAGTCCATATTACTCAAATTCATCAAAAGTCCAAAGACAAACTATGTTAACCTATCACATATCTTTCATATTTCATCCTCAAACATCACAAAACTCATGAATTCATCAATGGCACATTTTCAAATAATCATCAATTCACAAAATTAAGGCATGGGTTTTGAAGTATTTGAAGTAACGATTACAAAAAACGTAGAAATTATCAAAAACCGAAACCAAAACATTCCTTAATTTTTGCTTATAGCTAGCCGAACCCTAGGAACTCATTTTGTTCTTCTTTTTCCCTTAAAATTCGGCAATGGTGATGAAAAGATGAACACTTCATGTGTTGTTTTATTTTTATTTACTAATTTATCTAATTACTAAACTAGCCTTTTTATTTTCATTTGATTTCCACTATCTTAAGGCATTTTTGTCCATCAAATATTCATATGGTTTAATAACAATATAAGGACTCCATATAATAAAAGCCATAGCAAATAGATACTTTTACATATGGCATGCTAGTTTTGCATTTAACACATTTTAGTCCTTTTATCAAATTAAGCACACAAACAGATAAATTAATTCACGAAACTTTCACACATGCTTAATAATATACTGTAAATTTCAGACTCGGATTTGTGGTCCCAAAACCACTTTTCTGACTAAGGTCTAAACCGGACTGTTACAATTCTCCCCCTTAGGGATTTTCGTCCCTGAAAATCTTACCGTTAAACAGATTCGGATATTGTTGTCTCATAGAATCTTCGGGCTCCCACGTAGCCTCTTCTACTCCATGTCGATGCCACAATACTTTTACTAACGGAATTTTCTTATTTCTCAACTCTTTAATCTCACGAGCCAAGATACCAATCGGTTCTTCTTCGTAAGTCATATCAGATCGGATTTCAATCTCAGACGGGGAAATCACATGTAACATGTTAGATCTGTATCGACGAAGCATTGATATGTGAAATACATTATGAATCTTTTCTATTTCCGGTGGCAACAACAATCTGTATGCAATAGGCCCAATTCGTTTAATGATCTCATACAGCCCAATGAACCTCGGACTCAATTTGCCTTTACGTCAAAATTGGAGTATTTTCTTCCGCGGAGACACTTTCAAGAACACTTTATCACCGATCTCAAATTTGATATCTTTTCGTTTCAAATCTACATAAGATTTCTGACGATCAGAGGCAGCTTTCAGACTATCACGAATCACTTTCACTTTCTGTTCAGTTTCTTTGATCAAATCAACCCCGTGTATCTTATTCTCGCTGAGTTCTGACCAGTACAGAGGTGTTCGACATTTGCGTCTGTACAAAGCCTCATATGGTGCCATTTTGATGCTCGACTGAAAACTATTATTGTATGCAAACTCAATCAATGGTAAATATTGTTCCCACGTACCATCAAAATCAAGAATGCAACATCTCAACATATCCTCGAGAATCTGAATAATCTGCTCGGATTGACCATCCGTCTGTGGGTGAAAAGCTGTACTGAAATACAATTTAATACCTAAGGCCTCTTGCAGTTTCTTCCAGAATCGTGAAGTAAATCTCGGATCTCTGTCAGATACAATAGATAGTGGCACCCCATGCAATCTCACAATATCAGAAATATATAGCTCAGCTAATTTATCAAGTGAGTAATCAGATCGTACCATAATGAAATGAGTTGATTTCGTCAATCTATCAACTACGACCCAAATTGCATCTTTCTTTTTCGGAGTAAAAGGCAACCCTGAAACAAAATCCATCGTTACTCTATCCCATTTCCGCTCAAGAATCATTATCTATTGTAATAAACCAGATGGCACTTGATGTTCAGCTTTAACTTGCTGACAGACTAAACATTTCGAAACAAAGTTAGAGATGTCTTGTTCCATACCAGACCACCAATAATGTTGCTTCAAATCATGATACATCTTTGTACTTCCCGGATGAACAGATAAGCGACTATTATGTGCTTCATTCAAGATCAACTGAATCAACTCTGGGTTTCTCGGAACACACATCCGATCTTGAAATCTCAAGCAATCATCAACATCAACTCAAAATTCAGATTCAGTGTTCGAATCACACTGAGCTCGTTTCACTAACATCTCTTTATCAACTTTCTGAGCATCACATATTTGCTGTACAAACAATGATTTCGCTTTCAACTCAACTAAAACTGAACCATCATCAGACAAGTCTAAATGAGTATTCATCGTACGTAATGCAAACAGTGACTTTCGACTCAATGCATCAGCAACAACATTTGCTTTACCCGGATGATAATCTATCACAAGTTCATAGTCTTTCAACAGTTCTAACCATCTTCTCTGTCGCAGATTCAGGTCTTTCTGAGTCATTAAATATTTCAGACTTTTATGATCCGAAAACAAATGGCATTTTTCACCAAAGAGATAATGACGCCAAATATTTAAGGCAAACACAATCGCAACTAGTTCAAGGTCATGTGTCGGATAATTCTTTTCATGCGGCTTTAGTTGTCTCGAGGCATAAGCTATAACTTTGCCATCCTGCATCAGAACGCATCCCAGACCATTCAACGAAGCATCACTATAAATCATGAACTCTTTACCCGATTCTGGCTGTATCAAAACTGGAGCTTCGGTCAAAAGGGCTTTCAACTGATCAAAGCTTTTTTGACATTTATCGGACCATTCAAATTTCACATCTTTCTAAAGCAATCTAGTCAACGGAGTAGCAATCATTGAAAAGCCTTTTACAAACCTTCGATAATAACCAGCCAGTCCCAGAAAACTATAGACTTCAGACACGTTTCTCGGAGGCTTCCACTCCAAAATAGCTGAAATCTTGCTCGGATCAACTCGTATACCAGATGCTGACACAATATGCCCCAGAAAACTAACTTCTCGCAACCAGAACTCACATTTACTGAACTTCGCATACAATTTCTTCTCTCGCAAAGTTTGTAACACAATTCTCAGATGTTCAGCATGCTCAATTTCATTACGCGAATAAATCAAAATGTCATCAATGAATACAACAACAAATTGATCTAAATACGGTCTGAAAATTCTATTCATCAAATCCATAAAGACAGCAGGAGCATTCGTTAGTCTGAAAGGCATAACTAAAAATTCATAATGCCTGTACCTCGTTCTGAAAGCAGTTTTCGAAATGTCTGAATCTTTTACTCGCAGTTGATAATAACCCGATCTCAGATCTATCTTTGAAAACACAGTGGCTCCTTTTAACTGATCAAACAAATCATCAATTCTGGGTAGAGGATATTTGCTCTTTATAGTCACTTTGTTCAACTGACGATAATCAATACACATTCTCATCCTGCCATCTTTCTTTTTCACGAACAAAACGGGAGCACCCCAAGGTGAGAAACTCAGTCGTTCAAATCCTCTATCGGTCAACTCTTGCAACTGTGATTTCAACTCTTTTAATTCTGTCGGTGCCATTCTATATGGAGCTATCGAAATAGGAGTTGTACCCGACACAAAATCAATACCAAACTCCACTTCTCGTACCGGAGGTAATCCCGGTAATTCTTCAGGAAATACATCAGAGAACTCACAAACAACTGGCATAGATTCAACTTTCTTTTCAGTCACTCTTGAATCAATCACATAGGCAAAATAGGCTTCGCAACCCTTTTTCACATAATTCTGAGCTTTCATCACTGATATTACAGTTGGTAATCCATTCATATCATTAGACTCAATCGGAACTATTTCATCATTCTGGCATCTCAAGTCAATGGTCTTCCGTTTGCAATTCACAATAGCATCATGCAATGTTAACCAATCCATACCCAAAATTATATCAAACTCATCAAAAGGTAATAGCATCAGATCAGCCAGAAAACAAACATCTCGGAACATCAACGGACAGTTCTTACACACTTTATCAACCAAGACACTTTTACCTAAGGGGTTCGATACTCTAATAACAAATTTAGTAGACTCTACAGGCAAAGTCTTACAGGATACCAAGTTCATGCATACATACAAATGAGTAGACCCTGGATCTATCAACGCAATCACAGAAGTATCATAAAGAGTAAATGTACCCGTAATAGCATCTGGAGACAAAGCTTCCTCACGAGCTCGAATGGCATACGCTCTGGCAGGCGCTCTAGCTTCAGATCTCGCTACTGTATCTCTCATAGCACTCTGACTACCACTGACATTTCTTGTGTTTCTTGAAGGTCTACCTCTAGCTGAAGCATTATCTGACTTCAGATTCTGTGTAATCTCTTGTTCAACTGATTCAGGGCAGTCCCAGATGAAATGGTCTAATGATCCACATCTGAAACAGGCTCGATCATTCAATCTACAACTACCCGAATGTCTTTTTCCACAGTGCTTACATTCAAGTCGCTCGAATCAGACATTTCCCACACTAGCCACCGAAGTAGCTGGAGCTTTGAAGTTCGACTGCGATCTAGCTCGATCTCTGTTCGAATGTCCCACTTTAGCCTTTGAACGGCTATGCTCATCTCTGAATTTCTTTGAAGCAGACTGAAATGATTTGCTCGAAAATTTCTTTCTCACATCTCTAGCTTCAGACTCAGCTTTTTTTTATCTTTCCCAAGTGCTTCAGCTTTACATGCTCGATCAACAAGCACAACAAACTCTTTTATTTCCAGAATTCCAACTAGCAATTGAATATCTTCATTTAGGCCGTCTTCAAATCTTTTACACATTATAGCTTCAGTCAAAACACATTCCCGAGCATATTGACTTAACCTCACAAATTCTCGTTCATACTAGTGACAGTCATACGACCCTATTTCAATTCTAGAAACTCTTTTTGCTTTTGATCTATAAATCTCTGGCTGATATATTTCTTCCGAAACTCAGACTGAAAGAAATCCCATGTAATCTGTTCTTTTGGAACAACAGAAATCAAAGTCTTCCACCACTGACATGTCATAAAACACTCGGATTGTATTCTCGAGCCAAAACTCAGCTCTATCAGCATCATAATCACCGGTGGCCCTGAACTCTTTGCCCCCATATTTATGGATTTTGTCGACCGGAGGTTATTCAACAGATTCAGATTCATAGCCGGAGGTATAACATAAGTTTGAGGGGGATTAGGCGGGGGCGGAGGTTGTGAAACAGCTAGATTTGTTCTTACGTATTGAGTGAACCACTCATTCATCATTTGAAAGAAGGCTTGTTTAGCCTCTCCTTCCTGACCGCTAGTAGCTGGTCTCGAATCAGATGGCGCTGTCTCTTGAGCGGGAGCAGGCGCATTACTTTCAACATCGTCAGCTATAGCTCTTTCGAGATCTATTTACTATACGAAAACACATTTTATACGTCAGGATTTATCACACTATCACAATTCGTATATATTGCATGTATAGCTAGACTCTCACACGCTAGGTTAGTCCTAGAATCGACTAAACCGTAGCTCTGATAGCAATCAAATGTAACACCCCTAACCCGTAACCATCGTCGGTCTAAGGTTAAGAGGCATTATCGGACAATCAGAAATTTTTACGAACATTACACATCAATACATATATCATTGTCATATCGAAGTAGAATACAGGTAAATAGTCCCTTAATGAGGCCTACGAGACCTTAAACATGCATTACAAATGGGTCGGGACTAAACCAGGATCATACAAAATTTTTTCGAAAATTTAATATTTTTCAAAGTTACAGAGGTCACACGCCCGTGTGGGCAAGCCGTGTGCCTCACACGGCCTCAGACATGCCCGTGTGTCTAAGCCGTGGCAAAACAGGGCATACATACTGACTTGAACACACGGGCTGAGACACGCCCGTGTGCCTCACCCATGGTCGAGCCTAACTTGCATCACACGGCCAGTCACACGCCCGTGTGTCTAGCCCGTGGTCGAGCCTGGCTTGTTTTGAATTACAACCACGAAGGACACGGTCGAGCCACACGCCCGTGTGCTCAACCGTGTGGGCAATTATAGGCCATTTACAAGGCAAAAATGCCACCCACACTTTGGGCTAACCCTACAAGCACATACAAGCATCAATCCAAACACTTATGGCAACCAAAACATACCAAATTGACCATCTTTTCTACCCATTCAAGAACATTTCAAACACAACATCTTATGTGCTATTTAGTTCAACTAATTCACAAGCATTTCTAAGCATGATTCATCCATCAACTTACCATTACAATAAAACATCCTCTCATCAATAATATACCAACTTTTCATCACAAAACTTATCATAAAATTTGACCATCTCATTAGCTCAAACATTAGCCAACAAACCATACCAAACTATGCATCATTTAGCATGAATTACTCATTCATATCATATTCCTTACCTAGCCATATCACATGGCTATTTATACAACTCAAAACATCAACCATTTCAACTAGACTATACATGCCATATTTAAATATTCACACTTTCAAAAGGTACCAAAATGAAGTTTGATAGTGTGGTGACGATCCTCGACGATCCCCGAGCCTTCCGTAGCTTTAACGATCTATAAAACAATGCAAACACACACAGAGTAAGCTTTCAAAAGCTTAGTAAGCCATATACAAATAAACTTAACGTAATAAGCATTTATAACCATTTCAAATACAAGAACTCAATATATCTCAATAGCTTATTCATATTTCTCCTTTCTAGCTCAATGGTATCTAACCATTTGCTTATCAACAATTCTCATCTCTATACATTTCTTTGGATCATAACACATTTATACATATTTCACATTATATCTCAACATTTCTATGCACATATTTCTCATTAGAATATTCACATATACTTACCTTTCAACTCAAACATAGAGTACATCTCAAACGTACCTGAGACGATTACGCATTTCACATAGTATTTCATTTCTCAAAATTGCCCGTTGAACCATTCGGAATCAAATAGGATACTCGGAATACTCAGAATAATCATACAATGCCAACGTCCTAGACGTGGTCTTACATGTAACCAATTATCGATGCCACTGTCCCGAACAAGGTCTTACACGAATCAAATACGATGCCAATGTCCCAGACATGGTCTTACACATAAATCTCAAATCGACGCCAACGTCCCAGATGTGGTCTTACACGATATCACATATCAGAAACCTCTGTCATGACATATGAATCGTACCTATTCCTAAGGTTCGTACGAGACTTTTCAGATATTGATACATTGTCGATACTTTCTTGTATTTCTCACGTATTTCATCCAAAGCCATTCATCACAATTCAATATGAAATGAACATAAGTAATTCAACTTAAATACGTTTATTCGTATATGAACTTACCTCGGATTCGGATAAATAGACGGATTCGACTATTCGATCACTTTCGACTTTCCACGGTCTAAATTCATTTTCTTCGGTTCTTGATCTATACATATTCAAATTTAACTCTTTTATTCACCAATTCATTCAATTCAATCCAAGAACACACATTTAGGGCAATTTACAAATTAGCCCTCAAATTTTCACATTTTGACATTTTAGTCCTTATTTCACAAAGTCACAAAATACACCTAATTCAATTCAACCCATGCTTAGCCGAATTCTCTATAGGCCCCTAGTAGCCCATATTTTTCATTTATTTCACATTTTAGTTCCTCAAAATATTATTTTCTCAATTTAGTCCAAATTACTCAAATTCATCAAAAGTCCAAAGAATAACTATGTTAACCTATCACATATCTTTCATATTTCATCCTCAAACATAACAAAACTCATGAATTCATCAATGGAACATTTCAAAATCATCCTCAATTTCCAAAATTAAGGCATGGGTTTTGAAGTATTCGAAGCAACGATTACAAAAACGTAGAAATTATCAAAAATCGAAACCAAAACATACCTTAATTTTTGCTTATAGCCAGTCGAACCCTAGGAACTCCTTTTTTTCTTCTTTTTCCCATAAAATTCGGCAATGGTGATGAAAAGATGAACACTTCATATTTTGTTTTATTTTTATTTACTAATTTAGCTAATTACTAAACTAGCCTTTTTATTTTCATTTGAATTCCATTATCTTAAGGCATTTTTGTTCATCAAATATTCATATGGTTTAATAACAATATAAGGACTCCATATAATAAATGCCATAGCAAATAGATACTTTTACATATGGCATGCTAGTTTTGCATTTAACACATTTTAGTCCTTTTATCAAATTAAGCACACAAACAGATAAATTAATTCACGAAAATTTCACACATGCTTAATCATATACTGTAAACATAGAAAATAATATTAAAATATTTTTTAGACTCAGATTTGTGGTCCTGAAACCACTTTTCCGACTAGGGTCTAAACCGAACTATTACAATTGGCATCGATATGTGGCCTCACGTAAGACCATATCTGGGATATGGCATTGGTATGATTCTGTATGTATGTTATTCTTGAGTATCCTTTAGTATTCCAAGTGGTTCGACGGGTAATCTAAAGATTATGTCAATGAAATGACAAGGTATGATCATGTTGAAAGGGTATAGGTATGTACAACAACTCATGAGTAATGAGCTCGATGTGTGATGAATATTCGGTAAGAATGTATTCAAGTAAATTGCACTTGAGAAATATCAATAACCTTATGATTATTGATCTACACTTTAGATGAATGGATATATGATAAGATTTGATAATGATCATGTGATAGGTTTATGAGCCTAATTGAATTATGGTATAGTACGGTGTATTTATTTAAATTGTGTTTCATTGGATATGAGAAAAGGAAGGATAGGCATAATTGTCGAATGAAGTCATTATGAGAATATAGTAAGATACGAGGTTAGACAAGTGAAAGGTGGTTAAACTATATGTTAAAATTTTGATTTCTCATAATTAATGTGCATGTGATTAAGAGGACGGAAATAACTTGTTAAATAGTGTGATATGATATAATGGGGAGACCATGGTGTTTAGGCTAATGCCAAGGCATGTAAATGGTGTTTATAAGTTAAAAGAGTAAGCACTATGAATGAATAAGTGGTAAACTTGAGATTTAATGCAATATGTATTAATAGTACTCCTATGGATGGATAATGTAAATGAATGTTAATAGTTGTTTATTATTTGCATATGAACTTACTAAGCCCTATTGCTTACTCCTCTTCCTTTCCTATCTCTTATAGGTTAATTTAGCTAGCTCGGATTGGAGATCACCAGAGATGCTATCACACTATCAAGTTATCATTTGGGTATAAATGAATGCAACTATTTTAAGTTTATGGCATGTATAGGGACTTTATCTTTTGTTAATGATGTCATTGTTAATGCGGTCATGTGTGCTGGCCTATTGTGGTTATGGTCCAATTTGTATATAGCCATGAATGATGGCTTATATTGATTATATGATTATTCATGTGCAAATGCCAATGCCTTGTGATGTGGTTTATGTTTGCTTGATATGTGATGGATATGGTTAATAGTCTTGTTGTTGATTAGATAAGTTGACTAATGTTGGATATGAGTCATTCATATGATAATGTCCTTGTGAATACGAAGTAGGTATGAGTTGTATTAGTAAAGCATAATGCTATTATAATGATGGAAGTGAATATGTAAATGATATGTTATTGCTTGATTATGTTTGGTTTGGTTTGAAGGCATTTATACGCCATGATTTGTGCCATGTGATGTTGTGTGAATGTTTGCAAGTAAGGGTGACAAATTGGCTTGGAAAATGGCCTTGTATTTGTCCACACGGGTAGACACACGGTCTTCCCCCATGGGCGTGTGATCCGGCCGTGTGTCCCCTGCATCTTAATATAGCAAAACCTTATGTCCAGAATTCAGCACACCGGCAGGGACACGGGCGTGTGTCTTAGCCGTGTGTGCTACACGGCCTAGCACACGGGCGTGTGACTTGGCCGTGTGACCTCTTTTTGATGATGACATCATAAATAGAATGTCCCCTATTTTGGACACGACCTGAAGCACGGGCGTGTGATATGCCACACGGGCGTGTCCCTTCACCCACATGGGCCTGTGGACCTTTTTCAGGAAAATTTTTCTAAGTTTTCCCGAAAGTTTTCAAAGTTCTTGGTTTAGTCTCAAACCACTCCCGAAGCATGTTTTGGGCATCGTAGTCTCGTTTTAGGGACAAAATGAATGTGTTTGAAAAGTTCTAAATTTGAATGGAAATTCATGTCTTGGTTTCATATGATTACTTGCGTATAAGTCCGGTAATGCCTCGTACCCTATTCCGGCATCGAATACGGGTAAGGGGTGTAACATTTAGTGGTATCAGAGCTATGTTTTAGTAAATTCTCGGACTAACCTAGCGTATGTGAGTCTAGCTATACATGCAATATTACGTGATAGTGTGATATCTCCCGGCTCTAACGAAATTGTTTTGTTAAGACAGAGATGCTTTCCAACCGAGCTATTTTTGATAATACTGATAATGATATTGAGATATTTGAAATGTGTTTATGATGAGACGAAACTTAGAAAGGTATGAATAGAAGTTCATGATATGTATGTGATAATGTACGATGTGAGATAACCATGAGTTGAGAAATGTGGAAACGTGGAATAAAATGAAAGTTTATATGGTGATTAGCCCATCCGTGTTTGCTAGGCATGCATATGATGTTATGTGCCCAACATATTTGATTAAGTGAATATGATAAGAAAATTTACTCAAATAGACGGAATGTGTGTTTATATACACTTGTTTAAATAAGATAATCGGAAAGTTCGTATAACATAAATATATATGTTAATTTGCTTGAAGTGAACTATGTGATTGTGATGATATTATGTCAATGATGAATGCTAAGTCATATGTGTGCATTTATAAGAGTCAAGTGAGAGGCTTTACGACCTCACCCCCTTACCAATGTGGTATTTTATAATAAGGTTTCACGAGATTTATGTTGAATGAACTCACAAGTGTGAGACTAAAGAGTTCAATAGAGGAATAACTAATAATGCAGACAGAGTTGAGAGTGGTTTGGCAAATGAACTTAGTTTGGAAGAGATATCAGATTGTTTTAAAGATTATTCAGATTACACAATGTCACAGTGAAAGAAAAAGTTAATCTCGGCTAATCGACTTATTCAGATATGATGTCTAAAGTGTGTGTATGCTGAAATTTTTCCCGAATTGGTTTTCGTTAGTGAATGGAATAATACGAGGCTATTGATGACAGAATTAGTCAGAGAAATAATAATTGAGTAGTAAAGATGTCTGTGTGTGACAGTTACAGTTGAAATGAATATGATGACCTCTTCTGGGTATTCTATATATTCCTTATTCTCAGAGATACATGTGTGATTGTTCATTTTCTGATGAAGTTATTATGTTTTGAGAATGTTAGCTAACTCTAATGTTAGACGAAAGCACCGTTAGCCTGGTTGGTTTATGATCAGTATTATTTTATCTCTTTCTTCGGGACTCTATTCTAGTATGTTCGGAATAAAAGTTGATGGTGAAAACTTATGTGAGACTATTCTTCTGTATCTACTGGATGTTGTTTTGTTGTATATAAAAATATTTGGAAAGTGTATTATCTCTGTTACGATGGAATTCCAGAGCTAGTAAGTATTGTTTTCTTCTGGTAATCTCTGATAAATTGTCCAGATCTTCATTATTATTTTCTTATGAGTTATGTTCTCAAACTTCCGATATGGTATCGTATCTTGGATTTATTTATCTCGGTTTTTCTATCATTCTTATTTCGTGAATCATCAACCATGGCTTATCTTTGAAGTGTGTTCTTTAGCTTGTGATAACTATGTTTATTATAATTATGCTTCTGGATTGATCATAGAAACGTGGTGATTCTGGTATTTGGATTTCTCTAACTTTCGTGTAGGAAATTAACATCGGAAAAGGTATGAAATTAACATCGTGTAAGAAGATGGACAATATTTTGGCTTGATTTTGGCTTTTTTAATTCATTTAATTACCAAATGACTAAAATACCCCTAACTTAAAACATAAAAATTCTATTACTCCCTATCCATTTTTGTCCACTAACTTAACAAATGGTCTAATTACCATCTAAGGACTTTCAATTTAAAATCTCATAGAAATTGGACACCTTAAACACATAGAACTCAAATTTTGCACTTTTTTACAATTTAGTCCCTTTAGCTAAATTGAGTGCCCAAACGTCAAAATTTTCGAACGAAATTTTCACGAAATCATTTCAGAAAATTGTAGACCATAAAAATATAATAAAAATAAATTTTACTGCGTCAGATTTGTGGTCCCAAAACCACTGTTTCGACTAGACCCAACATTGGGCTATTACAACACGGGCAGAGACACAGGCGTGTGTCTCAGTGGTGTGTGACACACGGTTATGTTACATGGCCATGTGTCCCCTGGTGTTGAAATTAAAACCAAGTCAGTATGCTCCACATGGCCTCACACACGGGCGTGCGGCTTGGCTGTGTGGCATAAGTCAGTATACCCTATAGGTTTGACATGGCTTAGCACACGGCCTGGCACACGGGCGTGTATGGCCATTTGTAGGGCACACGGGCTAGCTACACGGGCGTGTGTGTTGGCCGTGTGACCCAAGTCAGAGAGTTAAACGGGGTCAGACACGGGCTGGGACACAGCCGTGTGCTCCCATTTCGAATGTCCACACGGCCTGTGACACGAGCGTGTCTGTTGGCCGTGTGAGACACACGGTCGGGCCACACAGGCGTGTGTCCCCTGTTTTTGAGAAAATTGTCTAAGTGTTCTAAGAATTTCTAAAGTTATCGGTTTAGTCCAGAACAACTCCTAATACATGTTTAGGGCCTCGTAGGCTTGTATTAGGGACGATATGAATGTGTTGATTGATATTTGAATGAAATTTGGAAATGTATGAGAAAATATATGTGTAATTGTGTTCTAAGTCCGATAATGCTCTAAAACCCTATTCTGACGTTGAATAAGGGTGAGGGGTGTTACAGATTACCTTTAATCGTCTGAAAAATTGAAGAAGCAAATTACAGAATTGTATGTCGATTCCAAGCCATTATGAAAACGTTTCAGACTCTACGTAATCCATCGGTGTGACAACGAACGGTAAGCACTCTAAAACTTTTCCAGACAGAAAAATTACTTGACGACTGCTAGACCTCACACACCCCTTATTTCAGGTATATTAGGTTTTTCTCAAAAAACCCTATATTTCCTACTTCGAGAATCATTAATATTTTGATATGAATCAAATCATAATATTTAACCAAATGTTATAATTACCATAATTATAATAATGTTTGACAAAAAAAATTACAATTACAGTAATTATAATATTATTCGATCCTAAATTATAATTACAATAATTATAATAAGGATTTCCGTAAATTATTTTTTTAGTTAAATTTTATATGAATCAATTTCATATATTAATTTAACCATATTTTTCATTATGTGTACAACATACTTGTACTCATAATTCGTTTGATATATAATTTTTGAATTAAATTAATTCAATAATCAATTTAATTCATGTTGATAGCTAAACACAATATCAACTATGTTTGGATTCCGTTCGTTTCAACCATAAGGTGTGACCCTGTAGGTTCTTGTAACGTTAGCAGTAATACTAGAGCGATTCTAATATTACAAACAATAAGTGGCATCTAGCAATGCATCATTGCTACCTAAGTTACAAGAAGTCATGATTCGATATAACCTCTTTGTGATTAACCCTTCATGTATTAAATCCTTTTGTCCTTTATATCTAGAATGGACACAAGTCATGGAATAGTCACACTTGCATAGTGCATCTAATGTTTCTTGATATCCTGAGTAGACTATGAAAAAAAAGGATGGTATCTCATATCAACTTATTCGAGCATGACCATGCATTTCTTGTAACAGCCCGATTTAGGGGCTAATCAGAACAGTGGTTTCGGAACCACTAATCCAAGGGTAGAGAAAATTATTTTCATGTTATTTTATGAGTTAGAGCATGATTATATAAGTGTATGAAAATTTTGGTGCTTTAATTTTAGCGATTTCATGTTTAATCGCGAAAAAGGGACTAAATCGCATAAAGTGCGAAAGTTCAATTTTACAAGCTAAGGGTGCCAAATAGCTATGGAATATTATTTGGAGGTCTTTAAAGGGAAATTAGCCCCTTAAATAATAGTTGGCCGGCCATAGGAGACAAACATTGACAAAATTGGTCAAAGTAGTTGATATTAGGTGGACTAAATTGATGTTTTATATTAAAATAAAGAAGGAAAAGATATCATCTTTCTCCTTCATTCTTCTACCAAAAATTAGCAGCAAATAGGGTTTGAAAGCTTCAAAAATTTTAGCACACTGTCCTCCATACAAGTAAGTGTTCTAGTGATCCTTTCTTGATAAAAATTGTACTTTTGGAACCCCTAAAGCTTAAGCTTTCTATAGAGGGGACTATTTTGTAAGATGGTGAAGAGTTTAGAGTTTTGCCATGAGAGATTTTAAGTTGTTTGCTGCATTTTTATGGAAGAAAATGAGCCTTAGTTGTTAGATGAACAACTTTTGTGAAAGGTGTTACCATGAAAACACCTAAAAGGACCTTTTTGTAAAGGTTGTAAAGTATGTAGTAAATGTGTGAAATGTTGAGTTTTGATGGTAGCCATAAGAGAAATAAATGTTCACCTAGGCTTGATAAAGGTAGAAATTTGATTAGAATTGATTTCCGAGCCTAGGGGTAAAATGGTCATTTTGTAAAAGTCTAAGGGCAAAATAGTAATTTTGCCAAGGCATGGTTATTGAAATGCATTTATTAATGTGATTGTTAAATGAGATAATTTTCTATTATAGATCAAGAAGAACCAAGAATTTACCTCGACCGGGGAAAGAATAAAGTATCGAACTAGATTGACGATCTAGCTTATTTTGAAATCGAGGTAAGTTTGTACGTGAAAAATTCAACATTTATGCTAGTATGTTTGAGAATGTTTGATATTATAATGTTACATGACGTTCTATGAAATTGAGTATTGGTGTTGAATGAGAAGGATGATAAAAGTTGAGATGTTGAAGTCCCGGTTGGACTATAATAAATGTGAAAATGCTACCATCGAGACATGAGATGAATAAGGTCCTGTGTAAGACCATGTCGGGGAAATTGCCTCGGTACTGAATTGAGATTCTGTATAAGACCATATCTGGGATATGGCTTCGGTATTGAATACGAGAATCGTATAAGACCATATCCGGGATATGGCATCGATACTTGAAGTGGGATTCCGTATAAGACCATATCTGAGATATGGTATTGACACTCAGAGGTGACCCATATAAGACCATGTCTGGGATGTGGCATTGGCTTCGTGTTTATATTAATGACGATAAATACTCGTCTTTGAGTATCCCTAGTGAATTAGTGGGAAAAATAGTTAAGCTTGGAAATAGAAATGAGATGTAACAGTCCGGTTTAGACCCTAGTCAGAATAGTGGTTTTGAGACCAAAAATCCGAGTTTGAAAAATATTTTAATATTATTTTATGTGCTTACAGTATGTGATTAAGCATGTGTGAAAGTTTCGTGAAATAATTTATCCGTTTGTGTGCTTAATTTGATAAAAGGACTAAATCGCGTAAAATGCAAAAGTGACTTATATTTGTTAAAGGGCTATATCGACATGGCTTTATAAGTATGAGGTCCTTATAATGCAATTGGACCATTTGAATTATGGATGGACATTAAGGTACATAGTTAGTGGAATTTTAATGTTGTTATTAAAAGGTTAATTAAGTAAATTAGTTAATAATATACATTATAATAAAACAAAAACTTAATAATAAGCCATTTATTTTTGGGTGTTCATCCACCGAATATTGAAAAGAAAAAGAGGTTTAAAGCTTTTACAACATTCGGCCATTGAAGAACTTGATTAAGGTATGGATTTTGATTGGTTTTTGAAAATTTCTACGTTTTCGTGATCGTTGCTTCGAATACTTCAAAACCCATGTCTTAATTTTGTAAATTGATGATTATTTTGAAATGCGCCATTGATGAATTCATGAGTTTTGTGATATTTGAGGATGAAATATGAAAGATATGTGATAGATTAACATAGTTTGTCTTTGAATTTTTGGTGAATTTGAGTAATTTGGACTAAATTGAGAAAATAATATTTTGAGGGACTAAAATGTGAAATAAATGAAAAATATGGGCTTCTAGGGGCCTATAGAGAATTTGGCTAAGCATGGGTTGAATTGAATTAGGTGTATTTTGTGACTTTGTGAAATAAGGACTAAAATGTCGAAATGTGAAAATATGAGGGCTAATTTGTAAATTGCCCTAAATGTGTGTTCTTGGATTGAATTGAATGAATTGGTGAATAAAAGAGTTAAATTTGAATATGTATAGATCAAGAACCGAAGAAAACGAATTTAGACCGTGGAAAGTCGAAAGTGATCGAATAGTCGAATCCGTCTGTTTATCCGAATCCGAGGTAAGTTCTTATAGGAATAAACATATTTAAGTTGAATTATTTATGTTCATTTGATATTGAATTGTGATGAATGGCTTTGGATGAAATACGTGAGAAATCCGAGAAAGTATCGACAATGTATCAATATCTGAAAAGTCCCGTACGAACCTTAGGAATAAGTAGGATTCATATGTCATGACATAGGTTTCTGATATGTGATATCGTGTAAGACCACGTGTGGCACGTTGGCATCGATTTGAGATTTACGTGTAAGACCATGTCTGGGACATTGGCATCGTATTTGATTCGTGTAAGACCCTGTCTGGGACAGTGGCATCGATATTTGGTTACATGTAAGACCACGTCTGGGACGTTGGCATTATACGATTATTCTGAGTATCCTATTTGATTCCGAATGGTTCAACGGGTAATTCTAAGAAATGAAATACAATGTGAAATGCGTAATCGTCTCAGGTACATTTGAGATGTACTCTATGTTTGAGTATGAAAGGTAAGTATATGTGAATCTGCTAATGAGAAATATGTGCATAGAAACGTTGAGATATAATGTGAAATATGTATAAATGAGATATGATCCAAAGAAATGTATAGAGATGAGAATTGTTGATAAGCAAATGGTTAGATACCATTGAGCTAGAAAGGAGAAATATGAATAAGCTATTGAGATATGTTAAGTTCTTGTATTTGAAATGGTTATAAATGCTTATTATGTTAAGTTTATTTGTATATGGCTTACTAAGCTTTTGAAAGCTTATTCTGTGTGTGTCTGCAATGTTTTATAGATCGTTGAAGTTACGAAAGGCTCAGGGATCATCGAGGATCATCACCACACTATCAAACCCTATTTTGGTACCTTTTGAAAGTGTAAATGTTTAAGTATGGCATGTATAGTCTAGTTGAAATGGTTGATGTTTTGAGTTGTATAAATAGACATGTGATATGGCTAGGTAGGGAATATTATATGAATGAGTAATTCATGCTAAATGATGCATAGTTTGGTATGGTTTGTTGGCTAATGTTTGAGCTAATGAGATGGTCAAATTTTATGATAAGTTTTGTGATGAAAAGTTGGTATATTATTGATGAGAAGATGTCCTATTGTAATGGTAAGTTGATGGATGAATCATGCTTAGAAATTCTTGTGAATTAGTTGAACTAAATAGCACATAAGATGTTGTGTTTGAAATGTTCTTGAATGGGTAGAAAAGATGGTCAATTTGGTATGTTTTGGTTGCCATAAGTGTTTGGATTGATGCTTGTATGTGCTTGTAGGGTTAGCCCAAAGTGTGGGTGGCATTTTGGCCTTGTAAATGGCCTATAATTGCCCACACGGTTGAGCACACGGACGTGTGGCTCGACTGTGTCCTTCGTGGTTGTAATTCGAAACAAGTCAGGCTCGACAATGGGCTAGACACACGCGCGTGTGACTGGCCGTGTGGTGCAAGTTAGTGTCGACCACAGGTGAGGGACACGGGCGTGTCTCAAGCCGTGTGGAAAAATCAGTATGTATGCCCTGTTTTGCCACGGCTTAGACACACAGGCGTGTCTGAGGCCGTGTGAGGCACACGGTCTGCTCACACGGGCGTGTGACCTCTGTAACTTTGAAAAATGTTTGATTTTCGAAAATTTTTTGTATGATTCTGGTTTAGTCCCGATCCTTTTCTAATGCATGTTTAAGGTCTCGAAGACCTCATTAAGGGACTATATGCTTGTATTCTGTTATGATTTGACGATGATATACTTTATGATACGAAATGTTTGTAAAAGTTTCTGATTGTCCGGTAATGCCCCTTAACCCTAGACTGGCGATGGTTACGGGTTAGGGGTGTTACATTTGATTGGTATCAGAGCTACGGTTTAGTCGATTCTAGGACTAACGTAGCATGTGAGAGTCTAGCTATACATGCCATATATACGAACTGTGATAGTGTGATGAATCCTAACGTATAAAATGTGTTTTCATATAGTAAATGGATCCCGAAAGAGCTATAGCTGACGATGTTGAAAGTAATGCGCCTGCTCCCGCTCAAGGGACAGCGCCATCTGATTCGAGACCGGCTACTAGCGGTCAGGAAGGAGAGGCTAAACAAGCCTTCTTTCAAATGATGAATGAGTGGTTCACTCAATACGTAAGAACAAATCTGGCTGTTTCACAACCTTCGCCCCTACCTAATCCCCCTCAGACTTCTGTTGTACCTCAGATGAGCGTAGCCGTTCAAAGGCTAATGTGAGACATTCGAACAGAGATCGAGCCAGATCGCAGTTGAACTTCAAAGCTCCAGCTACTTCGGTGGCTAGTGTGGGAAATGTCCGATCCGAGCGACCTGAATATAAGCACTGTGGTAAAAGACATCTGGGTAGTTGTAGATTGAATGACTGAGCCTGTTTTAGATGTGGATCATTAGATCATTTCATCCGAGACTGCCCTGAATCAGTTGAACAAGAGATTGCATAGAATCCGAAGTCAGATAATGCTTCAGCTAGAGGTAGACCTTCAAGAAACACAAGAAATGTCAGTGGTAGTCAGAGAGCTACGAGAGATACAATAGCGAGATCTGAAGCTAGGGAACCTGCCAGAGTGTACGCCATTCGAGCTCGTGAGGAAGCTTCATCTCCAGATGTTATTACGGGTGCATTTCCTCTTTATGATACTTTTGTGATTGCATTGATAGACCCAGGATCTACTTATTCGTATGTATGCATGAACTTGGTATCCAGTAAGACTTTGCCTGTAGAGTCTACTGAATTTGTTATTAGAGTATTAAACCCCTTAGGTAAAAGTGTCTTGGTTGATAAAGTGTGTAAGAACTGTCCGTTGATGTTCCGAGATGTTTGTTTTCTAGCTGATCTGATGCTATTACCTTTTGATGAGTTTGATATAATTTTGGGTATGGATTGGTTAACATTGCATGATGCTGTTGTGAATTGCAAATGGAAGACCATTGATTTGAGATGCCAGAATGATGAAATAGTTCGGATTAAGTCTAATGATATGAATGGATTACCGGCTGTAATATCAGTGATGAAAGCTCAGAATTATGTGAAAAAGGGTTGCGAAGCCTATTTTGCCTATGTGATTGATTCAAGAGTGACTGAAAAGAAAGTTGAATCTGTGCCAGTTGTTTGTAAGTTCTCTGATGTATTTCCTGAAGAATTACCGGGATTGCCTCCGGTACGAGAAGTGGAGTTTGGTATTGATTTAGTGTCGGGTACAACTTCTATTTCGATAGCTCCGTATAGAATGGCACCGACAGAATTAAAAGAGTTGAAATCACAGTTGCAAGTGTTGACCGATAGAGGATGTGCACGACTGAGTTTCTCACCTTGGGGTGCTCACGTTCTGTTCGTGAAAAAGAAAGATGGCACGATGAGAATGTGTATTGATTATCGTCAGTTGAACAAAGTGACTATAAAGAACAAATATCCTCTGCCCAGAATTGATGATTTGTTTGATCAATTAAAAGGAGCCACTATGTTTTCAAAGATAGATATGAGATTAGGTTATTATCAACTGCGAGTAAAAGATTCAGACATTTTGAAAACTGCTTTCAGAACGAGGTACGGGCATTATGAATTTTTAGTTATGCCTTTCGGACTAACGAATGCTCCTGCTGTCTTTATGGATTTGATGAAATGTAATTTTTGCACCGTATTTAGATCAATTTGTTGTTGTATTCATTGACGACATTTTGATTTATTCGCGTGATGAAATTGAGCATGCTGAACATCTGAGAATTGTGTTACAAACTTTACGAGATAAGCAATTGTATGCAAAGTTTAGTAAATGTGAGTTCTGGTTGCGAGAAGTTAGTTTTCTGGGGCATATTGTGTCAACATCTAGTATACGAGTTGATCCGAGCAAGATTTCAGCTATTTTGGAGTGGAAGCCTCCGAGAAACGTGTCTGAAGTTCACAATTTTCTGGGACTTGCTGGTTATTAGCAACGAATCGTAAAAGGCTTTTTGATGATTGCAACTCCTATGACGAGATTGCTTCTGAAAGATGTGAAGTTTGAATGGTCCGATAAATGTCAGAAAAGTTTTGATCAGTTGAAAGCCCTTTTGACTGAAACTCCAGTTTTGGTACAACTAGAATAAGGTAAAGAGTTTGTAATATATAGTGATGCTTCATTGAATGGACTGGGATGTATTTTGATGCAGGAGGTCAAAGTTATAGCTTATGCCTCGAGACAACTAAAGCCGCATGAAAAGAATTATCCGACACACGATGTAACAACCCGATTTTTGGGCTAGTCAGAATAGTGGTTTCGAGACCACTAATCCGAGGTTGAGGAAAATTATTTTGGTATTATTTTATGTGTTATAACATGTTTATAATAATGCATGGGAATTTTGGTGCTTTAATTTTAACGATTGAATGCTTAATTGTGAAAAAGGACTAAATGGCATAAAGTGCGAAAGTTCTATTTTTCAAGGTAGAGGTGTCTAATAACCATGGAATATTAAATTAAAAGTCCTTAAAGTGCAATTAGGCCATATAGAGTGTGTTGGCCGGCCATAGGAAGCAAGGGGACAAGAGTATTATTTTTAGTCAAAATTTGGTGACATTAGGTGATAAAAAAATGAATAAAATAAGATGAATAAAAGAGTTGTCATCTTTTACTATTCACACTTCTTCTCCACCAAAAATTGAAGAGAGAATAGGGGTTTTTGAAGTTCAAATTTTCAGCTACATCTCATCCTTGCAAGTAAGTCATTTTGATGATTATTTTTGATGATTTTTTGTACTTTTGGAGTCCCCAAAGCTTAAGCTAGCTAATGAGGGGACTAATTTGTTAAATGGTTAAAATTTTAGGGACTTTCAATGAGAGTGTTCATGTTGTTTGCTGAGTTTTTATGGAGGAAAATGAATGATAGTGAGTTATGGATCAACTTTTGTGAAAGGTGTTAGCATGAAAACACCTAAATAGGACTTGAATGCAAAGATTGAAATTGTGTAATAAATGCATGAAATAAATGGTTTTGTGAGTTTTTGAAAGAGGAATAAATGTTCAGCTAGGCTTTTTTAATGAGAAAATGTGTTGAAAAATGATTTACGAGCCTAGGGGCAAAATCATAATTTTTCCATAGTACAAGGGCAAAATGGTTATTTTTGCCTAAGTAAAGATTATGAAGCATTATGATCATAAAATGATTTATATGAGTGAATTTTGTTGTTATAGATCAAGAAGAGCGCGAAATTAACCTTGACCGGGGAAAAGGCAAGGTTTCGGATTAAACCGTAAATTTACACATTTTGCACCGAGGTAAGTTTATGTGTAAACTATTCATTTCGAATATACATGTTGTTAATAAATGGTGCATTGTGTGAATAGAATTATTCAAGTTGTTAATATCTATTGAGATGAATTCAATAGTTATTGAGTAATTCCCGTGTGAGTTTAATTATAGATTAATGGTGGGCTATGTGCGATACCAACGTAAATACTCTTCATGGTGGGCTAAGTGCGATACCACCTTACTATTCATTCACGATGGGATGTGTGCGATACCATCGTTGATATTATCATTTGGTGGGCTAAGTGCGATACTATCGTAATTATTCTTGTTGGTGGGCTTTGTGCGATACCACCCTAATTATAGGTCAATGGTGGGCTATGTGCGAAACACCGAGTGTTTGGTATTATTTCAATGGTTCATTGAGGAATTGTTTAAGTGTTTGTTTCATGTGGCTTTGTGGCGATAAGTGCAGGGAATGTATGCCATTAAATGTGAGCATTATGCTTGTTATATGGTTGGAATGTGGTAAGAGATGAATTGAGTAAGCATGAGTATAGATTGAGGATTGATCTTGCTTAGTACATATTGCTATTTATTGACTAGTATGTGTTATGATGTTTATTGTTTACATGTAAACTTACTAAGCTTTAAAGCTTACTCCCTTTCTTTTTCCCTTGTTTTATAGTGTCAAAGGGCCGAGTCGGGATACGAAGATAATTGGAAGATCACCCACACTATCAGCCCATATCGGTATAACTAGACTTAGTATTTTGAGTATGGCATGTATAGGGGCTAGACTAGGTGAATTATTTTGTTATTTTGGCCCAGTATGTATTGGCTCCCTTAAGGATGAATTCTTTTGTATATTGCCATAGTTGATGGCTCATTATGTTTAAGATATGAAACATGAGGTTATTCAAGAAAGTGTTGTTGCACAAATTGAGTTGCTTGATGATGTGTTGAATGGAATTATGTTGTGTGAGCTAGGGTGGAAAAAAGAGCTTGGCAAATAGCCTTGTTTATGTCCACACGGGTAGGCACACGGGTGTGTGTCTAGGCCGTTTGTGACACACGGTCAGTCCCATGGGTGTGTGAATAGGCCGTGTGTCCCCTGCATGTTAGTGTTTCAAGTCCGTGTCGACCACGGGCTAGCCACACGGGCGTGTGCTTAGGCCATGTGTCCCTTATGAGATTGCCGATGTCCCAAAATGAATACCTGGTTTTTTTACACACGGCTAGGACACGGGCGTGTCTAGGCCGCGCGTGGAGCACACGGGCCATGAACACGGGCATATGTCTGGCCATGTGAAAACCCCTGTAGGTTTGAAATGAAAATAAATCCCACACGGGGTAGGGACATGGGCGTGTGCGACCACACGGGCGTGTCCCATTTCACACGAGCGTGTGGCCCCTGTTTAGACAAAAAAATTTAAGTGCACAAAAGTTCCCTGGTTGGGTTCCAAAACCTCTCGTATGCTCAAATAAGGCCTCGCAGACCCTTAATGAGAAGTGTTAAGATGGGATGAAGTTTTATAACTTAAAGTTGTACGACCAAGTGAGTTGAGTACGGTAACGCCTCGTACCTAGTTCCGGCTTAGAATACAGGTAAGGTTGTTACATTTAATGGTATCAGAGCCATGGTTTAGTCGGTTCTCAGACTACCGTAGCGTTTGTTAGAGTCTAGCTATACATGCCATAAGCGTATATTGATAGTGTGGTGGCTTCTGAAAATTTGAAACTTTTTTTTATATAGTAAATGGATCCCGATCGAGTGGCTACTGATGACGCAGCTAGTAATGCGCCGGCTCCCGTGCAAGGGACCACGCCTGTAGGGAGTGGACCCGAGACTATGGGTCGAGGAGAAGAGGCCCGTGAAGCCTTTCTCCAAATGATGAGTAATTGGTACATGGAGTATGTACGAGCAAACCCTAATGCTTAACCTTCTCCACCCCCCTCAGCCAGTTCCAGTGGCTCCTCAAGGTATAGATTTAGTGAGGATGACCAAACCCCCGGTAGACAAGATTCAGAAGCAAGGGGCTGAGGACTTCAGAGCTAATATAGACGATGACCCTGAGAAGGTAGAGTTCTGGCTTGAGAACTCGATGAGGGTATTTGATGAACTCTCCTACGCACCTGAGGAGAGCTTAAAATGTGTCGTGTCGTTGCTGAGGGACTCGGCATACCATTGGTGGAAAACGTTGACGTCGTTGGTCCCAAGGGAGAGAGTGACATGGGACTTCTTTTTGGAAGAGTTCCGAAAGAAGTATATAAGTCAGAGGTTTGTGGACCAGAAACGGAAAGAATTCGTTGAATTGAAGCAAGGAAAAATGACTGTGGCAGAATATGAGCGCGAGTTTGTTAGGCTCAGCAAGTATGCACAAGAGTGCATGTCTACAGAAGCTATTTTGTGCAAGAGGTTTGAAGATGGACTGAATGAGGATATCAGACTTCTAGTTGGGATTTTAGAATTAAAAGAGTTTGTAATGTTGGTTGATAGGGCATGTAAGGCCGAAGAACTGAATAAGGAAAAGAGGAAACCTGTGAGTGAGGCCCGGGATGCAAGAAAAAGACCGATGAGTAAATCATACCAAGCTCAATCGAAGAGGTCCAAGGAAGTAAACCCTCGAACGACTGCATCAGTTGGATACTCACATAGAGATCAAGGTAATACCTACTTGGGCTCAAGAGTTCAAGCCACTTCGATGGCAAGTGTGGGCAATCTGAAGTCCAAACCGGAGTGTCCAAATTGTGGTAGGCAGCACACTGGGGAGTGTTGGGGAAACAACCAGAATTGTTATAAGTGTGGTTCCTCCGATCATTTTATTCGAAATTGTCCTGAGAGGGATGACAAGGAAAGGAAGCAAGAGATAAGATCTAGCAATGTATCTTCAAAGGGTAGATCACAAAAGAACCCAGGAGGTGGGACTAGTGGTAAAAGTACGCCTCGAGATTCTACTATGAGACCAGAGGGTCGGGCACCTGCAAGGACTTATGCCATTCGCGCTCGCAAAGAGGCATCATCTCCAGACGTGATAACGAGTACTTTTTCTCTTCATGACACTTTTGTTATTGCTTTGATTGATCTGGGGTCTACCCATTCTTACAGTTGCATGAAATTGGCATCTAGTATGAGCATGATTGTTGAATCTACGGAATTTGTAGTAAAAGTGTCAAACCCGTTAGGCAAACATGTGCTAGTTGACAAGGTGTGTAGGAATTGTCCTTTGACAATTAGAGGTCATTGTTTTCCGGCAAACCTTATGTTGTTGTCGTTTGATGAATTTGACTTGATTCTTGGTATGGATTGGTTGACTGCCCATAATGTTTTAGTGAACTGTGGTAGCAAGTTTACTAAATTAAAATGTGAAAATGGAGATGTCATTCGGGTTGAATCAGGTAAATCGAATAGTTTGCCTATGATAATTTCAACTATGGTAGCCGAGAAATACTTGAGGAAAGGATACGAGTCCTATCTCGCCTTTTTTCTGAATACTCAAGAGTCAGAGGTAAAGATTGAATCAGTGCCGGTGGTATGCGAATATCCAGATGTGTTTCCGGAAGAGTTACTCGGGTTACCTCCAGTTAGAGAGGTCGAGTTTGGGATTGAGTTAGTTTCGGGAACGGCACCTATCTCAGTTGCTCTGTATAGGATGGCACCATTGGAGTTGAAAGAATTGAAGGTTCAGTTGCAAGAGTTAACGGACAAGGGTTTTGCAAGACCGAGCTATTCACCGTGGGGTGCTCCGGTACTTTTTGTGAAGAAGAAAGATGGGTCGATGAGATTGTGCATAGACTACAGACAATTCAAAAAAGTGAACGTGAAAAATAAGTAACCTTTGCCAAGGATAGATGAATTATTTGACCAACTGAAGGGAGCTACAGTGTTCTCCAAGATAGATTTAAGGTCTTGTTATTATCAGTTGAGGGTTAAAGATCAAGATGTGCCAAAAACTTCATTTCGGATGAGGTATGGCCATTATGAGTTTCTTATCATGCCATTTGGCTTAACGAATGCTCCTGTGATTTTCATGGACTTGATGAATCGCATCTTCCGACCGTACTTGGACAAGTTTGTAGTCATTTTATTGACGACATATTAGTCTATTCTCGGGATGAGAGTGAACATGCGGAGCAACTGAGAATTGTTTTGCAGACTTTAAGAGACAAGTAGTTGTATGCTAAATTTAGCAAGAGTGAGTTTTGGCTCCAAGAGGTCGGATTCCTGGGACACATTGTGTCGGGTGATGGTATTAGAGTTGATCCGAGTAAGATCTCGGCTATTGTAGAGTGGAAACCTCCAAGAAATGTGTCGAAAGTCAGAAGCTTTTTGGGTTTAGCGGGGTACTACAGACGGTTCGTAAAAGGGTTTTCCATGATTGCTACCCCAATGACGAAACTATTGCATAAGGATGTCAAGTTTGAATGGACTGAGAAATGCCAACAGTGCTTCGAGAGACTGAAAACATTGTTGATGAAGCGCCGATTTTAGTGCAACTTGAGTCGGGCAAGGAGTTTGTGGTATATAGTGATGCATCATTTAATGGGCCCGACTATGTGTTGATGCAAGAAGGCAAGGTAGTAGCTTACACCTCGAGACAGCTAAAATCGCACGAGAAGAATTATCCGACTCATGATTTGGAGTTGACTGCGATTGTTTTCGCATTAAAGATTTGGCGACATTATTTATATGGTGAAAAGTGTCGAATCTTCACCGATCATAAGAGTTTGAAGTACTTAATGGACCAAAAGGATTTGAATTTGCGACAACGGCAGTGGCTTGAATTATTGAAGGACTATGAGCTAGTAATTGATTATCATCCAGGGAAAGCAAATGTAGTGGCGGATGCCTTGAGTAGAAAATCTCTGTATTCTTTGAGGGCCATGAGTACAGGCTTAGCATTGTCTGATGATGGTGCTATATTAGACGAGTTGAAGGCTAGATCATTATTTGCTCAACAGATATGTGAGGCTCAAAAGAATGATAATGAGATGCAAGCTAAGAGAGTTAAGTGTGAATCGGGAACTGATTCTGACTTTCGAGTGAGTTCGGATGGTTGCTTGATGTTTCATGACAGGATTTGTGTACCAAAAGATGATGAGTTGATCCGAAAAATTTTACGTGAAGCACACAGTGGTCATTTGTCAGTACATCCTGGTAGCACAAAAATGTACAATGATTTGAAGCAATTTTATTGGTGGCCGGGTATGAAAAGAGACATCTTTGAGTTCGTGACAAGATGTTTGATCTGTTAGTAAGTGAAAGCCGAGCATCAAGTACCTTCGGGATTGCTTCAGCCAGTGATGGTTCCTGAGTGGAAGTGGGATCGAATCACTATGGATTTTGTGACGGGGTTGCCTATGACTCCACAAAAGAAAGATGCTGTGTGGGTTATTGTTGATAGACTAACGAAGTTGGCTCACTTTATACTGGTGCGTGTTGATTATGCTCTTGATAGGTTGGCCGAGTTGTATATTGCTGAGGTGGTGAGATTACATGGAGTGCCTGTATCTATTATCTCGGATAGAGATCCGAGATTTACTTCGAGGTTTTGGAAGAAGTTGCAGGAGGCCTTGGGTACAAGGTTGAATTTTAGTACTGCGTTCCATCCTCAAACTGACGGCCAATCTGAAAGAGTAATTCATGTTCTTGAGGATATGCGCCAATGCTGTGTGTTAGAGTTCGGAGGTAGTTGGGAAAGATATCTACCTTTGGTTGAGTTTGCTTATAACAACAGTTATCAGTCGAGTATACGGATGGCACTGTACGAAGCTTTATATGGTCGTAAGTGCCGGACTCCTTTGTATTGGACTGAGCTTGGTGAGAAGCAAATTCATGGGGTCGATCTAGTTAAAGAGACCGAGGAGAAAGTGAAAGTGATTGGTGATAGTCTGAAAGCTGCTTCAGACCGACAAAATTCGTATGCAGATTTGAAAAGGAAAGAAATCAAGTTTCAGGTGGGCGACAAAGTATTTCTAAAAGTATCTCCGTGGAAGAAAATATTGAGATTTGGTCATAAGGGCAAATTGAGTCCACGATTCATAGGACCGTATGAGATTACCAAAAGGATTGGGCCAGTGGCATACCGGTTGGGTTTGCCGGTAGAGTTAGAGAGAATGCACAACGTGTTTCATGTATCGATGTTGCGGCGATATTGTTCCGATCCTTCGCATGTAATCCCTCCATCGAAAATTGAGATACGACCGGACATGACTTATGAAGAGGAACCAATTAAGATTATGGCTCGGGAAGTTAAATAGTTGAGGAATAAGAGTATAGCTTTAGTGAAGGTGTTATGGCAAAAACACAGTGTAGAAGAGGCTACGTGGGAACCGGAAGAAGCCATGAGAGAACAATATCCAAACCTTTTTATCGGTAAGATTTTCGAGGGCGAAAATCTCTAAAGGAGGGGAGAGTTGTAACAGCCCGATTTTGGGGCTAGTCGGATTAGCGGTTTTGAGACCACTAATTCGAGGTTGAGGAAAATTATTTTGGTATTATTTTATGTGTTATAACATGTTTATAATAATGCATGGGAATTTTGGTGCTTTAATTTTAACGATTGAATGCTTAATTGTGAAAAAAGGACTAAATGGCATAAAGTGCGAAAGTTCTATTTTTCAAGGTAGAGGTGTCTAATAACCATGGAATATTAAATTGAAAGTCCTTAAAGTGCAATTAGGCCATATAGAGTGTGTTGGTCGGCCATAGGAAGCAAGGGGACAAGAGCATTAATTTTAGTCAAAATTTGGTGACATTAGGTGATAAAAAATGAATAAAATAAGATGAATAAAACAGTTGTCATCTTTTACTATTCACACTTCTTCTCCATCGAAAATTGAAGAGAGAATAGGGGTTTTTGAAGTTCAAATTTTCAGCTACATCTCATCCTTGCAAGTAAGTCATTTTGATGATCATTTTTTAATGATTTTTTGTACTTTTAGAGTCCCCAAAGCTTAAGCTAGCTAATGAGGGGACTAATTTGTTAAATGGTTGAAAGTTTAGGGACTTTCCATGAGAGTGTTCATGTTGTTTGCTGAGTTTTTATGGAGGAAAATGAATGATAGTGAGTTATGGAACAACTTTTGTGAAAGGTGTTGGCATGAAAACACCTAAATAGGACTTGGATGCAAAGATTGAAATTGTGTAATAAATGCATGAAATAAATGGTTTTGTGAGTTGTTGAAAGAGGAATAAATGTTCAGCTAGGCTTGTTTAATGAGAAAATGTGTTGAAAAATGATTTACGAGCCTAGGGGCAAAATCGTAATTTTTCCATAGTACAAAGGCAAAATGGTCATTTTTGCCTAAGTAAAGATTATGAAGCATTATGATAATAAAATGATTTATATGAGTGAATTTTGTTGTTATAGATCAAGAAGAGCGCGGAATTAACCTTGACCGGGGAAAAGGCAAGGTTTTAGATTAATCCGTAAATTTACACATTTTGCACCGATGTAAGTTTATGTGTAAACTATTCATTTCGAATATACATGTTGTTAAAAAATTGTGCATTGTGTGAATAGAATTATTCCTGATTGAGATGAATTGAATTCAATAGTTATTGAGTAATTCCCGTGTGAGTTTAATTATAGATTAATGGTGGGCTATGTGCGATACCATCGTAAATACTCCTCATGGTGGGCTAAGTGCGATACCACCTTACTATTCATTCACGATGGGATGTGTACGATACCATCGTTTATATTTTCATTTGGTGGGCTAAGTGCGATACCACCATAATTATTCTTGTTGGTGGGCTATGTGCGATACCGCCCTAATTATAGGTCAATGGTGGGCTATGTCCGAAACACCGAGTGTTTGGTATTATTTCAATGGTTCATTGAGGAATTGTCTAAGTGTTTGTTTCATGTGGCTTTGTGGTGATAAGTGTAGGGAATGTATGCCATTAAATGTGATCATTATGCTTGTTATATGGTTGGAATATGGTAAGAGATGAATTGAGTAAGCATGAGTATAGATTGAGGATTGATCTTGCTTAGTACATATTGCTATTTATTGACTAGCATGTGTTATGATGTTTATTGTTTACATGTAAACTTACTAAGCTTTAAAGCTTACTCCCTTTCTTTTTCCCTTGTTTTATAGTGTCAAAGGGCCGGGTCGGAGTACGAAGATAATTGGAAGATCACCCACACTATCAGCCCATCTCGGTATAACTAGACTTAGTATTTTGAGTATGGCATGTATAAGGGCTAGACTAGGTGAATTATTTTGTTATTTTGGCCAAGTATGTATTGGCTCCCTTAAGGATGAATTCTTTTGTATATTGCCATAGTTGATGGCTCATTATGTTTAATAAATGAAATATGAGGTTATTCAAGAAAGTGTTATTGCACAAATTGAGTTGCTTGATGATGTGTTGAATGGAATTATGTTGTGTGAGCTAGGGTGGAAAAAAGAGCTTAGCAAATAGCCTTGTTTATGTCCACACGGGTAGGCACACGGGCGTGTGTCTAGGCCGTGTGTGACACACGGTCAGTCCCATGGGTGTGTGACTAGGCCGTGTGTCCCCTACATGTTAGTGTATCAAGTCAGTGTCGACCACGGGCTAACCACACGGACGTGTGCTTAGGTCGTGTGTCCGTTATGAGATTGCTGACGTCCTAAACAGAATACCCAGGTTTTTACACACGGGCTAGGACACGGGCGTGTCTAGGCCGTGTGGAGCACACGGGCCATGAACACCGGCGTGTGTCCGACCGTGTGACAACCTCTGTAGGTTCAAAATGAAAATAAATCCCATACGGGGTAGGGACTTGGGCGTGTGGGACCACACGGGTGTGTCCCATTTCACACGGGCGTGTGGCCCCTATTTAGACAAAAATTTTTAAGTGCACAAAAGTTCCCGGTTGGGTTCCAAAACCCTTCGTATGCTCAAATAAGGCCTCGTAGACCCTTAATGAGAAGTGTTAAGATGGGATGAAGTTTTATAACTTAAAGTTGTACGACCAAGTGAGTTGAGTACGGTAACGCCTCGTACCCGGTTCCGGCTTAGAATACGGGTAAGGGGTGTTACACACGACCTTGAGCTAGCCGCAATTGTGTTTGCTTTAAAGATTTGGCATCACTATCTTTTTGGTGAAAAATGCCATGTATTCTCGGATCACAAAAGTCTAACATATTTGATGATTCAGAAAGATTTGAATCTACGACAGAGAAGATGGTTAGAGCTGTTGAAAGACTACGAGCTTGTGATAGATTATCATCCGGGTAAAACAAATGTTGTAGCTGATGCATTGAGTCGAAAGTCACTGTTTGCATTACGTGTGATGAATGCTCATTTAGACTTGTCTGATGATGGTTCAGTTTTGGCTGAATTGAAAGTGAAACCGTTGTTTTTACAACAAATACGTGATGCTCAGAAAGTTAATAATGAAATGCTAGCGAAACGAGCTCAGTGTAATTCAAATTCCGAATATGAATTTTGAGTTGATGTTGATGATTGTTTGAGATTTCCAGATTGGATTTGTGTTCCGAGAAATCCAAAGTTGATTTAGTTGATTTTGAAAGAAGTGCATTGTAGCCACCTATCTGTTCATCCGGGAAGTACAAAGATGTACTATGATTTAAAGCAACATTATTGGTGGTCTGGTATGAAACGAGACATCTCTGACTTTGTTTCGAAATGTTTAGTCTGTCAGCAAGTTAAAGCTGAACATCAAGTGCCATCTGGTTTGTTACAACCGATAATGATTCCTGAATGGAAATGGGATAGAGTGACGATGGATTTTGTTTCTGGGTTGCCTTTAACTCCGAGAAAGAAAGATGCAATTTGGGTTGTAGTTGACATATTAACGAAATCGACCCATTTCATTCCGGTACGATCTGATTACTCACTTGATAAATTAGCTGAGCTATACATTTCCGATATTGTGAGATTACACGGGGTACCACTATCTATTGTGTATGATAGAGATCCGAGGTTTACTTCACGATTTTGGAAGAAACTCTAAGAAGCTTTAGGTACTAAATTTCATTTTAGTACAACTTTTCATCCACAGACGGATGGTCAATCCGATCGAATTATTCAGATTCTCGAGGATATGCTGAGATGTTGTATTCTTGAGTTTAATGGTACGTGGGAACAATATTTGCCATTGATTGAGTTTGCGTATAATAATAGTTTTCAGTCGAGCATCAAAATGACACCTTATGAGGCTTTGTATGGATGCAAATGTCGAACACCTTTGTATTGGTCTGAGCTCAGTGAAAATAAGATACACGGGGTTGATTTGATTAAAGAAACTGAACAGAAAGTGAAAGTGATTCGTGATAGTCTGCAAGCTGCCTTTGATCGTTAGAAATCTTATGCAGATTTGAAACGAAAAGATATCAAATTTGAGACCGGTGATAAAGTGTTCTTGAAAGTGTCTCTGTGGAAGAAAATACTCCGATTTGGACGTAAATGCAAATTGAGTCCGAGGTTCATCGGGCCGTATGAGATCATTGAACGAATTGGGCCTGTTGCATATAGATTGTTGTTGCCACCGGAATTAGAAAAGATTCATAATGTGTTTCACGTGTCAATGCTTCGTAGATACAGATCTGACTTATCACATGTGATTACTCCGTCTGAGATTGAAATCCAATCCGATATGACTTACGAAGAAAAATTGATTCGTATTTTGGCTCGTGAGGTTAAAGAATTGAGAAACAAGAAATTTCCGTTAGTAAAAGTATTGTGGCATCGACACGGAATAGAAGAGGCTACGTGGGAGCCTGAAGATGCAATGAGACAACAATATCCGAATCTATTTAATGGAAAGATTTTCGGGGACAAAAATCCCTAACGGGGGAGAATTGTAACAGTCTGGTTTAGACCCTAGTCAGAATAGTGGTTTCGGGACCACAAATCCGAGTCTAAAAATATTTTAATATTATTTTCTGTGCTTACAGCATGTGATTAAGCATGTGTGAAAGTTTCGTGAAATAATTTATCCGTTTGTGTGCTTAATTTGATAAAAAAAGACTAAATCACGTAAAATGCAAAAGTGACTTGCTATTTGTTAAAGGGCTATATCGACATGGCTTTATAAGTATGAGGTCCTTATAATGCAATTGGACCATTTGAATTATGGATGGACATTAAGGTACATAGTTAGTGGAATTTTAATGTTGTTATTAAAAGGTTAATTAAGTAAATTAGTTAATAATATACATTATAATAAAACAAAAGCTTAATAATAAGCCATTTATTTTTGGGTGTTCATCCACCGAATATTGAAAAGAAAAAGAGGTTTAAAGCTTTTACTGTAACATCCCGATTTAGGGCCTAGTCGGAATAGTGGTGTGAGACCACAAATCCGAGGCATAAGTATGAGTTTTTGAGGTCTATGCCATGTTTGCATGCTAGTGTGAAAGTTTCATGAAGCAATTTTGTTAAATTGTGGATGAACTGTCCAAAAGGACTAAATTGCAAAAGTTGTAAAATGTGAGATTCTAGAAGCTATTTGTGTGAAATTGCTTTAGAATATCAATTAGAAGTCCTTAATGAGTAATTTTCACAATTTCTAATTTTTGGACAAATTTGGGCATGGATGAGTTAAATTAGGAAGTTTGTCAAAAAGGGTATTTTGGTCATTTGACAATTAAATGATTAAAATAGGAGAAAAGATGACAAAATTCATTCATCTTCTTCTCCAAGGCTGCATTAAAATTTGAGAGAAGCCATTGTTAGGGCTCTTCAACTTTTCAAGCTAGCTAGTAAGTGTATTCTAGCCCGTTTTTGATATTCTTCGTATTTTTGAAGTCCTAGTAGCATGAGTAAGCTATTTTTAGCTATATGATGAGCTAAAATGGATGTTTAAAAATGTACCCACGTATGACATGCATGTATTTTGATGGTTTATGGAAGAATATGAAAGTTTGATGTTGTAGAAACATCTTTTACTAAGTGAATTCCATGAAAAATGCATGTAGGGACTAGTTTGTGAAAGTCTTGAGTTTGGTCATACATGTGAGAATTAGTGAGAATTGATGATAGCTTTAATTGAGTAAGTGATTCGGCTAAGCATGAAAGGCTAGAAAGTTGAATAAAAAATCACTTTACGGGCCTTGGGGCAAAAGTGTAAATATGAGAAAGATTAGGGGCAAAATGGGGATTTTGCTAAAGTATGAGATAAAGGTCAATTTAGTCAATGTGTATATTGAATGTGTTGATTTGTCATTATAGATCAAGAAAGACGAAGCCCGGATCGAAACCGAGACAAGGGCAAGGTCGTGGACTAAATTGCACATCTCCATACTTTTTGAGTATCGAGGTAAGTTTACGTATAAACGATGCATTATGCGTATACTTTGTAAATGCTAGCTAGAGTATAGCATGGTTGAGAACCTATATGGTTCATGTGGAATGAATGAGTTAGTTATAGTGAACGAGTGAATGAATGAACTACAAAGTAGATATGTGAATGCGTAGTGATAATGCTTGATGGTAAGCTAAGTGCGATGCTACCCCAATACTTATCAACGATGAGCTGGGCTATGTGCGACGCTATCGCTAAGTATATTGTTTAGTGGGCTAAGTGCGATACCTCTATGATTACCTTATTGGTAGGCTAAGTGCGATACTACCTTATTGTATCGATTGTGGTAGGCTAAGTGCGAAACCACCGAGATGGTTAGTGGATGTATTAGTGAGTAGGGTAGATGTGTGGATGTGTTATTGTGAAATAATGATGTGTTGTATATTGTGTAAATGCGATATTAAATACAGGGGTGCATGTCAATGGTTATGAGTATGTGACTCATGATGTGTTGGAAATGTGGTAAGAGATAGAAAGAGTAAGCATAGTTGTGAATTACTTATGTTAGTATAATGCTAATTGTTGTTTAGCTTATATTATGATGCTTAATTGTTTATGTGTAAACTCACTAAGCTCAAAGCTTACCCCCTTTCTTTTCCCTTGTCTTATAGAGTAATAGAGTTGAATCGAGATACGTGGATCAATTGGAAGATCGCCTACACTATCAGCACACTCTGGTACATTGGATTAAACGTTTTGTATATGGCATGTATAGGGGCTAGACAAGTTAGTGATTTTTGGTTGTAAATGGCTAAGTCATGTTGGCCTTTAGATGGATAATCTATTTTGTATAATGCCATAGTTGTTGGCTATTTTATTATATGAAAAGATGTAGTTATCCATGTAAGATTGTGTTTGAAATTGAGTTGATTATGGATGTGTTGAATAAGTACATGTTGTGTATGCTAGGGGGTGAGAAGGGGCATGACAAATAGCTTTGTTCTTGTCCATGCGGGTAGACACACAGGCGTGTGTCTAGACCATGTGTGACACACGGTCAGCCCATGGGCGTGTGACTTGGCCGTGTGTCCCCTGCATGTTAGTATTTTAAGTCAGATTAGACCACGGACTAGTCACACGGGCATTTTAAAACTTGGGGTGTTACATTTAGTGGTATCAGAGCCATGGTTTAATCGGTTCTAGGACTGCCGTAGCGGGTGTAAGAGTCTAGCTATACATGCCATAAGTGTACAATGATATTGTGGTGGTTTCTGATGATTTTAAACCTTGTTTTATATAGTATATGGATCCCGATCAATCGACTGCTGATGAAGCAGCTAGTAATGTGCCGACTCTGCGCAGAGCCGCGCTGTGAAAGTGGACCCGAGGTTGGGGTCAAGGGAAGAGGCTCGGGAAGCCTTTCTCCAGATGATGAGTAATTGGTACTCGGATTATGTTCGAGCGAACCCTAATGCTCAACCTCCTCCACCTCCTCCTATTCCTCGGCCAAATCCAGTGACTCCTCAAGGTAAAGATGTAGTGAGGATATCGAAACCCCCGGTGCATAAGATTAGGAAACACGGGGCTGAGGAGTTTAGAGCTAAGGTAGATGATGACCCTGAAAGGGCGGAGTTCTGGCTAGAGAACTCAATGAGAGTGTTTGATGAACTCTCATGTACACCAAGAGAGCTTGAAGTGTGCTGTGTCTTTGATGAGGGGCTCGGCATACCATTGGTGGAAGATGTTGATGTCAGTAGTCCCGAGAGAGCGGGTGACGTGGGATTTCTTTATGGAAAAGTTCTGGAAGAAGTACATAAGCCAACGATTTACTGATCGAAAAAGGAAGGAATTCTTTGAGTTGAAGTAAGGAAGAATGTCAGTAGCAAAATATGAGCGTGAGTTTGTTAGGCTTAGCAAATACGCCCAAGAATGTGTGTCGACGGAGACCATTCTGTGTAAGAGGTTCGAAGATGGACTGAATGAGGATATCAAACTCCTAGTTGGTATTTTGGAGTTGAAAGAGTTTGTTGTGTTGGTCGAGAGGGTAAGTAAGGCCGAAGAGTTGGGTAAAGAAAAGAGAAAGGGCTGTGAGTGAAGCCCGAGATGCGAGAAAGAGGCCAATGGGTAAGTCGTACCAAGCCCAGTCGAAAAGATCCAGGGAAGTGAATCCTCGAGCGACAGCATCAGTGGGATATTCACATCGAGACTTGGACCACACTCGTCTGGGTTCGAGGGTCCAAGCTATCTCGATGGAAAGTGTGGGCAATACGAAAAACAAACCGAAGTGTCCAAATTGTGGTAGACATCACACCGAAGAGTGTTGGGGAAACAATCAAAAATGTTATAAGTGTGGTTCCCCTGACCACTTTATCTGAAATTTCCCTGATAGGGATGATAAGGAAGAGAAACAAGAGATGGGACCTAGTGATGTGTCTACAAGGGGTAGACCACCAAGGAACCCGAGAGGTGGGAATAGTGGTAGAGGTGCGTCCAGAGACTCTGCTGTGAGACCGGAGGGTCGGGCACCTGCGAGGGCTTATGCCATTCGCGCCCGTAAAGAGGCATCATCCCTAGATGTAATAACGGGTACTTTTTCTCTCTATGACACCTTTGTTATTGCTTCAATTGATCCAGGGTCTACTCACTCTTATATTTGCATGAGATTTGCATCTAGTTTGAGTATGACCGTTGAGTCTACGGACATTGTGGTTAAGGTGTCAAACCCGTTAGGAAAATACGTGTTAGTGGACAAGGTGTGTAAGAATTGTCCTTTGTTGATTAAGAGTCATTGCTTTTCGGCAAACCTTATGTTGTTGCCGTTTGATGAGTTTGACTTAATCCTTGGGATGGATTGGTTGACTACCCATAGTGTCTTAGTGAACTGTGGTAGTAAGTTTATCGAATTGAAATGTGAGAGTGGAGATGTTGTTCGGGTTGAATCGGTGGATCGGATAGTCTACCAGGTGATGATTTCTTCCCTAGTGGTGAGAAATGTTTGAGAAAAGGGTGTGAGTCCTATCTCACCTTTATTTTGAATACTCAAGAGGTTGGAGTAAAATTTGATACAGTGCCGGTGGTATATGAGTATCTGGATGTATTTCCGGAAGAGTTACCCGGATTACCTCTAGAGAGAGAGGTCGAGTTTGGGATTGAGTTAGTTCCGGGAACGGCACCTATTTCAATTGCTCCGTATAGAATGACACCTTTAGAGTTGAAAGAACTGAAGGTTCAGTTGCAAGAGTTGACAGATAAGGGTTTTGCAAGATCGAGCTACTCACCGGGGGGTGCTCGGGTACTATTTGTGAAAAAGAAAGATGGGTCTATGAGGTTGTGTATAGACTATAGGCAACTTAACAAAGTGACGGTGAAGAATAAGTATCCTTTAACAAGAATTGATGATCTTTTTCATCAACTGAAAGGAGCTACAGTGTTCTCCAAGATCGACCCGAGGTCTGGTTATTACCAGTTGAGAGTGAAAGAGCAAGATGTGTTGAAAACTGCATTTCGAGCAAGGTATGGCCATTATGAGTTTTTGGTCATGCCGTTTGGTTTAACGAATGCACCTGCAATTTTTATGGATTTGATGAACTATGTCTTTCGACCGTATGTGGATAAGTTTGTGGTTGTCTTCATTGATGACATATTAATCTATTCTCGGGATGAGAACGATCATGAGGAACATTTGAGAATTGTCTTGCAAACTTTAAGAGATGAGCAGTTATATGCTTTGTTTAGCAAGAGTGAGTTTTGGCTCCGAGAGGTTGGATATTTAGGACACGTATTGTCGGGTCATGGTATTCGAGTCGACCCGAGTAAGATTTCGGCTATTGTGGATTGGAAACAGCCGAGGAATGTGTCAGAAGTTAGAAGCTTCTTGGGACTAGCGGGATATTACAGACGTTTCGTAAAGGGGTTCTCAGTGATTGCTACCCCGATGACGAAATTGTTGCATAAGGATGTCAAGTATGATTAGACGGAGGCATGTCAACAGAGTTTTGAGAGATTGAAAACATTGTTAACTAAGGTGCCAGTTTTGGTTCAACCAGAATCGGGGAAAGAGACGCGTCGTTTAATGGTCTCGGTTGCATGTTGATGCAAGAGGGTAAGGTAGTCGCTTACGCCTCGAGATAACTAAAATCGCACGAGAAGAATTATCGGACTCATGATTTGGAGTTGGCTGGGATTGTTTTTGCGTTAAAGATTTGGCGACATCACTTATATGGTGAGAAGTGCCGAATCTTTACGGATCACAAGAGTTTGAAGTATTTGATGGATCAAAAGGATTTAAATTTGCGACAGAGGCGGTGGCTCGAGTTATTGAAAGACTATGAGTTAGTCATTGATTACCATTCCGAAAAAGCAAATGTAGTTGCGGATGCCCTGAGTAGGAAATCCTTTTATGCTCTAAGAGTTATGAGCACGAGTTTAGCATTGTCTGATGATGGTGCTATATTGGCAGAGTTGTGAGCTAAGCCACTGTTTGTTCAATAGATATGTGAGGCTCAAGAAAATGATAGTGAGATGCAAACTAAGAGAGTTAAGTGTGGATCAGAAAGTGACTCTGATTTTTGAGTGGGTTCGGATGGTTGTTTGTGTAACATCCTAGAATTGGGGTTCTGTGTTATGTGATATTCTATGTGTTTGGCTCATTTAGCTTGTTGTTTTGGTGTGTTTGGGGGTCTTGGGAAGGCACGGGTTTGAGTCGGAGCTTTGGTAAAATTTTTCTTTTAGGGCAAGTAAGAGAGAGAGCTAGCAGATGCCGGCTTTAAGGATAATTATTTGTGTTTGAGGACACAAGGATGAGCTTATGGTGGAGTGGATGTGGCTCACTTGTAGGAGCAGAGGGGGAGGAGTTCGAATCCCATCTGCTGCACTCTGGAGTTTAATTTCTTGTGTTCAAGGAGGGGAAGAGGTGGCATTCGGCTGGGACTCTACCATGGTGGTTGTGGAATGAGTCAAACAAATTCAAATGGATGGACAAGAGGAGTTTGAGAAGTTTGAATGGGTCAAACAATTCAAATTAGTGGATGGAGAGTGAATGAAGGAGAAAATCGTGGAAGGTGGGGAGAGAGGTGGAGTTTGGCCGAATGTTGTAAGGTGTGTAGGGGAGGATTTTCGATTTTAGCTAGGCTAGGTGTGTGTCAAATTTCCCTTGGTTCTTAGGCATTTCCATCCTAGTATTCTCGGTCATAGTGTGTAGGGAGGGACTGCCGAAACTTTCCAGTATGTGCATTTAGTGACTCTTTTTCTTATTCTTCAAGGGTTGCACTTTTGTTCTCTTGAGCATTGCCGAATTTTGAGTTACTTTTCTCCTCTTTTTCAATCGTTTTCTTTTATTTTCACCTAAGTCCATTTCTACCTTTTCTCCTCTCATCTTTTTCTCTTGAGACCTCCATAGCCGAATCTTTGTTTCCTTCTATTCATCTCTTTCACCCTTTCTTCACAAAGCCGAAACCATCTTCTTCTTCTACTACTTCTTTTTCTTCTTTTTCATCTCTTCTCCTCTACTTCTTTCTCCTCTAGCCGAATCTCTCTGGTAGCCATTTTGAATTGATTCTTATTTGAGTGTGTGCCATAGCCGAAACTTTGCTTTCTTCACTGCTTTCCATTTCTTTTCTTCTTAAGCCAAATCTCTTGTGTTCATCTCCTACAATTTGTTTTTTTTCACCATAACCGAACCCCTTGTCACCCCATTCTAAATCAATTTCTTTCTTATGGGTTCTCTTTTTCGTAACTGTTTACTCCATCACGTTGTGACTTGGTTCTTCTGCAATTCGTGATAGATTTTCGTTAGATAGGCCGAACGTCCTACAACCGAATCTTTGGTTGTGCAATTCCTCGTTTATTAAGGCGATCTAAGGAGGGGAGTGGACTCGTAGTCTCTACTCCTAAGTTCAAACAACGTGCTGTGTCGGCGGTTCGAGACTTTCCGCCGGGTTGTGGTAGAGAGCCGACATCTGTTTGGGATAGGCAGATAATGGTTATTCCCGCTAGTGAGAGTAGCAATGATCAGTAGTGTTTAGTCCTTCGCGTAGTGAAGTGTGTAATATTCGCACCATCTTTTGTTTGATTATTAATTGGTATGTGAATTGTTTAAAAGCTGAAACATCGGTAATGGCTGTTGAGTTACCCTTGGGGGGGTAAAATCGGAGATACCAGCTTAGTTACCTTTGATTGTGTCATGTAAATACCCTATCATGAATATATGTATGCTCTGATTATTCGATTTACATTGACATATGTTGCATTTATTATATTATGATTATATGATGCATGGGATTGGGATATGAGATTGATTAAAAGGGGAAGAGCATGTCAGTGGTTTGGTACCACATATATCAGTGGTTTGGTACCACATATATCATTGGTTTGGTACCACATATATCAGTGACTCTGTCACATTATTTCAGTGGTTTGGTACCACATTCAGTGGCTTGGTGCCACATATATGGAGTGTAGCGGATGGAGGGTTGATTGTAGAAATCCCCACAGGTGTGTTTGGCTGGTACGGGTGGTGTGTAGAGGATGGAATACTAGGTTGGGTTGGGTTGCATTGCATAAACTATTTGATATGCCAGGTTGTTAGGGCTACGGCCCAATTTGATTCGTATGGGCTTCGTCCAAATTCATTACCGTGAGGGCTAAGGCCCAATGTGCTTCTGTGGGCGTAGGCCCAGATTTCGTTCGTAAGGGGAATTACACAGTGAGTCCTCGTGACTCACCCCTCTTCTTAATTTTGCAGGTAACCCCTAGTTCGAGGATTTGGAGCCGAGGAGGACTCTGCGGTGGCCATGCATTACTTCTTTCGTAAACTCCGTTTTCTTTATTTGAACTTATTTTAAATTCGGGATTTTGTTATGTAATAAGGCCTCCGGGTTTTTAATTTGGGTTTTTGATTTAACGCGGTTATTATTATATCATGAAATGTTAAACACAGAGTTTTCCTAAAAATATAAATAATCATTTTTCGAAAATGTTGACAAGCGGATAACATGCAGATTAATAATTAAATTTAGAAATTTTCTTAGGACTAAAAACACTGTCTTCAAAATGTCACGTTTCAGAACACCACTAGTTCAGTTTTTCGTATCACAAAACCTGATTTCGACTGTTAGTGTTATTAATAAAAGTTTTTAAGAAAACCTTAAAACGGGATCTGATTTTTAAAATGAAAACAAAATGCGAAGTTTCTAAAATTTCTTTAAATAATCTTTCCTTGTGACATACCAGATCCGATCGTAACATTTAGGCCGGGTTTGGGGTGTTACAATTATGGTATCAGAGCCAAGTTGCAAAACTCGGCTGTGGAATGGGTTCAAAAACATTTTCCAAAATATGTTTGAAATATGGTTTAGAAAAGTATGTTTTTCTGGAAGTATGGCACCTGAGTCTTCGGCACCAATCCGTACTGTAAGTCTTCTGACTATTGGTTGATTAGTATGAAAAGATTTTTATTGTGTTGTGATTGCTAGTTATAGGAGATACAATTTTAGAGATCGAGACCTTTAGAAATACGATTTGCGAAAACCTACTTCTAATTCTATCTTCATAAGCTATTCGTTAATAAACAGTGGAACGATATACTAATTCATAAAATTTGTAACTAGATTAAGTCGATTCAGAAAACATGAGCGCTAGAGGACGTGGACGTGGTATACGTGGCCATGGTAGAGGCCGGGGTATTGAGGCTGAATCCTTGGAATCAGGACATGGGCCGGAAGGCGAAGTGCCAGCATCACCAGTAGTGGAAGCAGGGTCTGAAGATCAATCTGGAGGGGACGATGCTTTATCCCAAGCTATGCTGCGTGTTCTGGAGCGGGTTGCCGGAGCAAGCACGGGATCGGTAGCTCAGAAATCTATTCTTGAGCGACTTCGAGCAAACGAGGCTGAGATATTTAGAGGTATTTCTGTTGTGGCTCCAAACATAGCGGAATATTAGCTGGAAGCAGTCGAGCGGATTATGGATGATCTGGACTGCACGGCAGAGGAAAAGTTGAAAGGAGTAGTGTCCCTCCTTCGAGATGAGGCATACCAGTGGTGGCTCATGGTAAGGGATGGTACTCAAGTGGATCGTATTACCTGGGACTTCTTTAAGACAGCGTTCCAGGGAAAGTATATTGGGGCGAGTTATGTGTACGCTCAGAGAAAGGCATTTTTAAACTTGGTCCAGGGGAATAAGTCGGTGGCTGAGTATGAGGCGGAGTTCCTGCCTTTAAGCCGCTATGCACGGGGTATCATCGCAACTAGTTATGAGTGTTGTGTTCGGTTTGAGGATGGTCTGCAGGACGAGCTGCGGGTACTGATAGCTCCGTAACGGGAAAGAGAGTTTGCCATTTTGGTTGAGAAGGCAAAAATAGCCGAAGAGGTGAAGCGGTCTAAGAGGCAGAATCGGGATAAGGATAGGGGTAGGAATAAGAGGAACTTTGGGTCGTGAGGTCTGCTGGGGGTTTTCAAAAGAGGCCTAGGTTTGATGGGCCGGGTCGAGTTGCGATGCCTGTTACCGTTGGTCGGTCTCAACCGTGTGCTCGATGTGGGAAATTACATTCGGGGGAGTGTTGGGTAAGAAATAGAGGATGTTTCAGGTTTGGATCTATGGATCATCGGATAAGGGACTGTCCACAAGAGTTGGACAGGGCGCGGTTGGTAGGTCAGAGATATGCACAGTCCGGAAGAAGTGGGCAGCAGCCACCGAGAGGTCGTGGTCCGGTCAGAGGAGGAAATGGATTCGGTCGAGGGCATGGAGCACCGGGCAGAGGTGCTGGGAGTACAGATGCAAGACAGCCTGGGTTGGTTTATGCAGCTAGACGTCGAGAGGATGGCGATGCACCGGACGTCATAACCGGTACGTTCCTTATTTTTGATGTGCCCTTTACAGCTTTGATAGATATTGGGTCTACACATTCATATGTTGCTAGTACTGTGTCTGAGACTTTGAGCATTAAATCTGAGATTGCTGCTAGAGAAATATCTGTGGTTAGCCCTCTAGGACAATCTGTGGTGGTGAACAAGTTGATCAGGAATGTACATTTAGAAGTTCGAGGGGTAGTGTTTCTGGCAGACTTGATGGAATTGCCGTTCGGCGAGTTTGATTTAATCTTAGGCATGGACTAGCTAGTTAAGCATCGTGCCAACTTGGATTGTGCTGCTAAGCGCATGATATTGAAGACTCCCGAGGATAAGGAGGTGCTGGTGATAGGTGAGAGAAGGAATTACCTGTCCAATGTGGTGTCTGCACTAAAGGCTGAAAGGATGGTGCGAAAAGGGTGTGAGGCGTTCTTAGCTTTCATCAGTGCTTTGGAGGCCAAAGAATTGTCTGTAAGGGATGTTAGTACGGTGAAAGAGTTCTCAGACGTCTTTCCAGAAGAGCTTCCAGGGTTACCTCCGGATCGCGAGGTGGAGTTCGGCATTGATCTACTTCCGGGAACAACTCCGGTGTCCGTCGCCCCATATAGGATGGCGCCAAAGGAGCTGGTAGAACTTAAAGCTCAGATTCAGGAACTATTGGACCGTGGTTTTATCCGACCAAGTGTGTCTCCGTGGGGAGCGCCGATGTTGTTCGTTAAGAAAAAGGATGGGTCGATGCGGATGTGCATTGACTACAAGCAATTGAACAAGTTGACGATTAAGAAAAAATACCCGTTGCCAAGGATTGACGACTGCTCGATCACCGAGCGGCGCTTGGTCTTCTCGAAGATAGACTTGAGGTCGGGGTATCATCAGTTAAAGGTCAAGGAGGCGGATATTCATAAGACTGCTTTTCGAACTCGTTATGGTCACTACGAGTTCTTAGTGATGCCGTTCGGGTTAACAAACGAACCAACCGCATTTATGGATATGATGAACCGGGTATTCCAACCCTACCTGGATCGTTTTGTCGTAGTGTTCATAGATGATATCTTGGTATATTCAAGGACAGAGGAGGAGCATGATTCGCATCTTCGAATAGTTCTGCAGAATTTGAGAGAGAAGCAACTATATGCCAAGTTCAACAAGTGTGAATTTTGGTTGAGGGAAGTTACCTTTTTAGGGCATGTTGTTTCTGCCGAGGGGATTAGGGTTGATCCCCGAAAGATTGAAGCTATTTTGGATTGGAAACCGCCGAAGTCAGTAGCAGAAATTCAAAGTTTCCTTGGGTTAGCTGGGTACTACAGAAGGTTCGTTGAGGGATTGTCGTTGATTGCTGCACCATTAACCAAGCTATTATGGAAAGGGATACCGTTTGTATGGACTGATAAACAGCAGGAAAGCTTTGAGAGGTTGAAGAAGATTTTGACGGAGGCACCAGTGTTGATTCAGCCTGAGGCTGGAAAAGAGTTTGTCGTCTATTGTGATGCGTCGCACACAGGGTTAGGATGTGTGTTGATGCAAGAAGGGAAGGTGATAGCATATGCGTCTCGGTAATTAAGGCCACATGAGGTGAATTATCCCACTCATGATTTGGAGTTAGCTGCGGTAGTGTTCGCCCTGAAGATCTGGAGACACTACTTGTATGGAGAAAAGTCAATTATCTACACCGATCATAAGAGCCTGAAATATCTCCTTACCTAGAAGGAGTTGAATTCAAGGCAGCGGAGGTGGATTGAGCTATTGGAGGACTATGACTGCTCGATCGAGTATCACCCGGGTAAAGCTAATGTAGTGGCAGATGCATTGAGTCGTAAAGTGATATGGGATTTGAGGGCAATGTTTGCTCATCTCAGTTTGTATGAGGATGGAAGCTTGTTAGCTGAACTTCAAGTGAAGCCTTCATGGGTAGGTCAGATTAAAGAAAAGCAGTTGTTAGACGAAGTGTTAAGTTCTCGACTTCAGCAAGTGGAAGGTGGTGAAACAACGGATTTTGGTCTGAACAGTGAAGGGGTATTATGCTTTCGTGGAAAGGTTTGTATGTCGAAAGACTCTGAGTTGAGACAGATGATTCTGCGGGAGGCGCATAGTAGCCCATACGCTATGCACCCCAGTGGGAGTAAGATATATCAAGATTTGCGTGAACAATATTGGTGGCCAGGTCTGAAGCAAGAAGTTACCGAGTTTGTGAGTAAGTGCTTGACGTGTCAACAGGTGAAGGTAGAACACCAGTTGCCTTTGGGGTTACTGCAACCAGTAAAGATTCCACTTTGGAAGTAGGAGAGGATAACGATGGATTTTGTTAGTGGACTACCTCTTACGCCTACTAGGAAAGATTCGGTGTGGGTGATTATCGATCGGTTGACGAAGTCCACTCACTTCATACCGGTTCGAATCGACTATTCACTACAGAAGTTAGCCAAGCTGTATGTAGCAGAGATTGTGAGGTTACATGGGGTACCAGTGTCTATCATATCAGACAAGGACCGTAGGTTTACATCGCGATTTTGGAAGGCGTTACATAAAGCTTTAGGTACAAGACTGGATTTCAGCACGGCGTTTCATCCACAGACTGATGGTCAGTTAGAGAGAGTAATTCAGATTCTGGAAGATATGTTAAGGGGCTGTGTAATTGACTTCAGAGGTAGTTGTGAAGATTACCTGCCATTGGCTGAATTCGTGTACAACAATAGCTATCAATCCAGCATTCAGATGGCACCCTACGAAGCGTTGTATGGTCGTAGGTGTCGTACTCCTACCTACTGGACAGAGTTGGGTGAGCGAAAATTGTTGGGTCCGGAATTGATCTCAAAGACGGAGGAAAATGTTAAGTTGATTCGGGCTCAGTTAAAGGAAGCTTCCGACAGGCAGAAATCGTATGCAGATCTGAAGCGTAAGGAGATAGAATTCTCAGTGGAGGATCAGGTCTTTTTAAAAGTTTCACCTTGGAAGAAGGTTCTAAGATTTGGATGGAAAGGCAAGTTGAGCCCCAGATTCATCGGGCCTTATCGTGTGTTGAAACGTGTGGGAGCGGTAGCTTATCAGCTTGAGTTACCTCCGGAGTTGAACGGATACATGATGTATTTCATGTTTCAATGTTAAGGCGCTACTGTTCAGATCCGTCTCACATAGTGCCAGTGGAAGAAATTGAAATAAGACTCGATCCGTCTTTTGAAGAAGAACCAGTGCAGATCTTAGATCGAGATGTCAAGGTGTTGAGAAGAAAGTCGATTCCTTTGGTCAAGGTGTTATGGCGTAAACACGGTTTAGAAAAAGCCACGTGGGAGCCAGAAGATGTGATGCGGCAGCAATACCCTCACCTATTTTGATCAGGTAAATTTCGAGGCTGAAATTTCTTTAAGGGGGTGGAACTGTAACATCCTAGAATTAAGGGTTCTGCGTTTTGTGATATTCTATGTGTTTGGCTCGTTTAGCTTGTTGTTTTGGTGTGTTTGGGGGTCTTGGGAAGGCTCAGGTTCGAGTCGGAGCTTTGGTAAAATTTTTGTTTTAGGCAAGTAAGAGAGAGAGCTAGCAGATGCGGGCTTTAAGGATAATTATTTGTGTTTGAGGACACAAGGATGAGCTTATGGTGGAGTGGATGTGGCGTCACTTGTAGGAGCAGAGGGGAGGAGTTCGAATCCCATCTGCACACTCTGAGTTTAATTTTTGTGTTCAAGGAGGGGAAGAGGTGGCATTCGGCTGGGACTCTACCATGGTGGTTGTGGAATGAGTCAAACAAATTCAAATGGATGGACAAGAGGAGTTTGAGAAGTTTGAATGGGTCAAACAATTCAAATTAGTGGATGGAGAGTGAATGAAGGAGAAAATCGTGGAAGGTGGGGAGAGAGGTGGAGTTTGGCCGAATGTGGGAAGGTGTGTAGGGGAGCATTTTCGGTTTTAGCTAGGCTAGGTGTGTGCCAAATTTCCCTTGTTTCTTAGGCATTTCCATCCTAGTATTCTCGGTCACTGTGTGTAGGGAGGGAGTGCCGAAACTTTCCAGTATGTGCATTTAGTGACTCTTTTTCTTCTTCTTCAAGGGTTGCACTTTTGTTCTCTTGAGCATTGCTGAATTTTGAGTTACTTTTCTCCTCCTTTTCAATCGTTTTCTTTTATTTTCACCTAAGTCCATTTCTACCTTTTCTCCTCTCATCTTTTTCTCTTGAGACCTCCATAGCCGAATATTTGTTTCCTTCTATTCATCTCTTTCACCCTTTCTTCATAAAGCCAAAACCATCTTCTTCTTCTACTACTTCTTTTTCTTCTTTTTCATCTCTTCTCCTCTACTTCTTTATCCTCTAGCCGAATCTCTCTGGTAGCCATTTTGAATTGATTCTTATTTAAGTGTGTGCCATAGCCGAAACTTTGCTTTCCTTCACTGCTTTCCATTTCTTTTCTTCTTAAGCCGAATCTCTTGTGTTCATCTCCTATAATTTGTTTTTTTTCACCATAACCGAACCCCTTGTCACCCCATTCTAAATCGATTTCTTTCTTGTGGGTTCTCTTTTTCATAACTGTTTACTCCATCACATTGTGACTTGGTTCTTCTTCGATTCGTGATAGATTTTCGTTAGATAGGCCGAACGTCCTGCAACCGAATCTGTGGTTATGCAATTCCTCATTTATTAATCCGATCTAAGGAGGGGAGTGGACTCGTAGTCTCTGCTCCTAAGTTCAAACGACGTGCTGTGTCGGCAGTTCCAGACTTTCCGCCGGGTTGTGGTAGAGAGCCGACGTCCGTTTGGGATAGGTAGATAGTGGTTATTCCCGCTAGTGAGAGTAGCAACGATCAGGAGTGTTTAGTCCTTCGCGTAGTCAGGTGTGTAATATTTGCACCATCTTTTGTTTCATTATTAATTGGTATGTGAATTTTTTAAAAGTCGAAACATCAGTAATGGCTGTTGAGTTACCCTTGGGGGGTAAAATCGGGGATAGCAGGTTAGTTATCTTTGATTGTGGCATGTAAATACCCTATCATGAATATATGTATGCTCTGATTATTCGATTTACATTGACATATGTTGCATTCATTATATTATGATTATATGATGCATGGGATTGGGATATGAAATTGATTAAAAGGGGAAGAGCATGTCAGTGGTTTGGTACCACATATATCAGTGGTTTGGTACCACATATATCAGTGGTTTGGTACCACATATATCAGTGACTCTATCACATTATTTCAGTGGTTTGGTACCACATTCAGTGGCTTGGTGCCACATATATGGAGTGTAGCGGATGGAGGGTTGATTGTAGAAATCCCCACAGTGTGTTTGGGTGAATACGGGTGGTGTGTAGAGGATGGAATACTAGGTTGGGTTGGGTTGCATTGCATACACTATTTGATATGCTAGGTTGTTAGGGCTACGGCCCAGTTTGATTCGTGTGGGCTTCGGCCAAATTCATTACCGTGAGGGCTAAGGCCCAATGTGCTTCGTGGGCGTAGGGCCCGATTTAGTTAAATGGGAATTACACACCGAGTCCTCGTGACTCACCCCTCTGCTTAATTTTGCGGGTAACCCCTAGTTCGAGGATTTGGAGCCGAGGAGGACTCTGCGGTGGCCATGCATTACTTCTTTCGTAAACTCCATTTTCTTTATTTGAACTTATTTTAAATTTAGGATTTTGTTATGTAATAAGGCCTCCGGGATTTTAATTTGGGTTTTTGATTTAACGCGGTTATTATTATATCATGAAATGTTAAACACAGAGTTTTCCTAAAAATATAAATAATCATTTTTCTAAAATATTGACAAGCGGATAACATGCAGATTAATAATTAAATTCGGAAATTTTCTTAGGACTACAAACACTGTCTTCAAAATGTCACGTTTCAAAACACCACTAGTTTGGTTTTTCGTATCACAAAACCTGATTTCGACTGTTAGTGTTATTAATAAAATTTTTTAAGAAAACCTTAAAACGAGATCTGATTTTCAAAATGAAAACAAAACGCGAAGTTTCTAAAATTTCTTTAAACAATCTTTCCTTGTGACATACCAGATCCGGTCGTAACGTTTAGGCCGGGTTTGGGGTGTTACAGTTTGTTATACCCTGACAAAATTTGTGTACCTAGAGATGGAGAATTGATCCAAAAAGTTTTGCATGAGGCACATAGTGGTTATTTGTCAGTACACCCGGGCAGTATGAAAATGTACAATGACTTGAGGAAATTTTATTGGTGGCCAGGTATGAACAGAGATATCTCTGAGTTCGTGACAAAGTGTCTGATTTGTCAACAAGTGAAAGCTGAACATCAAGTTCCTTCGGGATTGCTTCAGCCAGTGATGGTTCCCGAGTGGAAATGGGATCTGATTACCATAGATTTTGTGACGGGGTTTCCTATGACTCCGAAAAAGAAAGATGCTGTGTGGGTTGTTGTGGATAGATTGACAAAGTCGGCTCATTTTATTCCAGTACGTGTTGATTATTCAATGGACAAGTTAGCCGAATTGTATGTTGCGCGAGATTGTGAGGTTACATGGTGTGCTGTGTCTATAATATCGGATAGGGATCGAGGTTTACTTGAGGTTTTGGAAGAAGTTGCAAGGGCCATGGGTATGAGGTTAAATTTTAGTCTTCGTTGTTCCATCCACAAACCGATGGTCGATCTGAAAGAGTGATTCAAGTTCTTAAAGATATGCTTCGATCTTTGTGTGTTAGAATTCGAAGGTAGTTGGGAAAGATATCTACCTTTGGTCGAATTTGCTTACAATATGATTATCGATCAAGTATACGGATGGCTCCGTATGAGGCCTTGTATGGTCGTAAGTGTCGGACTCCATTGTGTTGGACCGAGCTTAGTGAAAAGCGAATCCATGGGGTCGATCTAGTGAAAGAAACCGGAGAGAAAGTGAAAGTAATCTGTAATAGTCTGAAAGTTTGCTTGACCGGCTGCGAAGTCGTCTGCGATTTGAAAAGAAAAGAGATTGAGTTTGAAGTGGGTGACAAAGTGTTTTTAAAAGTGTCCCCATGGAAGAAAATCATGAGATTTGGGCGAAAAGGGAAATTGAGTCCAAGGTTCATAGGGTCATATGAGATTACAGATAGAGTTGGGCCAGTAGCATACCGGTTGGCTTTGCCGGTAGAATTGGAAAAGATTCATAATGTGTTCCATGTGTCGATGTTGCGACGGTATCGCTCCGATCCTTCACATGTGATTCCTTCGACGGAAATTGAGATAAGACCGGATATGTCTTATGAAGAGGAGCCGATTAAGATCTTGGCTCGAGAAGTGAAACAGTTGAGGAATAAGAGCATAGCACTAGTGAAAGTGTTATGACAGAAACACGGTGTGAAAGAAGCTACGTGGGAAACGAAAGAGGCTATGAGAGAGCAACATCCAAACCTCTTTACTGGTAAGATTTTCGGGGGAAAAATCTCTAAAACGGGGGGAGAGTTGTAACATCCCGATTTAGGGCCTAGTCAGAATAGTGGTGCGAGACCACAAATCCGAGGCATAAGTATGAGTTTTTGAAGTCTATGCCATGTTTGCATGCTAGTGTGAAAGTTTCATGAAGCAATTTTGTTAAATTGTGGTTGAACTGTCCAAAAGGACTAAATTGCAAAAGTTGCAAAATGTGAGATTCTAGAAGCTATTTGTGTGAAATTGCTTTAGAATATCAATTAGAAGTCCTTAATGAGTAATTTTCACAATTTCTAATTTTTGGACAAATTTGGGCATGGATGAGTTAAATTAGGAAGTTTGTCAAAAATATTTTGGTCATTTGACAATTAAATGATTAAAATAGGAGAAAAGATGACAAAATTCATTCATCTTCTTCTCCAAGGTCACTAAAATTTGAGAGAAGCCATTGTTAGGGCTCTTCAACTTTTCAAGCTAGCTAGTAAGTGTATTCTAGCCCGTTTTGATATTCTTCGTATTTTTGAAGTCCTAGTAGCATGAGTAAGCTATTTTTAGCTATATGATGAGCTAAAATGGATGTTCAAAAATGTACCCATGTATGACATGCATGTATTTTGATGTTTTATGGAAGAATATGAAAGTTTGATGTTGTAGAAACATCTTTTACTAAGTGAATTCCATGAAAAATGCATGTAGGGACTAGTTTGTGAAAGTCTTGAGTTTGATCATACATGTGAGAATTAGTGAGAATTGATGATAGCTTTAATTGAGTAAGTGATTCGGCTAAGCATGAAAGGCTAGAAAGTTGAATAAAAATCACTTTACGGGCCTTGCGGCAAAAGTGTAAATATGAAAAAGATTAGGGGCAAAATGGGGATTTTTCTAAAGTATGAGATAAAGGTCAATTTAGTCAATGTGTGTATTGAATGTGTTGATTTGTCATTATAGATCAAGAAAGACGAAGCCCTGATCGAAACCGAGGCAAGGGCAAGGTCGTGGACTAAATTGCACATCTCCATACTTTTTGAGTACCGAGGTAAGTTTATGTATAAACGATGCATTATGCGTATACTTTGTAAATGCTAGCTAGAGTATAGCATGGTTGAGAACCTATATGGTTCTTGTGGAATGAATAAGTTAGTTACTTGAATGGAGTAGAGTTTGCTGAAATTTTGAGCTTTCAAAACCCCTATTTTGCTTGCTATTTTCGATGGAGGAAGATGGAGAGAAAAGATGATATCTTTTCTTTCTTTATTTTATTAATACAAGTCAATTTAGCCACCAACTTTTACCAACTTTGACCAAATTGTCAATTGTTGTCTCCTATGGCCGGCCACCCTTTCCTAAGGGGTCTAATTGCACTTTGAAGACCTAAAATTAATATTCTATGGCTATTAGGCACCTTTAGCTTATAAAATAGAACTTTCGCACTTTATGCGATTTAGTCCCTTTTTCGCGATTAAGCAAGAAATCGCTAAAATTAAGGCACCAAAATTTTTATGCACACATATAATCATGCTCTAGCTCGTAAAATGACATGAAAATAAATTTCTCTAACCTCAGATTAGTGATCCCAAAATCACTGTTCTGACTAGCCCCTAAATCGGGCTGTTACAAGTTTTGTGATGTTTGAGGATGAAATATGAAAGATATGTGATAGATTAACATAGTTTGTCTTTGAATTTTTGGTGAATTTAAGTAATTTGGACTAAATTGAGAAAATAATATTTTGAGGGACTAAAATGTGAAATAAATGAAAAATATGGGCTGCTAGGGGCCTATAGAGAATTCAGCTAAGCATGGGTTGAATTGAATTAGGTGTATTTTGTTACTTTGTGAAATAAGGACTAAAATGTCAAAATGTGAAAATATGAGGGCTAATTTGTAAATTACCCTAAATGTGTGTTCTTGGATTAAATTGAATGAATTGGTGAATAAAAGAGTTAAATTTGAATATGTATAGATCAAGAACCGAAGAAAACAGATTTAGACCGCGAAAAGTCGAAAGTGATCGAATAGTCGAATCCGTCTGTTTATCCGAATCTAAGGTAAGTTCATATACCTGAATAAACGTATTTAAGTTTAATTATTTATTTTCATTTGATATTGAATTGTGATGAATGGCTTTGGACGAAATAATTGAGAAATCCGAGAAAGTATCGATAATGTATCAATATTCGAAAAGTCCCGAACGAACCTTAGGAACAGGTAGGATTCATATGTCATGACATAGATTTCTGATATGTGATATCGTGTAAGACCACATCTGGGACGTTGGCGTCGATTTGAGATCTACGTGTAAGACCATGTCTGGGACATTGGCATCGTATTTGATTCGTGTAAGACCCTGACTGCAACAGTTCAAAATAGGGCCTAGTCGGAACAGTGGTTTCGAGACCACAAACCCGAAGTAAAAATATTTAATTTATAATTGTTTTAGAGTCTATGATATGTTTGGGTGATGGTGTGCAAATTTTGTTAAGTAATTTTTATCGATAAAGTGCCCAATTTTATTATTGGGATTAAATTGCATTAATTGCAAAATATGAGTTCTAGAACATAAGTACATGTTTTAAATAGGG